>NW_021026778.1:447915-465822 GCF_004153795.1 Camellia sinensis
AAGAATAAGGTAACACCTGACATGTTAAGGCACCAAAATAAGGGCCATTACAAAAATGGCCCCAAACCCCTAAATTTTGGCCTAAAAAAAGCATGCCAAAAAATGGAGGGGTTTTTTTTTTTTCCCAAAAAACCACAAACTTTGGAAAAATCCCATGTTATTAATTCGATGTAATATAAATAAGCAAAAATGAAAACAAAAACCCAACATGCTCAAACAAACCAAACATGCTCAACACAACAGCATAGGCTTCCTTAAAGAGGCCAAAAATAATGGTCCTTTTCAAGACAAACAAGGGAGAGGGGTGGCCCTCTCCCTTCCTTGGGACTTCAAAGCATCTCAAAACCATCTTTCCACCACTGGAAATCCCTCAAGATTTCAGTGGTGAAGAGACCTCAACACCAAAATCCCGGAGCTAGCACAAAATGGCTCAAAATGAGGCCTTTTGAGGCCTAAGGGTGGTCAACAACCCTCAAACAACAAAACACTCTTAATAAACAATAAAGAGGGCTTAAAAATAGAACTTTTTTATGTTATACAATAAGCACAAAAACAGCTCTAAGATAGGTATAAAATTAATGCAAGAATGGGGGAAAAAGGGACTAGAATCTCACCCTTGAAGACCCCTTTACAAATGGTGCTCCAATGGCCTCCTTTGGCTCCAAACCAGTCAAGAAACTCAAGAACAAGCCCTTAGAACCCTAGTTTCAAGAGGAAGGTGAAACACTAGGTGTTTGTGTGCAATAGTAAGACACAAAGCACCTAGTGAACCAATGAGAGGGAAAGAGAGATAGAAAATATATGTAACTCAAACCCTAAAACCAGAGCTTCTCTCTGTCCCTTTTCTCTCTAAAAATGTCTAAAGTCCTTCCCCCCTCTCTCCTAGAGAGAGCTCCTCTCTATATCTCTTGTAAAGCTTACAAGACAAGCTTTGCAAAAGGGAGATCCCTCCATACACGTGTATGGGGGGGAGCAAAAGCAAGACAGCTGTCTAAAAATTTCTGCAAAAGCAGATGAATAGCAATCGGCCGGCCAAAAATGCCATCTTGGCCAAAAGTAGTGCCGACCGGCACAAAAAGGTGCTGACCGGCAACAAATAGTGCCGGCCGGCAAACTATATTGCCGGTGGCAGCAAACACCAGCCGGTGGCCTCTAGCCACTGCCGGTGGTGGGTGGGGATGGTCTACAAGCCTCACCCTGCCTCTCAAAGGCAAGATGCAAGTGTTTGGTGCAAAACCAGACACTAAACGGTCGAGTTCGGGGATCCTGAGGCAAGGCGCGCGAGCCGAGGCCTCCGGGAACTCCAAACGAACACAAACAAGGATAATCACCGAGTGTTCAAACGGTGACGTCCAAGTCTTGAGGACGGTCAAAAATGGGGTGTCTATAGTGGGTTCGAATGATTGGGCCTTGGCGGGCCTTTTCTCGGCAGCAGTAAGGGTTTTCTTGCTCGAAGCCATTTTGAAAATTGGCAAGGTGTCCTCAGTATCAATCTGAGTCACTGTTGCCTTTGGCTGAGCCTTCTTTATTCTTTTTGGCTTTGACTTTGGTAGAGGCTGGGACTGCGCTAGTTGGGCGTCTACGGTGGATGGAATGTTGGCCAAGAGATCTTTAGCAACTGCTTTCTGGCGGCCCATCTTGGCAGCAAAAACAGTTCGTCGCCGGCGTTGGCGTTGAGATGGTGGGATCAGATATGGAGCCAAGGATGACGGCTGCTCTGCTGGATCAGAGGTTGATCCTTGATCTGGCCGAGATGTGGAGGTAGCTTGAGAAGTTGTGGCAGAAGGAGGTGATTGGCTTTTCTTCCTCTTTGGGACATCAAGGAGTACTGATTTGTAGGTTGGGATGAAATTGAGTACCAAAGGGGCTCTGCGCTTGCGGATTGGTAAATCTAATAACTTCTTCAAACCCTTGCTAGGAAAAAAAGACTTGCGAAAGCCTTTTTCTGGTTGGGGAAGAGTTGTAAGAAAAACAGACATTAGAAACAAACGAGGTATTGAAGACTTTAAAAACAAGTAAGTATAAACACTGGGCTCTTACCATTACCCTCTACAAAAACTGTTCGAGGAAGAGGGTAGAGGTGGAGGTCCTCATCTGGAGCGAACTCCCAGTTCCCCAAGATAATGAAGTAATCATCTCCAGCTCCCTTGTTGGAGTCTGGGAGGTCGGTAACAATTTTGTACTCTGTGGACCTCGGCTTGAGGTAGTAAATATGGCCTTTCTCGTTTTTAAGGCCACACATGGTGTAGCAGTATTGGATGTCGGCTAAAGGAACCCTAACATTTTCTTGTTTGGCTAAGGCAATTATACCATTTATGACTTGGTAGGAATTGATGGCAAGCTGCATTGGGTTCAACTTATAGTAATGGATTATCTCACGGAAAAGGATATTGAGTGGGAGCCGAGGTCCGCACTCGATAAAAGCTACAACAGGGAAGGGCATAGAATCAGTTGTGGGCATGATGGAGTCCTCCTCCCCAGGCAACCTCAGATGAACGTCGGCCGAGATGTCAAACTCTCACCTAAAGTGCTCTAACTTGGTTAGGGTGTCTACCCTATGCTTCCATATACCCATGATATCGACTTAACTGGAGGAGTTGGCTTTCAGAAGGGAGTGTTTTGGAGGGTTTTAGGGGCCTTAGCTAAAGCCTAAAAATACACAGAATCTGTGGGGAATCGTTTCAATTTTTCCTAAAAATTTGTGGGTTCTACAAACAAATCCCAAACCTAGATCTATGGAAACGAAGATTGAAGCCACGGATCTAGAAAAGTCACAAAAAAAAAAGAAAAACAAGAATGTGTTTCAGAATCAAGAACAGTGGTAAACTATCAAGAAAACTGTGAAAAAATGTGCACAAGGGTGCGAGGCCAAGGACAGTGGCAAAAGTGATCATATTTGTGAACAGTGTGTGCATATTCAAGACACAAGTTGGGCAGAAACAAAATCGTAAGGTAAACGTGCTCGAATACATGATTCATAAATCGAATACTTGAGCAAAACAGCAATGGCAACAAATAATGAAGCGAAACTACTTGAAGAGCAACGAGAAATTGAAATAAAAGGGAACTGTGACTTACCCAAGAAAAATGAAACCGAAATAAATTTTCGCCGGGATCAAGCGGTAGCCAGAAGCAAGGAAATATGGAAGAAACCTCGTCGGAGGAGAGTCTTAGGCTGGTCGCGGAAAGCTTCGTGAAAGTAGCAATGGAGGATTTGGAAGAAAAAGCTAGAGAGAGAAAAAGCTTCAGAAATAACGATGTAAAGTGAAAAGACGAAGAGAGAGGACATTGGTTTTGTCAAAAACACGAAAAGGCGGCAAAATGGAATTGATGAGCCTAGAACGACGAATTTGCTAGACGGCGCACGCAGGCGCAAGGCGACTTACGGGCGCGTATAGAGTACGATCCAATGAGGAGAAGACATGTGACAAAAACGGTTGATGTATTTTGCATAACAGCTCACACGCATGATAAAATTCCTAGAGTTCTTGGTTTAATGAAGCAAGAACATCGGCTAAATAAACTCGAATAAGCTTGGTAAAAAATTCTGAAACCTTGATGAGACAAGATTGCAAGACCTGGTTGTGTGAAGCCGATGTATTATGACCTCGGTAAAAAGATGATACAGCAAGATGGCCAACATGCTATATGATATGACGATATAGGTTCCATCACCTCAGGATGCCGAGGTAATAGAACTTAGGGGGCAGTTGTGGGGATATATTTTCTGAGTATCAACACATGGCCAAGGTGACGCTGACGTGTCAGCCGAGGTGCCACGTGTTCTGGTCTTGATGTTGAGATGATCTCGGCTAGGCCGAGGTTATCTCTGAAGATATCGGAGTCCGGGATAAGCGGATAAGGGACAAGAGTCCTAGAATGAGGAAGGACCTTAGCCTGGATAAGGATAAAGCTCTTAGGGAGTTTATCTTTATCTATTGGAGAGTCCAAGATAAGCGATGAGTTGAAGTCCATTGAAGCTAGGTTTCTATGGGGACTAGGATTGAGTTGGCTATAAAAGAAAGGCACCCCCGATGGGTCTAAGGTATGCAATTTATATTCAGAACAGTGAGTTAAGCACTATTGATTATCTTTGAGAGATATTTGATTACTGACTTAATCATTGGAGTGCCCCCAGGTGGACGAACCACCGCCAGAATCTCTTCTTTCTGTTGCAGGTCGTTCTAGCTTATCCTATTCTGCCAATGCTCTCCAGTTGAATACTGAGTTGGCAGTGTGGTCAGAAATTCACTCACACAAATATCAACCAATTGTTGGCTTGTAGGCACAAATTCAAGTTCGATGTCACCTTTAAGTACATGACGTCATAAAAAGTGATGCCTTATTTCAATGTGTTTAGTGCGTGAGTGCTGTATAGGATTTTTTTTAAAGATTAATGGCACTAGTGTTATCGCATTTAATAGGAATGTGATCAAGGTGAAGTCCAAAATCAAGAAAAAGTTGTTTCTTCCAAAACATTTGAGTACAACAGCTAGCGACATCAATATATTCTTCTTCAGCGGTTGATAAAGCAACATAATTTTGTTTTTTGCAAAATCATGAAGTGAGTGAATTTCCAAGAAAATAACAAGTGCCACTAGTGCTTTTTCGGTCAAGTCTACATCTTGCAAAGTTGGCAGCCGAGTAACCATAAAGGTCAAAAAAAGTTGTTTTAGGGTACCAAAGACCCAAAAGTGGAGTACCAACCAGATATCTAAAAATGCGTTTTACTGCAGTGACGTGTGATTCTTTTGGAGCTGATTGAAAACGTGCACACATACACCCACTAAACATGATATTGGGTCTACTAGCAGTTAGATAAAGTAAGGAACCAATCATACCTCAATATTTCTTTTCATTTACCAGTTGACCATGCTCATCTTTGTCGATTTTAATCGATGTACTCATGGGAGTTGCTGCAGGTTTGGATAAGTCCAGTTCAAACCTTTAAAAAAGGTCTTTGATGTATTTGGCTTGAGATATATGAATTCCATCTTAGGTTTGTTTTATTTGTAATCGGAGAAAGAATGTCAACTTTTCCATCATACTCATTTCAAATTTGTCATGCATATCCTTAGCAAATTCCTCGCACAAAGATTCATTAGTAGCACCAAATATGATATCATCAAAGTAAATTTGAACAATAAGCATATCGTCATTTTTGGTTTTTATAAAAAGAGTGGTATCAATTTTCATGAGAGAAAAACATTTTTCAATAAGAAAATTACTTAAATGTTCATACCAAGCTCTATGGGCTTGTTTCAAAACATACAAAGCTTTTGAAAGTTTATAGACGTGGTCCGAGTGTTTGTGATTTTCAAAACTGGGAGGTTGTTCAACATATACTTCCACCGAAATGTACCCATTTAGAAAAACACTTTTCACATCCATTTGGTAAACCTTAAAATCTCTAAAACAAGAAAATGCAAGCAACATGCGGATGGCTTCAAGAGGTGCAACGGGTGCAAAAGTTTCATCAAAATCAATGCTCTCTTCTTGGTTATAATCTTGGGCTACAACTCTAGCTTTGTTCCAAATAACAACATAGGATTCATCCATTTTTTTTCAAAAAACCCATTTTGTACCAATAATGGGATGATCCTTAGGATGAGCAGTCAAAAACCAAACTTCATTTCTTTCAAACTGATTTAACTCTTCTTGCATGGCAAAAATCCAGTTTTCATCATGTTTAGCCTTAGAAAACGTTTTTGGCTCAATTTGGGAAACAAAAGCTAAATTGCCACAAACATTATGAATAGAAGAACAGGTTCTTACACGTAATATGGCATCTCCTATAATGAGATCTTTGGGATGTCCATGAGCATACTTCCATTCTTTTGGTAGATTGTTTTCCTTCACTGGATGGGTATACTCCTTCTAAAGATCTTCCATAGAGACTTCAACATTAGGTTCCGAAGAGTGAAGTTCATCATTTTTCGATAAGTAAATCCCTTCAATTCTTGGATTAGAATTTGCAACATCATCACTAACAATATTCTTTGAAGCAAAGGAGTTAGATTCATCAAAAGTAATGTGTATAGATTCTTCAACGAGTAAAGTTCTCTTATTAAAGACACAGTATCCTTTACTAGAGTTTGCATAGCCAAGAAACACGGCTTCATCAGATTTTGCATCAAACTTCCCAAGATTTTCTTTATTGTTATTTAGTACAAATCATTTACAACCAAATGTATGCAAATGACCAATGTTGGGTTTTTTTCCTTTCCACAATTCATATGGCGTTTTCTTAAGTATTGGTCTAATCATGGTACGATCAATAACATAAAAAGCTGTATTGACGGCTTCTGCCCAAAAAATCTAGGCAAATCATTTTCACAAAGCATAGTACGAGCCATTTCCTCAAGAACGCTATTTTTCCTTTCTACCACACCATTTTGTTGAGGAGTTCAAGGAACAGAAAAATTATGATCAATACCATGCTCATTACAAAATAGAATAAACTCATTATTGTCAAATTCTCTACCACGATCACTTCTAATGCTACAAATAGCAAGACTAATCACATTTTGAATACGTTTACGGCTGAAAATGCAAAGAAAGTATCACTTTTGTGTGCCAAGAAAATCACCCAAGTAAATTTAGTATAGTTATCCACACAAACAAGACAATAAGATTTACCACAAAGACTTAAAGTTCTAGAAGGTCAAAACAAGTCAATATGCAACAATTGAAGAGGCCTAGAAGTAGAAATAATATTTTTAGATTTGAAAGAAACTCTTGTTTGTTTTCCTTGTTGACAAGCATCACAAAGTCTATCTTTTTCAAAATTAATTTTTGGTAAACCAATAACCAAGTCAATTTTTAAAAGTTTTGAAAGCAAGTCCAAAAGAGCATATCCTAGTCTTCTATGCTATAGCCAGCCAGATTCATTTATAGTAGATAAACACTTAACATCATGATTAGTAGAATTTAAACAACCATAAGAAAACTAGTTCTACCATAAGTATTTAGACCATTACAAATTAAAACTAAAAACCAACAATCAGAAGCAATAAAAGAAGATACTATGCGGGTTTAGGTTTTATATGGAATAAGAGAAGATATTATGCGGGAGAGTGTATAATATAGATATAGGCTATTTGTATACGGTCTGAATTGGTTTCGGATGAAATTGATCCGTGGATTACGAATTTTTAATTTTTCAATTCGGAACCGAACCATGGATTCAAAAAACCAATCAAAACCTACCAGATTGGGTTGGAACAGATCAAATTACGGATTTTACAGATTCTTACCTTAGCCCTAGTATTGTTTGACCTTCTTAAAGCTATCATGAGGTATCAATTTACTTCTTTCCACTGAAACTAGCATAAAGTCTCAGTTTATCTCTCCCTTTCTGAAACGATAACGAAGTATTACTTTACTACCTAAATATAAAATGATACAATTAAACCCTTTAATAAATATACTAATTTATTCGTTATTCCGTGTTCGGCATTTAATTTTATAAGTTCTACTCATTTACTAGAAAGTTCACTTTGCTAATAGTTAAATTACAACTAAACATTATGACTAAATTTTACTATTTGAAGATAATGAAATCTCACTAGTTGAAGATAATGAAATAATTATTACTATCAAGTTTTAATTAAACGATATTAAAATTTTGGTAATTACACACATTATAGAATTAATTAGACAACAAATTAATTAAGAAAATTAAATTATTATTAGCTAATTAAAAATATAGTGACAATCAGTTGTTACTCTAAGGAAACCACTGGTGACATCTCTCTTTAATTCATAAGTTTTTCATTTACTCGCTAGTTTGCCTTTGCCTTTAATTTTATAATTTTTACTTATTTAGTAGAAATTTTACTTTTTTAATAATTTCACCTAAATATTAAGGTTAAATTTCACTATTTAAAGAGAATGAAATTTCACTAGGTGAAATGATGGTTTGTTTTATGATAACGATGACAATGATAATGAAGGTGATGATAATAGCAATGGTGAATGGTAGTGGTGGTGGTGATGACAGTGATGGTGATAACGGTTGCAACAATATTAGTGATGATTGTAGCGATTATAAGGTTATAATGATATTTGTGAATAAACATTTATAAATTCAATTAGCATTAAATAATAATGTAATTTTATGTGAGAAATTCATCATAATTTAAATGATTTTTATCCTACAAACTCAATTATAACTGGATTCAAATGGATTAGAGAAAGGGTACCGCCTCTTATACCAACACCACCAAATTATGAAAATGACTTTTAAATAATGTGTACTTTGCAAAAAAATATAAAAACCATAAAAACCATGTTTTAGTCACCAAATAATCATCAACGATTTTTTTGATGACTAAATTTTTTGTAGGCAAAAACTTCAAATTTTTTGGGCTGCTAAATATTTAATCACCAAAATAAAATTAATTTTTTCATTTTATTACTAACTATTTAGTCACCAAAAATCTTTTATTTCTTTTGGCTACCAAATATTTAGTTGCAAAAAAACCTTGATTTCCTTTTGGCTATCAATTGGTTAGTCGCCAACAACTTCACTTCTTTTTGGCTACTAAATGTTTAGTTGCCAACAACTTTCTTTAGTGTTTTTTTTTTTAATTTTTTTTTTTAAATTTTGCCACGACTTGTTCTACCACAAGTATTTAGACCATAAGTATTTTGCCACGACTTGTTCTACCACGACTTGTATTTAGTTGCGAAAAAGAGACTTGCTGAGGGAAGAGAGAGAGAGAGAGAGTCGAAAGGGTTAACCGGTTGCCCAGATTTCCATTTTCCACAATTAAATAATTCAATGGTCCTGATCATTTCTTTCCAATCTAAGGGTTAATACTTAGGGTGAATATGGTGTGCAACCTTAAGGGGGTTGCACACTTAAACAAAACCCACAACTTTAATATGATAAATATGTAAAGTTGTCATGTCACATTCGTGTTTTCATTTTTGATCAAACACAAAATCAGGCTATTTATCGATAAGCTTATTTATCAATATATTTCATATCACAAATAAGTACTTTAAGTAGCTTTAAATTTTTTTTTATTGATCTGTTAAGTTCTATTAGTGGAGAGTTTCTTTTCATGTAGTGCTATTTTTGATTTTGGTAGTGTTTTGGTAGACAGTTATACTATTTTATTAATTTGATAGGTATGATGCGATACTCCAATATGACAGGTACTAATATCACACTCTAGCGATGTGACACTCTAAAAAATTAAAAACTCTTTAGTATACTTTTTCTAAATGTGACAAGATGATGGGCATGATGTGACACTCCAAAACTTTTACACTAAAAAAAATAATTCCTCTTTAGTGTGCTTTTTCAAATGTGACAATTGTAAGTATGATGTGACACTTCAAAAAAAAAATTCCTTAATATATTTTTCTCAAATGTATTAACGTGACAGATATAATGTGACACTTCACACAAAGCCTGCAGTTGCAGGAGCCTGTGAAGATTTTGGAGATCTTTTTGTTGACAATCCCTCCATGTTTGTTTATGTAATTTATTTTATTTTATTTTTATAAATATACTTTAAGCATTGTTTTCTTGCTTTTTATTTGAAATAATGTTACCTATAGTTTTGCATATTAAAAACTAATTTTTAAATGTATATAAATGAAGTGAGAATTAACCACTTTGTTTGGTTTCAGTTTTCTGAAAATAATTTTCAAAACATTTTACTTTTTTACTTTTCGTATTTTAATGTTTTTAATGATTTTTTTAATATTTTAAGCAATTTTTTTTTAATTGTTAGACACACCTTACATAAATACACTTAAAAAGTATAGTGAAAAAAATCTTTCAAAAATACTCTAAATATATAAAAAAAAATACGAAAATTCAGTATATTTTTCATATTTTTGTGTATTTGTTAATTTTGTAAAATATTTTTTGACAAATATTTTACTATTTAGATACATCTAAGTAAGGTTCATCTAAAAAAGTAAAAAAATTGTTTAAAATTTAAAAAATATTCACTACAAAAAAACGAAAAACAAAAAATTCAATCTTTAAAAAATTAAAACCAAACACATTGAACAATTTTCTTAACTTTTGCTAAAGTGTGATGATTAACTTGGAGTTTTAAATAATTAGAAAATGATATTTATTTTAAGATAAATTTTTACCATTTTCTTTTATGTTAAAAGGTGTCAATAGATTATAAATAGCCTTTTTGTGAGTAATATTCTTTATTTAATTTTGAATAAATAAAAAATCTCAATTTTTTTTTTATTGTCACAAACTGAAAAAGTAAATAAATAAATAATTATATTTTACAATTACAATCAAATATCATTAATAAACCTTTTATTGTAACCAAATAAATTAATTCATAAACATTAACAAACCAGACTATAATAATATCATTGGTAAAGTTTTCGTCGACAAGTGATTACAAAAGCAACAAAGACGCAACAAAATAATTAGTGGAATAGATATGCTTTCATTATCATAAACATTAAAAATATAAAAAGGTAAACCACTACAAGAAAATATACTTTTGGCGATTAAAATATTAGTCGCCAAAAGTACTGATTTTAGTCACCAAAAGACACTGCTGACCAAAAATTTTGGTCACTGGCTTTGTCGGGGATACATCGTTGCCGAAGGTATTAGCGACTAAAGAACATTTAGTCACCAAAAGTACTACAAAATTACTGACAAACACGTTAGTAGGCAAAAGTAACAGCTATTAGCGACGAAAAGAGCCTTAGTCGCCGATGACTCACATTAGCGACTAACATATTAGTCACCCAAAGGGTGCATTAATTTGTTTAACTCACATCTTTAGCTACTAAATCTTTTGTTGCGAAAACTGAAAATATCTACGGCGACGAAATTTTTTGTCGCCAATAGTGTTATTTCAGCTACTAAATCTTTAGTCGCGGAAAGGTTCATTCTTGTTTTGCTACTAAACAGGTTAGTCGGCTATGCTTTTTTATTATGTTTTGGCAACTAAAAATGTTGTCGCCAAAAGTGTTTTGAGTTTTAGCTACGAAACAGTTAGTCACAAAAAGTGTTTCGCTTTGCTTTAGCTACTAAATATTTAGTGGCCAAAAGATTTATTTCTTTTTTTGGCTACTAATTGTTTTATCACCAAAAATGTCATTTTATATTTTTATTTTGGTTTTTTCATTTTAATAAATTTTGTTAGAACATGTATGTATCCACCGCAACCTGTAATAGGTATACAACCTATATATATTATCACCTATTCCGTAATGCATGTTTCACTTACAACCATCAAACAAAAAATAACACATGCATAAACTTTTATACAAACCAACTATATATATTCCAATTACAAATAATAACGTCATACATTCCAAATACGTTACCAAAACAATGTCCTTCTTACACAACATTTTTACTATACTACGCATTGTTATGACCATTTGCCAAGGTACAAATTGCCATGGTAATATGTACCACGACAAAAGGTAATCTATATATATACACCAGAGCAATTAATACAAGCTCCAAAAATACTATGTACCCTGCCATAAATTATATGTACGATGCATCCAAATTCCAAGGTCCATTGATTCTATACGACCAGAGCAATTAATAGAAGCTCCAAAAATACTATGTACCCCGTCAAAAATTATATGTACGATGGATCCACAGTCCACAAAAAGTATAGGACGACAAAAAACTTCCGAAATTTGCAAAACTGTGAATTATCTTCCGGACAAAAAAATAGAAGATCCACATGTCAATGCCAAAAGCCATCTACACAACAAAAATTACACCCATTAGTTCCATTGTAAATAAAAATTGTAAACAAAAAGTTATAGCCATCTACAAAACACAAATTGCAAGGATGTCAATTGTAATTGAAATTGTATTTAACTATAGTTTGAATTTAGGACTTTCAATATACTTTCTTTACACTTTAAATTGTATTGAAAGTGTACACTTAAAGTGCAAAAAAATTTCCCAAGTCAAGCATGAGCCCCATGTCAAGTTTAGTCTAATGTGTAAACATATATGTATCTTATTCATAAATGTACATATATAGAGATGCTTATAGAACATATATTTTTCTAAGCTTTAATACATGCCATCACAACTTCATCAAAAATCCTTTTTTCACTTGTTTGCCAACCTCTTCAACCATTTTTGTCTTACCTACCCCTCCTAGTCCATGCACCCCAATCTGTTTTGTGGTTCACAAATTTAAAGCATTTCATGCTTTCAGGATCTGTTTTGTGGTTCGAAAATTCTTCAACTTCTTTTATCATCTTGTCTGCCTCTGTTAGCCAGTTTGAAACATTAGCCTTTATGTCTTCACCAAGGGTCTTGTATATATCAACTTCATCATTGACTTTTTGCCACTGATCTTCAAGGTTCTTCTTTTCAACATCCAACTTCTATAGGTTTCCTTTGTAGCAAGTAACAAAATAGATATGACACACCACCAATTGGATCACTGAATCAATAATTTTTTCTACAATCTTATCCAGTATGATTTGGGGACTACACATTTTCAATTCACTCTTTTTCTTATCTCTTCCTGAGTTTTAAGGATATGGTAGAAAAGAGAGGTTCAAAGCAAATGCTAACAATAGAAACAATGGTGGTGTTTGGGAACTTAGGTTCCGAATTTTTTTCTCATTTTTTTCACTAAAAGACAAACTTTTTACAAAACCAAAAAAAGCACATCCAAACAAAATATCACATCCAACCCTATAATCATTTCACTTTTTCTCTCACAAACATCACATCCAACCACATAAAAATCCAACTATCTTCCCAAACACCAAAAATTTTTTATCCAATAAAAACCTACAACTAAAAAAACCTACATAAAAACTCACTTCCCAAACACCATCAATGTAAATATTGCAATAGAAGCTAGTTAAGACTTGTGGTAAATGTCAAGTATCTTATCTTTCAACTTCGGAAGTTAATATAAGCTTTAATATATTTTTGGTCTAGCTTTATAGCGTTTCTCACGCCAACTCCTAACGTATGCGTGCTAATTACGTCCCGTCTGACCCCATAGGTCCTATTTCACATGAGGAAGCTACCCACGCCATCCTTACAGTTGTTCAGGGGATGCTTTCAATTTTCGGCCGTCGAAGGCCGTTTCGGCTAAGTTTATGACGTTTTGCACGCCAACTCCCAACGTACACGTGCTAATTACGTCCTGTCTGTCCACACAGGTCCTATTTCACACAAGGAAGCTACCCGTGCCATCCTTACAGTGGTTGGGAGGCTGCTTTCAATTTTTGGCCCTCGAATGCTTTTTTCGGCTAAGTTTATGGCATTTTTCAGGCCAATTCCTAACGTACACGTGCTAATTACGTCCTATCTGTCCCCATAGGTCCTATTTTACACCAGCAAGCTACCCGTGCCATCCCTACAGTGGTTGGGGGGCTGCTTTCAATTTTCGGCCCTCGAAGGCCTTTTTCGGCTAAGTTTACAGCCTTTTTCACGACAACTCCCAATGTACACGTGCTAATTACGTCCTGTCTATCCCCACAGGTCCTATTTGACACAAGGAAGCTACCCGTGCCATCCCTATAGTGGTTCGGCGGCTGATTTCAATTTTCGACCCTCTAAGGCCTTTTTTGGCTAAGTTTATGGCCTTTTTCACGATAGCTCCCAACGTACACGTGCTAATTACGTCCTGTCTATCCGCACAGGTCTTATTTGACACAAGGAAGCTACTCGTGCCATCCCTACAGTGGTTGGGGGGCTGCTTTCAATTTTCTGCCCTCGAACGCCTTTTTCGGCTAAGTTTATGGCATTTTTCACGCCAACTCCCAACGTACACGTGCTAATTATGTCCTGTTTGGCCCCACAGGTCCTATTTTACACCAGCAAGCTACCTGTGCCATCCCTAGAGTGGTTCGGGGGCTGCTTTCAATTTTCAGCCCTCAAAAGCCTTTTTCGGCTAAGTTTATGGCCTTTTCCATGACAACTCCCAACGTACACGTGATAATTACGTCCCATCTATCCCCACAGGTCCTATTTAACACAAGGAAGATACCCGTGCCATCCCTACTGTGGTTTGGGGGCTGCTTTCAATTTTCGGCCCTCGAACGCCTTTTTCGGCTAAATTTATGGCGTTTTTAACGTCAACTCCCAACGTACACATGCTAATTACATCCCGTCTATCCCCATAGGTCCTATTTTACACCAGCAAACTACCCGTGCCATGCCTAGAGTGGTTCGGGGGCTGATTTCAATTTTCGGCCCTCGAACGCCTTTTTCGGCTAAGTTTATGGCATTTTTCATGCCAACTCCCAACGTACCCGTGCTAATTACGTCCCGTCTGTCCCTATAGGTCCTATTTGACACGAGGAAGCTACCCGTGCCATCCCCATAGTGGTTCGGGGGCTGCTTTCAAATTTCGGCCCTCGAAGGCCGCCTTTTCCAGCTAAGTTTATATGGTGTTCTGGTAAGTTGATATTTTACATAGGAGACTAACTGAACTAATATATTTTTCCAATATGACAATAATGAAGCTCATAATTGTCCAATGTATTGAGCAGGGTCAATAGGGGGAAATAGACCCGGAATTATGTTGATTACAACCTAAATAAAGTCATGATTCAATGTTGACAACTCCTAATGCACAATGAGGGTTTCATTAATTTTTTTCACGTATTACCGTCCTTTTTACGCAACAAAAATTACGATTGTATTAGCATCCTTTTGATTACAACCCAAAATTGTTGTCCACTAACAGACCCCACAACTCTAGAAACAATTATAGACTTATTGTACATAGAAGCGTTACAAAAATATATACCGATTGACTCGACTAAAACCTACCGGATGTTTCTAACTTAAAAAATTCAAATAACATTTTAGTTTTCTAAAAAATCGATTTTCTGTACCTTTCAGTGCTCTGAATTTGCATTGTATCTTCACAGCTCTTCTCTCTCTCAAACTCATCAATATGAACCAATAATGGCTTGCATGCACTTTACACCAGTCCAGTTGTACTAGTTATGTTGTACTAAATCAAAATTCATTCCAATTTAACTTGGTTTATTCAATTAGTCTTAAATTTGAAATGACATTCAATTGGATATCACTGCTAATATAGTAACTGGCCTTATATTCATAGGCTCATCGTATTTGCTTTTGGGGAACTTAATATTTCATTCCAATCATGTGGTTACCTTATGGAAATCAGATTACGGTCCTTTGTATAATGTATCCAAACACCACGTTGGCTGCTGCAAAGTCTACTCACTTTATGCCTCCAAACCTATTCAAAGCACATAACAAAAAAAAAAATTGCATAGCAACTTTAGAAAACAATTCTATGTCAACATGATCCATATTTTTTGTAGGAGTTGAACTAGCTTGTCAAACAAAATTTTGTTTACCGAATAGTAGGATGACCATTTGAACCCTCCAAGATGATTCTCATACTAGCACCGCTTGGATGACCGCATCTTTGGTAGTGTGATCAATTTTTCTCCATGACTTCACGCTCTGAAGAGGGCATAACCGTTTAATTTGAAGGCCCGACTCATTCGTCGCTGGGGTGGCATTCCCTCCTGTGATTGCGTTTAACACCCGATTGACATAGACTTGTAATTTCTCCCCTTTTCTCCTAGCAATTTTTTTCTACACTCCTTTGCCTAATGTTAGTCCTCGTACACGAGTTGACCTCGTTTGCCCTAGTACAAAAGGGGAAGGAAGTCACAAATTACAAACATTGCTAATGAACTTTAAAAAAAAAGGTAGCCGTAATGGGTCCTGTTAGTTTTTTCGCTGCCTATTGTTGCTGCCAACTACTGTTTCGCTGTATAAAGTCAAACATAAATTATGCTACAACTTGGATTTCGCTGCTATCGATGCAGCTGGGGCAACATTCAATTGGCTGTTGCTGATGTTGTAGCTGATTTCAAGGTTGTTTAGCTAATATTTCATTTGTTATGGAAGTGTCCATGTTATGTGCAACGTAATGCTTGGCTTTTTTTTTTTCTTTGTTTTTCTTTGTCTTTATGGGGTTTTTATTGCCTTACTTGATGACTTATGCACCCAAAAAAAATAAATAAAAGTAAAACAAAATTTGGACCGATTACAACTAAGTTCAATGCTCTTACCCACTCCACTTGGCTGCGTCTCGTCCACCACTGTTGGTGTATCATCTGGTGGTTGCGTCTCAACAGAGAACGTCAGCGGGGTGCCAATCTCTTGTGGATATGCTTCAGAGGCTGATAATACATTGCCACTTGTTGCTCTCTTCCGCCGCCCCGTCTTGATTCCAGGAACCATGGTACCTACATTACGTAACATACATGAATAATTGTTCTTGACAGATCTTTTGCATTACAAAAAGTCTACTTGCACATAAATAAAATACATAAAGGTTGTCAGATGAGAGACCCCCTCTTGTCTCTATTGCATGAAACTATCTGTGTTTTAATAATCTCTAGAATTAATGTGCTTAATTATCACTGATAAGTACTATGTTTGTAAATGGTGCAGGTACATGGGAGTTAAGATACTAAGTGAGAGGCTTGCAAGTGAGGAATCAAAGTGATAATATCTCACTATTCAAAATTGTTATCAGACAATTTGATTTATCATTTACATTGAAAATTTTATTAATGTAGTTGATGGGTTTCTATTTTATTGTTCATGTCATATATTAGGTGGATTTCAAGGGACAAATTATTTGGGGTGAGAACACTATGTGGGTGTGGATCGCATTATTTTCCCCAATTATATGAATTTTTTGTTTCTATAGTACTCTGTTTTTTTTTTCTTTTTTACCATTTCTCTCTTTTTTTTAATTTTTTTTTTTTATGTATAGTATTCTTTGGTATTTTTCCTTGACTAAAAATCCTAAGATGACCTTACAGAAAAGAAAAGAACGAAACTCGTTACCATTTGTAGACACCCCATTTTTGACCGTCCTCAAGACTTGGACGTCACCGTTTGAACACCCGGTGATCATCCATGTTTGTGTTCGTTTGGAGTTCCCGGAGGACTCAACTCGCGCGCCCTGCCTCAGAATCTCCGAACTTGACTATTTAGTGTCTGGTTTTGCACCAAACACTTTTGTTTTGCCTTAGAGGGGCAGGGAATGCCTTGTGAGACATCCCCATACACCACCGGCAGTGCCTGGAGGCCACCGGCTGGTCATTTTCTGCCATCGGCACTTTTGTTTGCCGGTCGGCATACTTTATTGCCGGTCGGCATAATTGGTTGCCGGTTGGCACTGTTTTTTGCCGAAATAGCATTTTTGGGCAGCCGACCACTGTTCATCCACTTTTTGGAGATATTTTGTGCCAGCTGTGATAGCTGGCACCAACTCTTCCCCCCTACATACACGTGTATGGAGGGATTTTCCTCTAGCCAAGTTTGTTGTATAAGCTCTGCAAGAGGGAGTCCTATAAGAGAGGGGCTTTCCTCTTGGTTCTAGGTTAGAAAATTAGAAGCAAAAACCAGCCCTTAGAGATATAGATACATATTATCTCTATACCTCTCTCCCTCTCCCTTCTTGTGTGTGTTTCTTGGCCCAAAAGGTGTGTTTTACCTTACTTTTGCACCATTACACACACTATCACACCTTATTCCGAGATTGAGGGACTTGGGGGATTGTTTCTTGAGTTTTTGGACTGATTTTGATCAAAAGAAGAGGGCTAGACCATTTGTTCTTCAAGGGTTCTTCAAGGGTGAGCATCTTCCCTTTTATTCCCCAAACTTGCATTGGTTTTCTACCTATTTTGTTTACTGTTTTGGCCCTTGTGTATAACATAAAAAAGGCTTAAATTTTCCTGCTCTAACACTTTCGTTAAGGTCACTTTGTGGTTAGATTGCAAACTCACCCTCATAGGCCTTGTTTGGTCTATTTTGGTGCCTCTTTGATAAGGTTTTGTTCACTTCAGCATTTTGATCTTTTCATCACTAAAAATCAGTGTATTTTAGTGTAA
>NW_021026778.1:466812-479559 GCF_004153795.1 Camellia sinensis
ATACAAAGGTCGAGCATCTTAATAACGTAGTCGCCAAACTGTCACAACTCTTGGGAATCTAAGTTGGTCATCTAACGTTTGCTTTTGGTAAGAACAATTTCATTAATGTCACACTTACTTTGTTTAAATATGTTCACTTTAAGAGTTGAAAATGTCATCAAGTTAGTCGGAAAGAAGGCGTTGGGAGGGAAAAAATGCAAAATAGCCCCTGAACCTTGGGAGTTAGTCTGCCTCACCAATTCAATGGTAGTTGTTTAAATATGTTCGCTTGAACTTTTATTTTTAAGTTTCTGACCAGATTCTTTATACTCATTCCTAGATTTCTATTGGCTAACTACATTCCTAGTTTGTAGAATGTTGCCTCCTTTTTTGGTGCAAAGTGTAGTTTTGTTAGAGGCCACTGTAAATGAATACAAAAGAGAAACTATGAGAACTGCTTTTAGTTAAGGTAGAATATGAGGGGAAAAATAAGACCTATCATTTTGAATGACTCAAATATGCACTAAAATGCGAATGCCACACATTATATGAAGTTAGCACATATAAGGCTTTGTACTAATCAATTGTCCCTTGAATCTCTATTTATATAGGGAGCAACCAAATGAATGCCTATTAGCCAAGTCAATGAAATATTATTTTGATATTGTATACATATCTTGCCATCTCATCTAGATTAATCAAGACAATAGACTACTGCAAATGAAGATAAGCTAAAGCCTTTGTTGTATTACACCTAGAACAACATTCCACACTTGAAATTCCAGCAAACGGAAAATTTAAAAAATACACCTAAATGGACATCTTTTCTGGTTCATCACATGAAATAGAATGAGAGTCCTTGAAGCCATAAATGATAGTTAGGCCTATAACACTGGTACACTTGGTGGCTACTCAAAGAAGGGCGATGATCCCACCACATATAAGAATAGTTAGAGGAACCATTGAGATGATATACAAGTTACAACACAATAAAAGAGGAGAGAGCAATCATGTATGCATGCTCACACATAATACCTATACCTGAATACTTGTAATGTGAAAACTGAATTACCGAAGGAAAAAGTTTTCAATCAAAAAATCCATATCTCACTAATACAAACAATCCATCACCAAAATCAGATTGTGAAGATAGTAAAGAACCTTAGTTTGCAGATGATTTAGAGGCCCAAAAAACATAATTACAATCCAATGATGAAAGTTATATCATACTTACATGTTGGAGTTCAACGCATATTCTTTAGGACGAAGTTAATCCATTCAACTCGCACTTCATCAAGTTCGGTGTTTGTGTAAGTCTTTTTCGCATTAAAATGCAAGAGAAATTTTAGAAGCAATTAGTTATGAAAAAGATATACTAGTATCATGAATATAATATAGGTCTAAGCTACTAAATTGGTGGGATTTTTAGTGGGCAACTCCAGATTGAGTTGAGGGTGTGCTCCAATGGTGGTCTGGAGTGAAGCCAAGTAAATTGGAAATGAAAATTTGGAGAGCAGTACCTTTTATCTTGCTATGGTCAGTGTGGAAACTCAGGAATGATTGTGTATTTAATAATGGGCAGCCTTCTTGTGTTGAGTTGGGTGAAGTAGTGAAGGTTAAGGTGGCTTTATGGGCTAACTCATTTTTAGGTTGGTTGTCTTAGTCTGGCCAGGACCTGCTATTAAACCTTGGTCAGGTTAGGCAGTGTATTGGAGGTGGTAGTAGAGGCAGGGGATGTGCATAGAAGATGCTGCTGCTGAACTAATTTGTTGATTGGGTTGGAGATTTAGCAAAGGGGAAAAGCAAATATGGAAAGAAACTCTTATGGCAGTCATTGGCAAATTATTTGGAAATTCAGTAATAATTGTGTATTCAATAACAAGCATACAGACATTGAAGAGCTGTGTGATCTCATTAAAGTGAGATTGGCTATTTGGTATCTTTGTATGTACTGGTCTATATGTAAAAGTGATTAATATAAAAAACAGATTTATGTGAGTATATTACACTTGCAAGATTTAGAGGTTGACCCCATAGGAAATAAAGATGAAAGACAAAACAAAAGCTAAACCAACCAAAGTACATATATTTCTTCACATCACTACAAAATCCATACAATTTATTTAAGGAAAAAAAAGAAAAGAAAAGCAGCAGCTAAATAAGGGGAGCAATCTATGTTAGTCATACTATCTAGGCATCATTCAGGCTACCCTCCAGATCATTGTTACAAATCTATTGCAAGTGAATTCCTAACAATAACACTCCCAATTAAATCTATATTATCCAGTATCCTTTTAGTATTATTCATTCTTACCAAGGGGATGGAAAATCCAACTAATGCTTCATGGACAATAAAAGCAATTTTCAATCTAAGAGAGTTGGGTTAGCCTTGCATTCAATATGTCACTGGTAATGGTTAATCTACTTTTCATTTGTAATTTAATTTTTTTTTTATCATTTTATGCTGCCAAAAAAAACCTCTTAATTGAACAAAGATGAAATTAACTTTAACCCATTATTAAAATTCTTAGAATTGAACAAATCATGGATCAACATGCAATAAAAGAGGGAAACAAAAAATCTGAATGTGACTTTCAAATAAAAGCTAGCAGCCTCATTTTGAATAGAATCACTATTGTGCAAGAAAGGCACAATATATATATATATATATATATTTTAAAATTATCTATAAACTACATTAATATAGTTCTTTTGAAAAGCAAAGAAAAATTAACATTTTACTTCTATGGTTGCACAAAGTCCTAACAAGTTGAAAAAGCAAAAAAGAAAAATTAAGGCAATTGGATCAACAGCTTTCTCCTTCACAGTTTTCAGAATCCAAAAGTTAGAGAGGGAGAGAGAGCGAAAGCGATTACACCTGGAAACTAGAAAGAACATATTAAGGAAAAGAAAGAGCCAAGAAAAGTGTACCCAACAATAAAGATAGATTCATGAACTCACAAGAAAGAGAGAGAGACAATCAAACTTCTCAAACTGAAACTAGCAATATTAGTGCATGCCCTGTTTTTGGCTTTTCTTTACAACATAGTACTCTGCTTTGATTAATCAAAAGTTTTTGAAACCTCAAATATTTTCCACTTCTCTGATAATACAAAACAACCCAATTCAAAAACCTACTTTACATATAAATCTTCTATGTTCTCTCTCTCCAATTCTCCACCATATGCTTATATATGACATAAACCCACCCCTGTAAAGCCCACCAACCATCAACAAAACCCTTACCAATTTCAACTCTGATTTACATTGTATCATCGCCACCCAAGACCCTCATTCATTGAACTCTTACCTAGCAAAAAGAATAATTCAAATGAGAAGTTGTAAAGGAAGAGCACTGCTAAGTGACTATTAGAAGACATTTTAGATGCCTTGACAATTCATTGAACACTCTACTAACCAAGTTTAAAGTTTCATTAAACTCTCTACTAGCTAGAAGTTTAAAGCTTATTTGTCCAAAGAGCAACTTCTTTATCCAAACACATTGTAAGTCTAAAAATTCTTGGTTTTTACCATACTTCACTATCTCCTTTTTGTAACAAAAATTCAGTTTTAGTTGTTGATTGAGCAACATTAACAGAATTTCCCCTTTTGTTTGGTTGCTGCCCTTGTTTTAACATAAATATTTATGTAGTCTTAAAGTGAATGTATATGTATTTACTTGCTGCCTATATTAATTTATACATTTGGTAGTTTAGGAGGTTTGAGTTCTTATTAATTTATACATTTATCAATTGACATCTAATCATGTTCAACATTTTTACTCTAATTATCAAGGCTATCTTAAAATAATACATGATACTTTAAAAATCGTGATTGGCTTTGTCTTGTGGTTGGCATGTTTTTTTGGTTCCTTCGAGTGTCAAGGGAAATAGTAGGTGTCTTTGTCTTGGTGTACTTGGGCTACTAAGGGGCTGCAATCAGTGGCAGTTGTGGATTTGACCTAATTGCTTCGTTTGTTCTATCTGTTTAATCTTGTCCATTGAATTTGTGAGCCAAACTTTGGGAACACTAGTTGGTTGTCTTTTTGCTCTGATTGTGGTTGAGTATAGGTTGGTTTGTAAATGCCTTTCTATTTTGGCATGTGGTTTTGTTTTTGATGTTCACAATGGCTGATGCATATAGTGGCTGCTCTACTTGAATTGATGCAAAAATGGCTGCTCAGGTGGTTTCTAGTGTGGCTCAAAGGGGTATTACAGACAGCATGGAGTTAGCATACATATAGTTGAAAATGGATATAGCAAAGTTATTACAGACTGTGGAATGCTTCCCCAATGGATATAGCTAAGCAGTTAAAATAAGCAAGGTATGTGTAGATTCTGGAATTGAAGGGGCTTCCAAACAAGGGTACATGCTCTATGATTTCATTGTTTAGCAAAAAAAAATTTCCCAAGTTTTTTGTTTTTGTTTTTGGCAATCTATATTTACATGTTTAATTTGTTTCATCAGGCATATTACTTTCACTTGAACTTGTATGCAGATATTGAATTCTCTGTTATGAAGGTTAAGCCCTTGGAATTTAACTAAGAAAGTAGTAAAAATAACAACAAACAATTATGAGAAAACAATTTTAATAGAGCTATGTGTCATGACTTGAACCCGCCCCTATAGGTTAGGATCATAACCGGCCAGTAATCATAAGACTACCTATGGCCTTAGACAGAAATCCAATAATATATGTTAGAAATGGGCGCCCATGTGACATGACCCTTTTCAGCCTTTTGAACCTTATCCAAATGGGTTTTGAATATGAATTCAAACCTATTTGGATAGCCACTCAGGATATATATATCTATCATATCCTGATATGGATAGATGATATAGATATCAGATATTATCTCATGTAACTAATATGGATAAATGAGATAAATACATTATATATATGATATATGGGATATGGGTGATTAACGTATGTTTGAGTTTTTCCCATATACTGACTCTCTCCCAAAAACAACAACGATCAAAGCCATTTGCACTGTGGTTTGTGTGGGTGATATTCACTATTGTAATATCACCCCATTGCTGGGTTGATTGACCAGATTCAGGAAGCACGTGATTTACCCACGAGATCCTTCAATTCAGACTCTGTTTGAAAGGTATGACCATAATTTTTATTCCGCTGCGTTATACTTTGTTTACAATGTATAATAATAGGGGGCCAAAAGCGGAAGCAGAATAATAAATTTTTGTCCAATAAGCTGTGCTTATATGGCATAACAAAAACATTTCCCATATATAATAACTCACACTATAGATAATTACAGAATACATATTCCAAGATCATTCAGTCATCCCTTGTCACACAGTTCAAACTTATAATAGTTACATATACGGTCAAGTGACCGACAAAAAGGGGACAGAAATTCAAAAGAATAAATTAAAAGCCTCGTGCGTGAGGTGACCCTGGTTAGCTTCACAAAACTCGGTTTCCTTTCTCATCTCCACTAAGGCTAGGGTTAGACATCCCATTGCTCACCTATATACATATAAATACAAAGTGAACGATAGCCCAGTGAATAATACCTGAGTAAAGAGGTCATAAGAATGAGACTCTTAGATAGATAAATCGTACTTGTGTAACTCATATAGGTCATCAAAACAAAATAACTTTAGGTCCATCGTATTATGCTCAAGGCATGTCAAAGGAGCAAAACAACCTTAGGTCCAAACATTTATTCATAAACTGACCTCAGGTCTAATGGATCCATATACAATTGACCACTGGTCTTTCGAAACATATGCACAAAATGTCCTTGGGTCCATCATTTCTATATTCACATTCATGCGCATGTTCAAAATCATGATCATGTTCACAATCATGTTCATATTCAAAACGACTTTTGGTTCAGTTAATTCTTTATTCAAAATAACCTTTGGTCCATTTAAACAAACATACAAAATGACTTTCAGTTCAATTCACATATATAAGATGACCTTCGGTCTATCTTGTCAAACATTCTAAATGGCCTTAAGCCCATTCCGTGTCCTTGTCAAATATACCAAACGGCCTCGGGCCCATTTCATATTCTCATCAAACATCAAACAGCTTTGAGCCCATTTTGTATTTATACAAAATGACCATCGGTCCAATCTTAATAGTTTCATACTTATCAATCACCTTTACGAATTAGACAGATAGAATACTCATCATATTACAAATTCATAAGTTCAAAAACTTGCCACATAGGTAACATTTAGAAAGTAATACATACACAAAACTATTTTTACTAAGATATTACTCACTGTGGTCAGATGGTTGAATCGTCCTTGCAGTTGACCCTACATAATTCACAACACATTGGGTCATAATACAATTTAATCATTTTTTTAGTTTGCTTAATCTTCTTAGGCTTCTTTCTAGTTCTTTAATTCATTTAGAATGCTCAATGTGTGCCTAAGAATACTCAGAAATGAAAGAGAACGGAAATTGGAACATAAAATTATTTTTCAATATTTCTTGAAACAGGGCACTTTGCTCGAGCGCAACATTGGTCGCTCGAGTGAATCCCTTGGTCTGCAAAAGTACTAGATGGTTCATTTTTACGCTCAAGCCAACAATCCATCGCTCGAGCGGTCCTTCGGTCGAGCTACCTTTTGGTTGCTCGAGCCAATGCTTATAGTGCACTCGAGCGATAGCTTCACCACTTGAGCGATGCGATCGAATTTTGGAATTTCCAGAATGCTATGTGAGCTTCAAAACACATGTTCAAAAGGTGTAGGCTTGCCTATTAAGCACTAAACTTCAACCATATAACCCTAAACATGAGTTCAATAATCAATTTACAAAATTGAAGCTCAAAACATCATGAATTCATCAAGCATGCTCATTTTAACCCAATTTCTTTTCTAAAACTCTTTACACATGAAATTCAAGTTCATAGCCTCATGGATTATACATGCACGTACACAATAACTCCCTTTTTGACTTAAACAACATAGTTCGTGCTCTAAAATGAAGAACTATAGCAAATTTACACATGCATGTTGATCCTAATCTCCACATGTTCAACTCAATTCTTACATTTATTTACATACGTTTTTTGAACTCACATAATTATGAACTTAAACTCGTGAAGAGTTCAATTACTTACCTAGAGCTTTGATTATCACTTGTATTAGTAGTTTCTCGAGCTATTCTTCACAATCCTCAATTCCCTTGAGCAAATCTTCAAAGATGATCTCCCTCTCTATCTGGAATGGCTGGCTCACTCTCTAAAATGGCTCTCCTCAGATTTTTGAGTGTTCAAAAATGAGTCTAAACACTTGGATTAACCTATATATATGCTTGACTAATGAAAATAGCCAATCAAGGTTTAGTGCTAATTAATCAAGGCTCAAATTTAATCGAATTTAGTCTAATTATTTTGATCCAAATCAATTTTTAATTAGATTTCACCATAGGCTCTAAAAATTATGCTAATCATAATGGTATAGTTAATTTTGGTTTATGTTGCCTCTATAGCCTTAATTTCAAATTATAACAAGAAATAGAGCATATTTCTCTATGGTGGACAGATATAAATTCAAAGACACATATAATCCCATAAGTAGCACCCAAAATCATATTAATCACATAATCACATAATCACAAGCATAATTAAAGATTAACAGTATAACACAGAACAAGGTTAATAGTCTAACACATAATGGGGTTATCACACTATGTTTCTTATTTTTTTAAATTATGCCTTTTTTTTAAAAAAAAATGAAAAATAAAAAAATAATGGGCACCAACAATAGCCATGAGATGGTGAGCCTTGCGCGTGGCCATTTCACTAGTATATTTATATTTATCAATGAAAGGGAGATTTTCAGGTGAGGGTGTAGGACGAGTCTTCCCAATATTGAACACCGATGACGCAAGAGAAAATATCAAGATAGGTGCTTGGGAAGAAGAGGGATATTTAAGAGGATTTGGGGTTAGGCCAAATGCTGCAGCACAATGAGAGGTGGAGATGCAAAGACTTTAGATCCGAGATGGAGATTACTTTTGGCATGAAACATATTATTATTGGCATGGTATAGATTACTAGTGGATATGTCTTTTTTGTGCACGGAGGATATGGTTTTTTGTATGATTCTCTGTTTGTATGGAATTATTATTTTGGGTTGGATTATATTTGGTTTGTATAGAATTTGATGTTAAAAGACCAAATTTTTGGATGGTTGAAAGTGAAATAAAAATAGGTATATGTATTTTTTTGTTTATATACAGGGTGCAAGTTGCACGAAATAAATACAGGTTGTGAAAAAATTAATAATTATAAAAAAAGAACACTAAAATAAAGTTTTTGGCTACTAAACGTTTAGTAGCAAAAAAAAAGAGGTGAAGTTGGCGACTAACCAATTGGTAGCCAAAAAGGAAATCAATATTTTTAGCGAATAAATATTTGGTAGCTAGAAAGAAACCAAAGATTTTTGGAGAGTAAAGATTTAGTAGCCAAAATTATATGAGACTTTAGGCGACTAAATAGTTTAATAGCTAAAAAAAAAAAAGATGGAAATAATTTTTTTTTGTGACTAAATATTTAGTAGCAAAAAATAGATTACATTTTGGGTGATTAAATAGTTAGTAGCAAAAAAAAATAAAATAAAATATGATAAATGAATTTTTTGGCGACTAAATTCTTTGGTCCCTAAATGTAATACTATTGTGACCAAAATTTATACACGACTAAAAGTTTTAGTCGCTGAAAATTAAAATTAATTTTATTTGAAATCTTTTGGCGACTAAATATTTATTCGCCAATTTATGACTTTTGGTTACTAAAAAATAGGGGTGAGCAGCGGATATACCGATCCGTCAAAACTAACCGAATCGATCCGCTGTATTTTGGACGGATGTGTGATGACGAGCGGACGGTTGCAGATTGATTTTTTCCAATCTGCCAATCTAGCAGACGGATGGCGGATTTGAGATTACTTTGACTGCAACCGAACCGTCAAACTGCGAGCACCCCTAGTAATTTATAAGATTGTGTTTTGAGTTTTTTTAAATATTCTGTTTGTATTTTCAATTAAAAAAGAGTTTAAATATTCTGTTGAAAAAAAGTTTTCAACTTGAATATCTTTTTTGAATTGAAAAAAATAAACGTATTATTTATTTATATTTTTTGGTTTTTAAATCTATCTCTAAAAATAATAAATAGAAAATATGATGTATGCTAGTTGGTTTTTGTTTTCAAAAACAAATATAAATGTAACAATACAGAGACATACAATCTCTACTACTGCTTTGTTTGTGGTTTTGGTGGTTTGAATTGTTTTTATATTTTAAGAACCACAGATTGTAATACTTTATGTGGATGAGGCATGCTGTGATTGTAGTATGTGGATGAGTCATGTAGTGATTATGATATTCTAAAGTTTCAAACTTTCTTGCTTTGGATGAGCCATGCAGTGATTGTAATATTTTTTTAAGTCATTGATAATAATAATTTTTTTTTTTTTTTTTTTTTTTTTTTTTTTTTTTTTTTTTGAGGAAGTGCACAAGTTAATTATGTTGAAAATTTATAAAATTTTAAACCGTCAAACCGATTCGCATCCATCCGCCAATCCGCTCAATCCACATCCGGCGGATTGGCGGATGGATGCAGATTGATTTTCTCCAATCCGCCAATCTGGCAGACGGATGGCGGATTGGAGATTCTGTGGCCGCAATCGACCTGCGCCCACCCCTACTAAAAAACATTTAGTCGCTATTTACTTTTCTTAATAAATGTTCAACAACTAAGTGGGCAATCAAATAATTCAGTCAGCAAAAACTTTCACCAACAAATATTGATTTTTGGAACTAAAAATTTAGTTGCCAAAAGTATCATTTGTTGTAGTAAAGATCGGATACTTACCTCATATGAAGAATGAAAAAAATGAATAAATTACAAAACACAATTACAAATCATACACGATCATGTGATATTTTGAATAGACTTAATTTCTGCAGGGATGTAATCAGTTCAGTATTTAGGTAAATTTTTCCACTGAATCGATAATGTCGATTTTATTATTTTGAACATTGACACAGACCACTTCTCCCATCAAACTGTACCGAACAGTACCAATGGAAGCGGTTTGGTCTAGTGCGGTTTAATCGGTTTAGGATCTTTTAAATTTAAGCTAGTTTTAAGTAGTCTTTCATTTATATAAAAATATTAAATTAGTCATTTGTTAACCATTTCAAACATATCAAATCCATCAATTTAATAAATACTTGACAATTTCTGCATTAACAAAAATACAAACAAAAATAATAATAATTATAAATACTAAGGCTTCAAGAATAGTAAGTTAGAGTTAGAGATTATATATATAATAAGGGTATATCCCAACTTAGGTTATATGGATGATAATGTTAAGTAATTGATATTAATAATTTATTATACTTATTAATATCATTATATTATTAAATTTTACATATATTATAAATACAATATATATTGAAGTGGTCGGTTTCGGTTTAGTTCGGTACATAAGGTACTTAAACCAATATTTAACCGAAAACTGGAAAAAATTAAATTAATAAATTGCACAGACTGATTCTTATTAAAAAAATAGACCAGATACGGTGGTTTTGGTCTGGTTCAATTGGTTTAGTTGATTTTTTTTTTTTTTTTTTCTTACATCCCTAGGTCCAAGGATTGCAAGGCGAATATGCGTATTTGAATTTAGGAACGTGAAAGGAATATCAAACCTATACAACTTTTACTATTCAAAACCCGGGTTTTGTCTCCGTTCAAGGCAATCCTCGCCACACCATTCCACAAACATACAGACGAGACGCCTATACTGACTAATTTTTGAGCAGCCATAAAACAACAGAAAAAGAAAAAAGGTCGGCACCACCGGAGATTGATAAGGACGCTTGCCGTTCTGGTTTAGCATATACATAACTCCAAAACCATACATCTATTTCTCTTCTTTGGTTGTTTGTCTATTTATGCATGCAAATGGAAGAAAAACGTGTACATTTGTTGTGTTGTGAAGCCCAACATGAACACAGCTTTCCCTAAAATATCTCCCACCATATTAGCCTCCTTGACAAAATATTAAACAATTTTAAGTCTCGTTATTTATTTATTTATTTATGTTGGGAGACTGAATAATCATAATCTAATATCACGCATAGCTAGAACCTTAATAACTATTAAAAAGAAAAAAGTATGCATAATGAAAGCAAATAAATAACTCACTATCCATAATAAGAGAAAAATAATTCATGTTTGCCTTTGACATGAACTATTTTTCCAACTACCCTATTAATAGTTTACAATAATGTTCAACTGAGTAGGGACACAATTACTTCACTACAAAAAAATAAAATTTTAGAGATTAAAATTTAAGGACAAAATTATTTTTTAGGGATTAAATATTTTTGTTACGAAAAGTGTCGTTATTATATTTTTAGTAACAAAAATTAGACATTAGTGATGAATTATTATCCTTTTAGGATCTAATTTTTTGTTTCAAAAAATAAACCATTTTGAGACCAAATTATTGTCCCTCAAAGTTTATTTATTAGTAATATTTTCAAAATTTTGTCGCTAAAAGCCTTGTTTTTTATTTTTCGAGGCGACTTTTTAACGACTATCCTTACGATGATAGAAATTGATCTTTAAATGTCTTTTGCAACAAAATTTTTACTTTTAGAGACTATAAAATTTAGTTTCTGAAACTCTTGTATGTTGTAGTGGTTGTAGCAAAAAAAACCTTAAGAATTTTGTATTAGGGTCACCACAAATGTCATAACAAAATCATTTTCAATCATAACCAAATATCACATAAGATATAAATAAAGACATTTTAGGTCATAACTAAAATAATGTCATAATCAATATCACAATTAATTATAACTAATACCACAATATCATAATCAAATATCACAAATATTGTAATTGCGACATATAATACACTCCTCCTTTTGAGGTGCATATCAAAAAATTTCTCTGTGTTATATCTCATTTCGTATTTAAAAAACAATTTTCATCTTAATTTTCATATACGTTCAAAAGTCTTTTTTAAAAAGATGAAGAAAAATTATTAAGAACTTTTTCTAAAGTCTTTTCCTTTATCTCCTACTAAATTAATTATTACGATTAACCCAGTTGTCAATATTCAAGTACTAAAGTTCTCTCGTGCTTTAGGCTCTCTCTAGCACGTAGGGATTGTTTTCTTGCCTAACTGCAAGGTGTTTCTCTTCTTCGTAAGAGGATTTTTCTTTTTCTTTTTCTTTTTGAGTGCTTGAAATCACAAGGCGTGTTGTTTTTTTGTCTTCTAATGGAGTTTTCTGTGGAAGAGTTGACACGAAAGTTAAAACTAACTGATGAGGAGGAAGTATTGGTTGTATTGGAAGAGGCTGATACTCGGGGCTACGGCGGCAAAGTCTGGTCTGTGTCTGCTTAGGAAGGTCTTGGTTAAGCAGGCGGTTAATGTGAAAGCTATGGAGGGTTGTCCTTGCCTCAGTGTGGAGGTTGTTGAAAGGTTTAGGCGTCGTTTGGTAACACTTGGTGCTGTTTAGTAACACTTACGTTTTCTGTTTTCTGTTTATATTTATAAAAATTTAAAAAACTCAAATAAAAACTTGTTTGGTAAAATTTTTGATTTATAAATCAGTGGCCTCAGTTTATAAATTTAGCCAAAAAATGAAAAAACAAAAAATGTTTTTCCGTTTTGAGTTTTTTTTTTTTACCCCCCAACACTAGCCACCACCTACCACTATTTTCCACCACTGTCTTCCGCCACCACCACCCACCA
>NW_021026778.1:479703-539395 GCF_004153795.1 Camellia sinensis
TTGGATATCACGGTTAGTAGAGGCCGGTCTTCGGACCGGGCGAAAGGGGGTGCTCATAGCTGACCGTCCTACCTTATGATATGCATGCGTGCATTCATGCATCTGTTAACATGCACCGGGCTCGGTACATCATACAAACTACATTGGTACTTCAAATCAAAAATTGAATATGTGATAATTGTGCATTTTCACATACCATGTTTTAGGGCTAGCCGAGCCTGCCTAGATCGCATTTTGCATGTGATGCATTAGCCACTTTTAACATGAACTAGGACATGCATGTTTGCTAACTAGTTTACTGTTTTGGCACGGAGTACGATGTAAGTATTTTTGCTTTAGCATCCAGCATGCGTGTGAATGTTGCCATAATAGTATGCTTGCCATGCGGCTAAGTGCTTACATGAGATAAACTGCTTGAATGCCTGTGGGTGGAGGTCAAATTGCTTAAATTGGGATAATGCGTTAAAACTGCGATTTTTAAGCCCACTAGATAGTGGCAAAACCATCTTTTCCAAAAGCCCACTTGAAGGTGGCAAAACCTGCATTTTAGCCTACTTACGAGTAGCAAACCATTTTCAAAACGAATATGAAATGTTTTGTTCCAATTTGGGTGATTTGGTCTATATTTGTTTGCTGCGCGCATAACATAGTAATCTAGGCTAATAACCGGAATAAGAACACACAATGTTTTCAAAAACGGATATCACGGTTAGTAGAGGCCGGTCTTCGGACCGGGCGAAAGGGGGTGCTCATAGCTGACCTTCCCCGATCGTACCCAAGCTCCCGAGCCGAGACAACTCCGGTGATGACGGACACGTGGCCTTCGGCACCGAGTCAGGGTTTCCTAAATTCCCCCATTTTAAAATATTTAGGTGGCGACTCTGTATCTGGCAAAGCAGTCCGTGTTTGGCACTTCTTTCAAAAAAATCTGTTTTTCTCAAAACGATTTGCCAGATTTGGACTCTTTGGTTCAGACTTAGAACCGTGACACAAATCGAGTCCGAACTATAGCATGAGGCCCGCGGGCGCGTCTACACCATTTATTTGTATCTTAGAATTCAAACCTATAATTTTTCTCAATCAGAAATGAACCAAAAAATCATTTTTAGCAATACCAGTTCCTCCTACAGTATACACCAGCTAACCTCTTAACACCTATTTGCAGCCTCCAATCATCTCATACGCCAAACAGACTCCAAAACCACACAGCAGACCAGCAACCAACCAACAGCATACCCCAGCAGGCTCCTAAACATCAGCCTCAAACTATCAAGAAACAGGACAAAATCCATAGCAGCAGTAACCACCAATTAGGAGAGCAAAACACAAAACAACCACAATCAAGTGATCAAAACAGGTTTTAATCCTATCAAGAGCATTCCTTTCACCCAGACCAGCAACACAGATCAACACACTAGATTCTTCCAGGTTATCTACCAAGACCATGGCATAATACTATTGCTGCTCAACCTCTCACACAGATCATCCCACTACAAATTCAGTGGCAACATAACTTCATGATTTTGCAACTAGAGCAAGTTACCCATAACTTAGACTTTAGCTTCTATTGTTGTAGCAACCTGACATCTGGAATTCTCTAGGATCCCAAACACACAGGAGGCCACCTGATGACCCTTGTGAACCTGATCATACAGTCCAGCATCAGCCAGCAGTAGTAGCAACAGACCAATGACCCTCTACAGCAACACACCAAGGACCACACCATTTACCCTTTTACCATGAACTCCTCCCAACATCATTTCCAATTAACAAACCAACAACCTTGAAATAGAGATCCAGCTGATGGTATGAAACAATTATTCTACATTGATGTCAAAACTCAACATATGAGTATTAGTTCTCTTATTTTATTAGGGTTGCTAGACCATAAATAAGAAGCTTTGGCATTTTATTAGGAAGGCTTCATTTCCCAAGTGAATTGCTAATATATAATACAAGAAAAAAAAAAAAAAGGCACAGTACTTGTATATATATACAGTTGCTTTGCTAGACAAGGTAGAGTTTGGGCTAAGAATCACTATGTTGACTATGGTTACATCAGAGGTCTCCAGGCATCATCTGATATTTCTAAAATTCAGCACAGGAGCATTTCTATCAGATTATTAGCTCACATCAGTTTCAACAATTGTTTGCCCAAAAACAGATACCATTATACCATAGATAGAATACTACAAATTTTTCAAAACAAATTTCAATATGATAGTACCTAACCCATCTTTGAGGTTACTAGCTACAGAAATTAGGAACTTGATCTACAAACTTTTCATCTATGCATATGACAGAGCAACAACAAAAAAAAAAAAAAAAAAAAAAAAGCTCGAAATCTGTTAAATGAAAAACATACTAATGGGCATATATTATATTTCCATATATGATCGCATTCAATGTTGAATGTTTCTCTTTTGCCTCCTTAAACCATTGATCTGCAGCACGGTTAGAACAACAAGACATAACTATTAGATCTCAAATATACATGATAGTCCATCCAGGCATTTGTACAACGTGACAAATATCCATAAATTATGTCTAAAAAAGACTCATTGCTAGAGAGACAGTATTTAAGGCTCAGTCAGAGACGCCAAACTTAAGGTTTCAAGTCCTATGCCAAACAAGAAGCTTGTTCAAAAAGTAGTAAGTGTCTGTTAGTTATGAATCCTTCAAGAGCTTTAAATTCTGATCAAATTTGTCATACTTCATTTGTAGTTTTTTAGGGTTGGTGAGAAACCAAAGCCAACAAGAAAAAAAGGCAAGAAAAAAAAACCCCCCAAACTATCATTATTTGGAATAAACCAAAAACCAAACACCCCATAGACCTATTAAACTCCACCCAGGAACCATCACCAACATCAACCAAAACATCAACAATAAACAAAGCATAAACAGCCCACACCCACTCCACTCGTAGCAGCAAACCAACTGAGCAGAGCAAAGACAAACCCAGCAAAACAGAGCACCCAAGCAAAGGTTATTCAAATCCTTTACATTACTCTGAAAACAGAAAACAGGGCAGGGGCATGTTGATATAATTACATTTTACAACGAAATATTTGTTCTTACTGTAAACCCAATATTGGTGGAGCTTGCCCCTTTTGGAACAGCTTCAAAAAACCGAAATTCAGAAACTAACAATGGGACTGATGGTATGCTTTGTTTATTTCTTTTTTTCCCCTTGTTAGCTGTTTTTTTATTTTATTTCGTTTTATTGATATCTTTCTTTTACAAGTAGGTCAATGACCTGGATCACCTATGATATCACCATTTCCAAGTCTTCCTAATATGTCTCCAAACAAAGTATCTGCAATACATAATGTATATTTTTCTTCGTTGCGGTCATGGAAGGTAGTTGTTTATTTTTTGAATTTTATTCGTATGTAATCAAACTTCTGCATTCTATTTCCTTTGACGTTGGATTTCGTTGAACTTGGAGACAAAAAAGCTTGACAATTATTGTAACCATTCTTTAAATCCCGACTTCTTACATATTAGAGTCTTATACGTACTTTTTAAAATCATTTCTTCTTTCATGGGGTTAATTTAGTACCTCAGTTGTGCATACCCTTTAAATTCATTGCTCTCTTTAACTATGTAGTTAATTTTGTCACATGTTCATTGATTCATTGTCAGTATGTATTTACAATTTTGTAAATCATTTTGGTTTCTATTCCCTACGATCCACATCAAGGTTTTCCATTCACATATTTTAAAATTTTAGTTTTTTTGCTTGTAATTCTTTGTAATATGTTTGTAATGTCTTTCGATAATTTTAGTTCATGACAGTATATTGCTAACCCGTGCTGAGGGGAGAAGAAAATTTGTTAACTGATAATCTTGGGGACCCAACAACAATTTGTATTTTGAATTTTATTCAGAGGACCCTCGTACGCAAATGATTCATGGCACAGGAAGTATATGTTCAGTACATTTATGTGAGGGCATTGTTGGGTAATCAACAAGATGTGGTTTTGGATGTGTGGTAGTTCACAGGATCTTAAGACAAATTGTCTGTGGTTCTCTCTCAAACTATTTCTGCCTACATTATTGAAGGCATTAGAGTATGCAACTGAAGCTAATTAAATAGACACAATGGAAGTTATCATCATCAGGAGGGGCTACTAAAATCTGAGCGACTAGACTCCTAGTGCTTTTAATGCTGGCCCGGCCATGAGGGCAGGCCAAAGAGGCCTGCGCCTTGGGCCCCCAGATTTGGGCTGAAAGTAGGGCCCCAAAATATGATTTTATGTTTTAGATATAAAAAAAAAAATCCAAATACTATAAGCCTAATTGTGTATGGGGCCTAAAAAACAAAATATATCATGACAGATTAGAGGCCCAACTGACATGGGCCCAAAATTACTTTGTTTTTTGTTACCCGAAATTAATTATCCACATAACTACTTTGTATATATACAAGAACTACTTTGTTTTTTGTTGCCCGAAATTAATTATCCACAGACCAAAGCTCAAGAGGCAATTAGTTAGGGGAATTATGTTGATTGTACTATAATATAATCACTACTATCAACGATTATTAACAAAAACTGTCTCAAGAAGCAATTTATTAACCATTTTGGATAACATTTTTCACTCCTCAAATTTTAGTTTGTCTAACACTTAAATTTGATAAATTTATCAGACATGTGATAATCACATAATTAATTCTTTCCAGTTTCTAAATGGAAGCTAAAAGAAGGGTGACATTTATATTTTCTTTGATCAAAGCCTTATTGTTTTGATTGTTGAAATTACAATCCTCATGATCAAAGTAAATGAAAATATTGAAGGTCACGATCTCATTATGCTTGGAAAATCGGCAAGGTTGTTTTTTCAAAGTATATTTTCTGTAGTTTATTTTGTGGTGTATTAGGCACTGTTGTTTGGGTTTATGAGGTTCATCATATATATAATAATTTATAATACCCACCGAGGCTAAGAATGTGGGTCATTGAAAGAAAATAAACATTAGAAAATTAGAAAATTTCTGAAGTATATTAGAAAATTTTTGAAAATTTCTGGAAGTATATTAGAAAATTTATGGAAGTATAAACATTAGAAAATTTCTGAAAATTAGAAAATTAGAAAATTTGTGGATTTGTGATTATGTAGAGTAGTCATGCCTCCTAGGAAGTATATTTTTGGATGTGAAAAAAGGAAAAGAAGCAAAAATTAGAAAATTTTATTTAATCTCAATCGGGAGCGCTTGATAAATTTTTTGGTAGCAAGAAACAAATAGAAAGTTCATGTTTGGTTGATGAAGAAGTTGTTGTAAGTAAATTTTTTTGTGACTACAAACAAATAAAAAAGTTGTTGTAACTTATCGTTTTATTCATCAAAATTTTTTTTTTAATGTAAGAAAGGCCCCATTTCCGAAGGTCGCCTTGGGCTCCCTAAATCTCAGGGCCGGCCCTATTTTAATGGTTGCCACTACTTTGAATGTAAACCTTAGTTATATCCTCTGTTTAGTTTTTTTGTTATTTTATTTTTATTTTTCCATATACTACTGCTAAATCCATAGTGGATGAGATGGAGTATTGAATGAGCAGCAGGTTATAGTAGGATGGCCATGGCAACCCCATCCAAGTGATGCTAGTGTATGTAGAAATTGTAGATGTTTAAAAATGATTGGGCTCTCAAACATTGTTTATAATGTAGTTGTAATTGGGGCTCTCAAATTTGAGTGTTTGATTACATTAAAAACATATGTTGTTCTAAATGCTGGGAACAACATAAATAGGATTTTCATCATCAGAGCAAAAAAAAAAAAAATTATAAGCAAATTAGACGAAAATTTTTTCCAAAGAAAAGGTACCTTAAATCTCCAAAAAGCACAGCAGAATGGAATTGGATTGTCACTTTAAGCTCCTTAGCTTACTTAGATTGCAGAGGCTTTGTCCTTGTGGTCTCAAATCCTCTCACTAACACACAAAACAAGGTCAAATATTATTTAGATTTCTCACCTATGAAATCTAGATTTATATATATATAGGGTTATATATATATGGTTAGTTTGGAATAATATATATAGGGTTAGTTTGCAAAGAAAGTGTCCTGCAAAATTGAATTTATAGTTAAGGGTATGCCTTGGACTTGTCTTGTGAGAGATCAAAGCAAAGAACATGAAATTGTTTCCTATATAATATGATACATTTCGACCAACAAGCATTAGCTCAATTGATAAAAAGATCTCCAAATTAGTGGGGTGTGGACTATACATACATTCTTCAAAATGAAATCTTTTATTATGAGCATAGAACATGATTTTTTGTTTGGAATATTATTTAGATTTATATATATATAGGGTTAGTTTGGAATATTCCTAAAACAGAGGTCATATATATATATATATATATGCATTCATTTTAATCATCTGATTTCCTAAAACAGAGTTAGTTTGGAACATTTGGTCATATAGTTCAACAATCCACCATGGAGAATCAGAAATTGGCAATCTGAAATTTTAACCAAACCCATTCACGAAATCAGAAAAAGCCCTAAAAATTGTTTGTGAAATCAACAAAAAATGAAACAAAAAAAAATTAAAAACCCTAGAGAAATCGTTAGAGACACGGGAATGAGAGATACAAATAGACAGACCCAGATCGACAGAGAGGGAGAGAGACGAGAGACAAATACCTGTGGCCAGCGATGGTGACGAGCGATGATCGGCCAGCGCCGGTGGACAGCGCCGGTGGCGAGCGATGGTGATGATCGGCGGTCAGGTTTGGTATCGACTGCTGGTGTGTGAGGTCTGTATGTTGGTGTGTGAGACAAAATAGTTCCAAAAATGTGTCTGTGAAATATATATACTGGGCGCGAATATTTAATGAGTTTCCCTCTAAAAAATTTCGAAGTTTTAGCGACTAAATCCTTATTTGTCGCCAAAAATCCTTTTTGGCGACTAAAAATTGGTCTCCAAAAGCATCCTATTCGGCTACTAATTCCAATTTTTCATCGGCAATATTTACTATACAACGACTAACTTAGTTTTGGTCGCCATAAATTCATGAAAAATGCACCCATCTTTTGGCAACAAAAATATTTTGTCGCAAAATTGTAGCAAACAACGACTACAGCTAAGTTTGGTCGCCAATAATAATATATGGCGACTAAATATTTTTAGTAGCTAAAAATATTAAACGAATGCTGACTAAATCAGGTTTTTAGTCGCCCAATATGGTGCTTTTGGCGACTAAAATTGTTTTGGTCGCCAATTTTAGTCGCCAAATGTGCATTTTCTTGTAGTGAACAATCAAATTAATTATATGAAAAATATGGTTATCTTATTCTAAAATATAGACCCACAAAATTAATTGTCTGATGATGATTTGATTGAACAATGTAAAGATATAAAAAAAAAATTATAAAAATACTTGCATGATCCATGTGGCCTCGAAATTTTTATCATTTGAACAATAAAATTCATTACTTTTATGCTAATTTTTAAGTAACAACTGAACAAATGTTGGAACATGAATTATGAGGAGTATTACTCCAATACAAAACACATATCTAAAATTTGATTTATTTAAAATTATAAGTTTTATATTTAAAAAATATATTAATCTCACTTAAAATTATAAGTTCTAACATTTTAAACCAATAATGGCTTTTTTTGGAAAGTTGGTAAAAAACTGACTTTTGGTTTTTTACCAAGTTTTTTTACTTTTTTGAAAATTGATTTGAGAAATTGGTAAAAAGCGTGTTTTTTGCTTTTTGGTTTAATATTTGTTTATGGTGTCAATCACTTTAAAATGACCAAAATACCCTTAGCCAACTTATAAAATTTACAATTTTGCCCTTGTGTATTTGAACACTTTTTTTTAATGTAATATTACAATTTTCCAATGTTATGCAATGCAAATTATTTAATTATGAATTTGTTTTTATTATTCCATGTTACACTACACATCACAGTAAAATTATTAAATTATTCAATGGCATATTAAATTTATTATTTTTTGCCAAGAAATTGCAATCTTACATTAATTCATTTCCACATTAGAAGCTACTAAACACCCTTCACAACTTCTAGCTTACAAACACAACCGCACATTTTTTTTTAACACTTTTAATAGTTTGACACATTCATTTCATTTACTATCAACTCGTACAGACCGAACAGGATTACAGCCCAAGTTCATGCCGATGTTGCACTAATTCATTTCGTATTGATTTCTTCACTTCGTTCATATGTACATCATCGCCCTTTGGCTCACCATCATCGTCGTAACCAACACCCGCAACATTTGGCATGTCGTTGAAAGTAAAATTCTCTACATTTGCAACCCTGTTAAACGCTTCATCGTCATTGGAGTTGTGGCGTATAAAATTATGCAGTGCCATTGAAGCCCCGACCAATGGCACCTGCACTTTTCCAAAATCATATTGTGGCATGTTATGTAGGAATCCCCGTCGCACTTTCCATACTCCGAACGTACGTTCAATTGCACTCCGTAAGGAGGAGTGCACCATGTTGAAAATTTCATTTGCATTTCTTGGCCATCCAGTGGCGCGAAACTGTTCCTGGTGGTAGCGGCATCCCTTAAACGGTGCCAAAAAGCCTTTTTGGTTGGTAATATTTTCTTGCTTGTAATTTGATAATTTTGCATTAGTAAGTAACATCATTACAAATATCAAATGCACACAAGTAATAGAAAAAATTGACCATCCCTTATTCATCTAACCTTCCTCTGGCATGGGAAATTGTTTGGTTGAGTCCTGTGTTAGTTCATTAAAAACTCTGATGGCGTGCATACTACCCTCCCATCTGCAAGATACAAAAGTAAAACACAAGTCGAAATCACACACTGCGAGTATGCTTTGCGTGTGTCGTCCTTTACGGCCAAAATATGGCGCTGCCTCTTGCGGCGGGAGATGTGCCTCCACATGTGTGATGTCAAGCACGCCAATACAGTCCTATACAAGTACAAAAAGCAATTGCGCAAATGTAAAGGAGAAATGCTTTAACCCGAAAAATGTTCTCCCTTATTTTCTAAATGTGGTTACTATTCATAATTAAATGTGCAAAAAATTATTACACTCACTCTGAATGGAAAATATTTTCGTCGGGACTTTAAGAACAGATGTCTACTATGTTGTGACCTTGTCGGTCGGCAGTGTGCAATCGTGAGCAACTTCATCGCTTTAAGAACTCGCATTACATGGCGCCATACTATTTCCCCCGAGTGTTGGAAACGGTCTTCTATATCCCAACTCAGGAAGCCCCACAACACGAAAATGAACATGCCGACACTCTTTACTACGTCTACACCATGGGGACGCTGTGGTACTAGGAGGCCGCAATCCTCAAGTAATGTCTTGCACAACATTAAGAACACATCCTATGACATCCAAAAAGTTCCCTAAAATGCTTCATTCCGACCTCGAAGCATCTCCTGTATCCACAAACGCACCGTAGGACTAGGACAAACGTAGTATGCACGACCAGGGGTTTTGGTAGATCTGGATATCTTGACAATGCAATGTCCAAAGCCACATACACACATTCTCGGTGGCCATGATGATGTGGCAGTTGACATGGAGGACGCCATCTCTATAATCCTTTTATTTTTTTGTACATGTTATAAATTGAACTAATATGATGTAGTGTGAGGAATGAAAGAGAATAACTGAAAGAATTAAGACTAAATAAGTGAAAGAATTAAAATTAGTTTTCTTCTACTTTGGGACATGTTATAAATTGAACTAAATTAGTTTTTTTGGACATGCACACATCCTCGGTGGCCATGATGAAATGACAGTTGACGTGGAGGACGCCATGTCTATAATCTTAGTAATTTTTGTGTACATGTTATAAATTGAACTAATTTGATGTAGTTTGAAGAAGTAAAGAGGAAAATGGATAAAATTAAACTTTTGGAACCAAGGCAATACAATAACAAGAAACTCATGTATTAGATAGTTTCTTTTAAAGGGGATGACATTTAAATCTAACAGTGTGTACAAATTACATAGGTTTGCCTTAATTAGTTGATGAGTAGTTTTTTTTTTTTTTTTTTTTTTTGGCTTTTAATTAGCCTTATGGTCAACAACAAAAGACACTGAATGTATCTTCTACACAAAGTTGTTGTATAAGTCAGATCCAGTTAAAGCTGCACATGTCTTTGTCTCAAGCCCATGGGTTCATCAATGCCTCACCAAGCAACATGTCTTTCCTAAAAAGTAATCCCCTATTGTCTTGGTAACTAAATTTTTTCCATCATCTTTTCATATCCTCTATGCATGCATAACAAAGACTAGTACAATGACTAGTACAATTCTGTTAATATTTAATGTTCGACAAGTCATTGGTATGAAATATTCATTGAAATCTTATTAAGGAATCAGATTTTATATGAATTTCCACTCTGATAGTATAGGACCAGTGTCACAATTGAACTAACAACACCTTGTAAAATTATAATGTACAAAACAATTGGCAATACTATTAACACATTCATTTTCTAGAACTAAAAGATCTATACATTGAGAAAGATGGAAAATGAAATAGTAGCTTCCTAACTAGGAAAATAATAAGGATGAAGAGGAAAATATATATCTTGGCACTATTTTTGGCTATAGACGTTGTTTTTGGTCTATTTAAATACATAAAAAGTACTTGATTATAAACGATTGTAATTTAAAAAAAAAACAAAAAAAAAAAACAACAACACGACATGAAACCAGTTTGCAAAATCTGTACGCGCACATATGTGCTAGTAACCCAAAAAAAAAAAAGTTTACAAACAAATAAATTAGTTGACCAATCAATTCAAAATTATATGACCATTTTTGCATTTTGTCAATTTAGAACAGAAATTATAACAGGACCATGTCTTGCACCGAAGCCTCAATCCACTGTGCAACAAATTGTTGTCATGGAGAAAACAGCTAAAGTAACACAGCAACATTCACCATGTTCCCCACAAGCCCCACATGGATATACAAATACAAATCAAAATTTAAAGGCAATCATATCGTTGTTATAATTTTCTGATTGGAAGAATTATTCGAGACTAAAATTTGACCATTAACATATCAAGATCCGTTAATCAAATATTGGTAATGCCCTGATTGAAGAAGTTATTTACTTCGTTAAAGAGAACAACACCTTGTAAAGTTATACAACCACTTCCACGGAAACAATGAAAGAGATAAAGAGAAGAAAAATAGGGAGTCTGAAGACCATTTAAACCATAAAAGCCCATATTTGCTTCCAATAAAAGAAAACCTTGGAGTTTTATAAATGTCTATTCCAATTGTAAGGCTTTTTTAAATTCATCTTTTCATTTTCTATTCTAAACATTAATAAAAAAATAAAAATAAAAATAATTGTTTTGCATTTCTGTCAATTTAAAAGAGAAATTAACACAGAAATATTATGTTGCACCGAAGCCTCAATCCTTGGTGCAACACAGTGTTCTTCCATTTTACTTGTACAGTGATCGATCGAAAGGGATGAGTACATAGACGTGTTTGTGTTCACAGAACACTGACGGCCAAAGATAGAAAATACAAACATCACACAAGTCGAAATCACAAGTGGAAATGAATATGGAGCAACATTACAGCATATATAAGTTATACAATAGCTGATCCCTTAATTTTTGAAAAAATATTCCATGGAAATTGGTCTGTCAATACTTGCGAGAAGACAACTACGGAAGAGGGCTTTCGGCTTACCTGATGGTGCAGATCCGGCGACGGCAAGGACGTGGACGATGATTCCGGAGGCAGTGTCGGCGAGGGACGGCAACGTCCTGGGTTGTTCGAGGGGGTTGGAAGCGTAGCTTGAAGGAGGATGAGAAAATCAACAGCAAAGGGGAGGAGGCAAATGAATGTGTTTTGCCCTAGGCCCCAATTACATAAGACAGAGGGTAGTTTGGTAAATTGATAGACTTTCGTTTTTAGATCTTCCCAAATGGCGTATGTTGCGTTTTTTCAAACTTTTGCATTTTTCCCGTTGCGTCAAAACGCTGCTTTTTGCTAATGTTGCCAAAACGGCACTAAAACTAATGTTTCATTCACATATTTTGATAGCATGTGAATAGAATTGAACTTGAGATTGGTTGTTATTTCTGTAAGACAGTTATTTCATTGTTACTTGTCATCTAAGGAAAAGATTATGGTACACAATCTTTAAAGAGTGTTAACAGAATTAGGATTTCATCACCGAAGGTGTCAAAAGACGAATACATTTTTTCACTACACACACATAATATGATATATAAATTATACAAAAAAAAAAAAAAAAATTCAAACACCATGAGAGTAATCTCTAATATGATGAAATTTTTATTTATTTATTTATTTTGGTGCAAAACAAAATGAAAATGCAAGATGGAAAAAGAATCTTCCTTTTTTTTTCTTTTTTTTTTTTAAATGTTGGGAGCCCTTTATAGTTCTTCTAGTTTTATCCCTATGTGTACCATATACACATTATAATTAGAAGAAAATGATATAACCACATATTGTCTGAGTTATAACTAAAAAAAATAACCATAACCAAACGCAAACGAGATATAATCAAATATCTCAAAATATTGTCGTAACTAAAGAAAAAAATTGATCATAACTAAAAAAAATAACATAATTAAAAATATATATGATAAAAAGTGTATAGGATAGAATTCTCCATCATGTAATTAGATTTTATATAGATTTGAAAAGACCATAAGAAATCATATTTTAAAGTTTAAAGAATCATCCCATCTATAAAAGAAAAAAAACAAAAAATAAATAAAGTTGAAAGAATCAATTACGATCCAAAAATGTTTCATTCATTCCCTACAGTGACTGATTATGATAGAATTCTCCGTCATGTAATTAGATTTTCTATGGGTTTTAAAAGACCATAGAAAATCATATTTTAAAGTTTAAAGAGTCCCCCATCTATAAATTTTTGTCATGTATGGAGCTTTTGAGCTCAATTTTGTTTAAAACCATGGAGTTGGAGAAAAAGGGTTTAAAAAACTTACATACATGGAAGGTTGAACTCAATTTTGGTTAAATTCATGAGAATTGGAGTAATTAATTTTTGAAAGAGCATGTATATGAGTTTCTAGCATGTATCCGAGTTTTTCTTAACAAGGCATGCATGAGTTTTTCCATTAAATTTGCATTTGGAAGCTCAAAACTTCGATTTGAAAACCCAGAAAATTTGTAGACCGCTCGAGCGAACATTTCGAGCATCCAGTAGTTTTGCAGTCTATTACAGACTGCTAGAGCGACCACTTGGTGGCTCGAGCGAACCCTTCGTGTATTGTTGGACCGTTCGAGCGTAGAAGTTGTGGCTCAAGCATAGAATGAGACCATCCAGTACTATTGACTGTAAAAAAAAAAATTATATATATATATATATATATATATATATATTTAAATTTCCAATAATATTTGGATATAAATACTTTTAGTAAGATTTTAATGTAGATGTAGTATTGATCATATAACATTATTATTTTTATTTACCACCTCATTTTTACACACTCAAAAATATAAAATGTCTCACATATAGTTCACTAATATTTAAGAGTTATAATTATGTCAAATTGGTAGTGCTACACACAACGTGTGCTGAATTATTACACGCTATCTATTGATTTATTTTATTTTTAATGAAAAAAATTTCTCAATTTAGTCAAGAAATAAAGACACATATCCATATATTAAAGATTTTTTTTTTTGTGATTTTGCTTTTAAACATAAGTAGATTTTTTTGTGCTTTACCAGGTCCTACATATTTAATATACAACTAATTAATGATGCCCAGAGAAAGAAATTAAGGGAGAGAGAGAGAGGAGAGGGAAAAAAATAATTGGGCTTTTATTTTCTAAAGCCTTGTGTGAGAATATATTATTTTAATAATTTTTTAATTTTTCATGAAAAAATGTGTGAAAAAATAGAGAATGATGTAATAATTTATAATGATTTTTTGACTTTTTAATTAAAATTAAAAGTTGTCCGACAAAATTTTAGTAAATTTGACCCTTTTTTTTTTGGTTTCTTAAATGGGATGTGAATAGCATTTACCAGACTACATGAATATATGTGAATAACATTTACCAGACTACATGAATATATGTTGAATTTATGAAATGAAATGACTTGGGACACTCTTAAGGAGCATCGGTGCACATCCTTCCTTACGTTAAAAGATATATTGAAGGAGATTCAAAAAGCTCAAACTCTATTATTGGTGTAACTTGGGCTTCCTTTGTCTTTAAAGATAGGATGAAGAGAATTTATAATGAGATGATTAATAGTGAAAGAATTGTTAATAAATGGATTTATAGCGAGAAGATTAAGGGTTTGTTTGATAAGTGACTTTTTTAGTAAAAAAATCAAAAAGTCACAAAAAACCAAAAATCTAACAACTCATAAAAAAAAAATCAAATATTCCATTTTCTCTCTATTTTTTGTACATTTTTTTGTAAAAAGTTAAAAAGTTATTCCAAATATACTAGTTTTTTTACATCACATTTTAGCCAAAAAGTCAAAATGTTACTAAAAAATCCTGTTCCCAAACGATGCCTAAGTAAAATTGTATTTGTTTTGATGATAGTTGTTGGTGTAAGAATTGTTAAATTATTTTTATATAAAATAATAAAATAAAAAAAATACAAAAACATTAAACATTAATGTTAAAAAAAATGCCAAACGTGTAAAAAATAAAAAAATAAAAAACTAAAACAAATAAAACAATGATTTTTACTTAACAAAAAGTTAAATATCAATGTACAAAAAAAAATGCCCATGTAAAAAAAATAAAAAACAAAAAAAAAGTCTGGCGGACTATTTTTCTAATACTAAGTACTAGAGACCCATCCGAATTCCCTCTCCAAGGGAATTCACAATCCGGAGGGGATTACGAATCCTCTCTCTATCTCTCAAAATAAATACAAAGATAATAAGTCTCACCTCACTATCAATTTCAATCTCCATCCCCATCCCCATCCCCATCCTCATCCTCATCCTCATCCTCATCCTCATCCCCTCTCTATAACGCCAAACAAACGGAGCCTTGTGTCCTTGTTGAAAAATCTAGAAATCCCCTAGATATTGATTTGTGATTATGTAACAATTTTAAGCAGTATATAACAATCCCAATCAAACAATTATGACAAATCAACACAACGATTTTAACGTGGAAAAACTACAATTGGACACCTCCAACTGTGATAAAAAAATCACGGGCAACAGCCACAAAACAATCCACTAAAAAGATTTAAAGGAATTATATAGGTATACTCTTAATTTCTTAGCGAATCCACGCCTAATTGAACCAACCTTTATGTGCCTCTTCCAACCTCGTCTTCACCTCGGAATTATCTTTACAATGAGCCACTCCAGAATCCACTGAAGAACAACTCTCTCTCTCTCTTGTGTATAACAAACAAAACCTTTAATGTACTCTCTTTAAACCATGAGTTAAATACTCAATAAAACATCAAAGAAAACTAACAAAATATCCCAAAAAAAAAGATCTGGAGGAATTAAACAGTTTTGGGAGAAAACCAACTATTTATAGAAAATCCAAAAGTAATCATAGTTTTAGAAGAAATCCAATTACTTATAGAAATCCAAAAGTAATCATAATTTTGGAAGAAAATCAACTTCTTAAAAAAATTTTTGTCAAAGGGGATTGCCAATAATAAAACTTAACACTTATAATCAACCCTTCTGTGTCGCGGTTTTATATTTTTTTAAATAAAAAACAATAAAATAAAAAGATTAAACCTACAAATCAAACTCTAAGCCCACACCCACCTACACCCATCCACACTGAAACAATTCTCGCGCTGATCTCCCACGCCTGTCCCCAAACACACTACCCAAATCCGTTTATGAATACTAGTCCATGCTTATTTTCTAAGCTCAAATCCCATTACCAAACAAGAGTTGGAATGTGTAGAGAACTACCATGATTTAATCAAGTGGTCATCATTGATTATAAGACTTGCTGATGATTTGGGCACATCATGGGTGGTTTCCAGCTCTATTCTTACTTTTGCTTGTGTTTTTATTTTTTATTTTTAAGAATTAAAATTTATTTTGTGAATTATTTTCAAAAATTATTGAACAACTCATTTTTTTTTAAAAAAAAAAAGCTAAAAAATGAAAACAATGGTGTTTTTCAAATTTCCTTGCTTTTGTTGCAAGAAACTTGGTAAAGGAAAACAAAAATGAAAAAAATGAAAATGAAGAAAATGAAAACACAATGCTTACACAAAATTTTAAAATATATATATATACATATTGGGCCATGCCCATGGGTCAGCCGTTGAAGAAACTATTCCACTCACGTTGCTAAATCTGTATTTTTTATTGCTAATTTTGTGATTAGTGCTATCATAGTAGAACTATTGTAGCAAATTAGTTCCAAGCAGGGACGGAATCAGAATTTCATTATTGGATGGGTCAAAAGAAAAATAAATTTTTCCCACCATATACACAAAACACACACACACACACACATATATATATGATATAGAAATATAAATTATATATACATAAAAAATAAAAAATTAAATTAAATACCATAGAAATAATTTCTAATATGATGAATAATTTTTTTTTCCCATGTAAAATAGAAAGAGAATGCAAGATAGAAAAAGAATTACACATATTTTTTTAAATTGGGGGGCCATTATATATATATACTAGCGTATGCCCGTGCCTAAAGGCACGGTGTAAATAATATTAAAATTAAAATGCAGTTATAAAAATATATTGAAATATTTTTCTTCTTAAAGAACTTGTAACAAAAAAATATGCATGGTCTTTGACGACTAAACTTTCTTTTGTCGGCAAATAATTGTATACGACGATCAAATTAAATTTTTCGTAGCCTAAAATATAGACTATCACAAGCTAACAAGTTTTTAGTCACCTATTACTTATAAGTAACATATCTCCACTAAATTAATATCGTAGCGAAACTTCGAACCAACGTCGACTAATATATTTTTTAGTCGCCAAAAATTACACTTTTGGTGACTAAATTTATTTTGGTCACCAAAGTTAGTCGCCAAATGTGTAATTTCTTGTGGTGAAGGAAACACAAACCCATATCAGTTTCTTGAACATATAGAAAAACACAAACACAAATGATAGAGAATCAAAATGATTGAGAATCACCTAGAATACTTACAACACTCCATAGCAAATATTACCATCAAATGATACAAATGCTGATATTAGATGAATAAATGAAAGAGAGAACCAGAGTGTTACCCATAGTCCACAGAACAGCAGCTACTGCTCATTCCATAGTAGACTTGTGGGTGTTTCCAAGTCAGCCATTTTAAAACATTTGGCTCAATTCAACCAAATTCTAACTCAAATTGGACCAATAGATATTGGCTAAACCAAATAGGTTATGTATAAACTGCACAACAAGCTGATTCCAATATATTCTCGGTGTTTTGATTTAAGGTTTAGAAAAACAAAAATCAAAATGAGGGTTAAACTGCAGGTGACTTTTGCAACTTGGCAACCTAAAAAGAGTCCCAAAAGAACAACCACTTAAAAAATGGCCCAGTAAAAACATCAAACCCAAGTCCTCTGCCTAAAATCACACCAAAACGCAGATCATAAAACTGAAATTCTTGGGTTCAATACTTATTGCTAAATAATCACAAAAGATTAGACAAAAGAACATAGGCTTATTGAAAGAGATAAAATTCCATTTAATACAATAACAATAAAAAAAATGATACAATTTCTCTACAAAATAAAACTAAAAACCAAAATTACAGAAAGAGGATATCGTAAATTAAAATGGCATCAAGTTGAACCAAACTTGTGTGTTTCAGAACAATCCAAATACCTAAAAATAACCCAAGTCAATTAAGAACAAATCGAATAAATAACCCAAGTCAATTAAGAAAAATACCTGAAAAATGAACAAATCGACAAATAGTCCAGCAACCCAATTCAATTAAGATCATCAACACTCTAATAGTTAGTTGCCTTGGTGAGTCCAAATCTTTTCATTATCAAAAAGCTACCCATAAGACTCAAAGTAAACACAATCCCAACTTTCAGACAATTAAACATAGAAACCAATTACTAGCCAAAGGAAACCCAAATTTCACTTTCTTTACTATTTCACACACTTTCTCACCAACCAAACAGGACAGAATTTTTTTGGTACAAACTACTGATTTATGGGCTGATAAAAATCTGATGCCATTTGTGGAATACTTGATAGTTAGTTGCCTTAAAAATCTGATGTATGATGAAAGTTTAAATATTTATGGGATGAAAGTTTAAATATTTAAACTGATCTTTTCATTCTCAGAAAGCTAAAAAAAAAAAAATTGAGCCCAAATTTCATTTTCTTTACTATTTCCCCCACTTTCTCACCAACCAAACATGACAGAATTTTTTTGGGTACAAACTACTAATTCATGGGTTGATAAAAATATGATGAAACTACAGATTTATATGCTGATTTATGGTGGAATACTTGACATATTTATGGGATGAAAGTTTAAAAATCTGATGAAAGTTGAAATATTTAAATTGATTAAAAAAATCTAAAACTAACCCAACACATTGGAAAACAATGGAAAGTTTGAAAAATCTAAAATCTAAAATCTGATGGAAGTTTAAGTATTCACGGGATGGTGTTCATGGCAGAAACTTTATCAGATAAAAGTTTTTGCAGCAAGTGCAGCAAGGGAAAAACCCAAATAAAACTATCAAGTATTCCACAAATGGCATAGAAAACCCAAATAAAACTAACCCAAATAAAACCAACCCAACACATTGAAAATACAATGGAACACAACCATCATCAAATGCACAAACAATTTCCCCCACTTTCTTTCCAACCAAACAGGACATAATTTTTTTGGTACAAACTACTGATTTATGGGTTGATAAAATATGATGAAACTACTGATTTATAGGCCAATTTATGGTGGAATACTCGACATGTTTATGGGATGAAAGTTTAAAAATCTGAAGAAATTTTAAATATTTAAACTGATAAAGAAACCTAAAACTAACCCAACACATTGAAAAAACAATGGAAAGTTTGAAAAATCTGAAATCTAAAATCTAAAATCTGATGGAAGTTTAAGTATTCATGGTAGAAACTTTTATAAGATTTTATCAGATAAAAGTTTTCGCAGCAAGTGCAGCAAGGAAAAAATCCAAATAAAACTAACTATCAAGTATTCCACAAATGGCATAGAAAACCCAAATAAAACTAACCTAACTCATTGAAAATACAATGGAACACTTCCAAATCTTAGAAATACAAACACAAAAAAAAAAAAAAAATCTTACCAATCGATTTAAGGTTTAAAAAAAATAAAAAATAAAAAAATAAAGCAAAAACAGCGAGAGAAATGGGTGCAAACAGAAATGGGAGTGATGTCGTAACCAGAGTAAACAATGGTGAGAGTGGTCAGAGTGGTCCATAGTTGGAGGGAGCTATGATGAAGGTAGGGAGAGAAATGGGAGGCAAAAGCTGAGAGAGGGAAAAAAATGTTTAAAATTGAAAAAGAAGAACACAGGGAGAGAGAGAGAGAGAGAGAGAGAGAGAGAGAGGAGGGTTGCGAGTACGACGCAGAAATACAACCCGACAAAGAGAAAATGGGGGAGGCAGAAAGAGAGAGAGAAGGGGAACATAAAGAGAAGTTCAAAATCTAAACCTAGATGGAAAGATACAAACTCATTTATAATGCATGTATTTATGAAATGAAGGAGAAGAACAAAGAGCGAAGGGAAAAAAAATATCAAATGTACACAACCTTGAAGCGAATGTAAAATAAAGAACTATAGCAAGCTCGGAATTGGGGTAAAATACCTCTGTTGTTGAAAACGACAGTGGGGTTTCAACTGTAGCAAGCCTGGAATTGGGGTAAAATACCTTTGTTGTTGAACACGGCGGTGGGGTTTCAACTGCAGCAAGCCAAATTGCAGCAAGGGAAATTAGCCAAAAACAAAAACAGAGAGAGAAGGGGAGAGAAAATACAGAATAATTTGACAACTTGTATAAAAAGCTTTCTTCCCAAACATGGCCAAATTACTTATGCAACAACCAAACCAAAGTAATGTGCCAAATCCAAACAACCAAACCAAACCAAACCAAATTCATTGAATAACCCATTATAAAAAATCAATCACATACTTAAAATTCAATACAAAACATGTAAATTCTAAAAGCAAACTTCAGAATTCAATATCAAAACATTCACATCACTATTTTTGTGTTTTACCTTTTTAAAAATCAAATCAATAAACAATCATTCAAACAATTAATAAATAGAACTTTAATATACAATTTGGAAGTTAGATTTAACTTGTAAGTCTGTATTGGCCACCAAATTCTAATAAAAATAGGACATCAAACCCCAAATTACATATGTATTAATGAAATGAAGAAAAAGAACAGAGAGAGAAGGGAAAAAAATAGCAAATAAACAACCCTAAAAATGTATGTATTCTAAAATAAAAATAAAAAACAACATTTATATCAAATTAGATCAAAGTTGTCTTAGAACCTTGAAGTCACTGAAACAAAAAACTGATGTCCATTAACAGAATTGAAAGAAAATGCAAAGAAACTGAAATTGAATCAAATAATTCAAAGAAAATGCAAAGAACTTTTTAAATGTCCACAACCTGATTGGATATGTAAGTTTGAATCCCTTGTAATTCATTTATTTTTGATCAAATCATTTGAATGCAAACACATTAAAATGATGAGCATGTAAATGAAAATGGTATTGCCTCAGGCATGGGATCTGTGGAAAGAAGGAACTGCATTGGAGTTAAAGGTAAGTGTGCGCATGTTTGATTAGCAAGCCAAAAAAATTAGATACAGAGAACTATTAAAGGGTTTTGACACATATGTATACAACTAACCAATGATGAGCTTGGAATGTGTCTTATGCATTCACAAACATTGAATGTAGCCCATGCATTAATTGAGAGAGAAGACCAATAGTAACAAGACATGGAAATGAGCTTAAAAAAATAGCAAAAACTGTTGAAAATGACTTCTTGACCTCCACCTTCTCTTCAATATTCTCTTTTAATTTATTAACCAAATTACTTTGTTGCCAAACCTAAAAAAAATATTGCAAATGAAAGAGAGAAAAATGGTAAGTGTGTACCTAAAATTGTTGTAAACTGCAATTTTTTTCCGCAATTAACTAGCTTTGAAGTATGTACCTATACATAGTCACCACATTTAATCATTTTCTAACATTGAGTGCATGTTTTTCCATGAAGAAATTTGCAATAATAGGAAAGAATTAGTTTCAACCAAACTAATAAAATTGTTGAAAATGACTTCTTGACCTCCACCTTCTCTTGAATATTTTGTTTTAATTTATTAACCAAATTTCTTTGTTGTTGAACCAAAAAAAGTAATCAAAAAAAAAATATATATATTGCAAATGAAAGAGAGAAAAAAAGGTAAGTGTGTGCAGAATACCTCAAACTCCTAGCCTAACAATCGATTAAGGGTTTTTTTTGGGGCAAAAGAGACCACATAAATCAAACCTAGCAATATAAAATGAAAAGAAATCATTTACCCCAATCAATTCGATACAAAGATACAAAGCAATTCACAGAAGATATTTGATTAGCAAGCCGAAAAATTAGACGTATAGACACAAATAATATGCAAAAAATTGATTGCCTGAGAAAATCAGTTTGTGTATAATCAAACCCATTTTAAACGTAGTTAAACAATCAAACCCAGATAAATAGGTTATAAACCCAAATAAACCCAGATAAGGAAGATAAAAAATGCTAGGGAAACAGAGAGAGAAGGGGAGCGAGCGAAGAGGGAGGGTAGGAAAGAAGGACAGAGCGAGAAAGATAGTAGAAATCTTACCTTGCGAGCTGAGACTGGAGAGCGGCGTTGGGAGTGAGAGAAGAGGGAGGGTATGGAAGAAGAAGAAGAAGAGAGAGGGAGAGAGAGAGAGATAAAGAGGGAATGAGGAGAGGAGACGTGGGTAAGAACATAGAGGGAGAGAGAGATAAAGATAGAATGGAGAGGAGACGTGGGTTGGTGGAAGCCTAAATGTTTGGGTGAGAACTACATAGATCTGAGCTATTGATATAAACTCAGGATGAATATAGATCATTGATCTAAAATGTATCTTTGATATATTTTACATATTTTCAAAACCCTTCTATCTTATTATATAGATATATATTTAAAATTCTATGGCAAACAATAATGTTGACAAAAACAGGGGGTCATGGCCGCCCATAATCTTCTCCTAATTTCGTCCCTAGTTCCAAGTATTTTGTTTGATTCACTATAACATTGAATGATCTTCTTATTCTTCTTCTTTTTTGTCAATAATTTGCTTAGCATGAGGTAGAAAGATGTGACAATTCAAAATAGATCCAGATTTACATGCATGAAACTGGTGCCTCTACAAAAGATGCTCGTGACCACATCGAACATTTGGTTAGTGAGATCTGAAAGAAGTTGAATGAAGCTCAACTCATGGATTGTCCTTTCAACCCGATTTATGTGGAGATTGCAACTGACATTGCTAGGGTTTCTCAGTTCATGTACCGGCATGGAGACGGCATGACCATGATGTTAGAGGCAAGAACAAAGAGCGTTGAGCCCATTCTCCCTTCTTATGTTTTAAATTTCAAGTTAAACAGTCGTGTTTCCATATTATGGTTAAGTTGCAATATGTATTTTTTATTGTGAAATTTAAAATTAATTATTTGTAACAAATGGTAAACTTATAGGGAAATAATTGCACAGTGAGTGCAGCAAAAAAAACCACACAAACATGAAAAAAATGTATACATTTTGATAATTAAAATATTATAATTTTTCGTATTTTTGTATTTTTTTTTGCTACATTACTGTACAGTTATTTTCTCTAAATTTATTGTAAAATAAACCCACAAAATTAATCACGTGATGTACTTGATTCAATAATGGAAGGGAAAAAAAACGTATGGCTTCTGCCTATAATAAGAGCATCTCTAACGGTTCACTATTTTTTTTTTTCATCAAATCTAAGTAAAAAAAGGACGAGTTCCTCAATCTGATATCAGCTGCTCCAACGGTGCATTGTAGCTTTTATCAAAAGACAGTGGATGTCCGGGGAGATGATTGGCTGGTCGACCCGACAAGGAAAATGAATTTTTTGGTCGTCCTTTCCTCTCTCTCTCTCTAGAAAAGGCAAGCAAAGCAAAAGACAGACCCTTCAAGATCTCTCTCTCTCTCTCTCTCTCTATCAGTGGTAATCCATCAACCACTTCTCTCTCTCTCTCTCTCTCTCTCTAGATTTGCATTTGGTGATTGACACAACATTGAAATATATAATGCATGTGAACACTGAACAGAGTGCTTGAGATTCCAACAGAGTAATCTTCAATGGATATTCTGTCACTTCACATTATCACTCTAATTTCCTAAAATAGGGCTTTGCTTTGCCTAGATCTGATCTTCAACGGTTGGTGTTTTATTTGGTGGTTCCAACTAGTTTTCTTTCTCTCTTTCTTTCTCTCTTTCTTTTCCCACCGACACTTCACTTCAATCTTTTTTAGTTGTGTTTTTCTTGCTTTTTAAGGCTAATTCAGAGTAATCTTCAATGGTGATTCGTTCTAGATTAACCCCAAAATTCTATATTTATATAATATAGATCTTTGTGTTGTTTTGAGTTCAAGTGAAGTAGTTAGATTGATTTATTTTATTTTATTTTTTGTTCCCTCGTTAGGTTGTTATGCTTAACAGATAAGTTGGTTGAGATGGTGGCTAAAATCGACGCCGATTCACCACTTGATTATGCTGAATTTCAATTATTTCCTAGCCGGGACAAGTAGGTTCAATTCTTGGTGCCAAAAAATCAACCAACTTTTCAAGCAGTTTGCAAGCCAAACACTGTAGCTTTGCATTTTTTGTATAAACCAGACGACCAGTGTCCGGCCGGTTGTCCCGTGGGACCCACTTCCAACGTAAACACAGAGTAAAATGGTGAAATCTGATCCAGTTCCTCAGTTTGGTGAAAGTTTTGGCTCGTTCCTAATTTGATATCATTTTGATGAAACCGTTGAAGATAAAAAAGGTGCCTTTTTTCAACAAATTCAAATTTGGTGATGAATCCGATGAACTATTGGAGATGGTCTAATGTATCTAATAACGCCACGACTATTCCTCAGATTTATGGGACCTTAAACATGCTTTGAAAATGGAGCCTTTCTACATATAATTTTTAACAAAAGAATCGCGGATAAAATAATAAGTTGTCAATAATTTTTTTATTTATTTAATAGTTCCAAAAAGTTTCTTTACACATATAATCATTAAAATTTATTTTCATATATTAAGATGTGAAAAAATTATTACAAAGTCTTAAAAAAAGATAAAATAGAGTCTTATTGTTTTATAATTTAATTAGCAATAATTAACACAAATAACATAATTCACTAATATCTAACAACGAAATGATTATGTTATTGTAATATGACATCTGATAAAATAATCATAATCCGCACAAATCACAATCCACTAATTATTTGATAACAAAACACAAATTGTTGGAAAAAAAATTTAGGAGAAAAAACTAAAGCAAAATTATTCAATTAAATTATGATAAAGAGAGGGCAAAAAAAATTAAGGAAAAGAAATTAGAGTAAAATTATTCAATTAAAATATGATAAAGAGAGAGGATAAAAAAAAATAAAGATAAAGTTATTTATTCTATTAAAATATTGACATTAAACTCTATTTGGACTCATTAAGTCATATATATTTTTTGGACTAATTATACAAACTTTTAATTGAGCCTAACAATTTGTGTGTGTGTATGTGTGTGAAAATCCTAAAGTGATTCGTGATTAGATCAAGATTAAAATATTCTAAATCCCAATTATTCAAAACATGCAATCTAATCACCAAGCACTTACGAAAGTGATTTAGATTGTTGTTTTTCTGAATAAACAATAAATTGAAACAAATGACTTTTACATGGAAAAAATCACAATTGAAGAACCTTCAATTGTAATCAAAAACCATGGACAAAACGCCACTAATCAATCCACTACTGAAGAAAGAAAGATTACAAAGATAATACAAAAATTATCCAACTAAGTCAATTTGTCTTCGAATCTTCTGTAACTCTTTCACCACGCCTTCGTCTCGGAACTGATCAATCCTAAAGTTGAATCCACAACTTCACTTGTCGAATTAACGACTGCGTACAGAATCAAACGCCTTTTGAAACTCTACGTTTGAATCTTCGGAATCCACCGAAGAGAACTCTCTTAATATAAAGTAACAAACTCCTTGATGTATGAATCTCAAATCATAAGTTTAGAACTCTCTCAAAGGAAAACTCACAAAAATCTCAGAAGAAAACTTCAAACAAAACCCTAGGACTCTTGAATAAGATCTAGGAAAAGTAAACACTAAAAACAACCTAAACAAGTATAAATAGGCAACCTAAGTCCGTGATCTCCGCTCGAGCTCCCAACATCCCGCTCGAGTGGCTTCAGCAAAATATGCGTGAGACAAAACAGAGTTCTACTCGAGCGCTTGATAACCCGCTCGAGCGCGAAATCACACCTTCCAGTATTTTTACAGACCTGACAAAATATTGAGAGATCCCAATCTCCGCTCGAGCGGGAAGAACAAAAACACAGGAAAATTACAACTTTTTCAACACAAAGTTTTGTACCCGGATTTGACAATCAAGAGACTTAACAGTGTGTATGTGGGACGGGGGCCTTTTAGTGGGTGTTTGGGAAGTTGCTGTCAGTAGGCTTTTTTTTTAGCTATTTTAGTAAGCTAAAAATTTTGTGTTTGGAAAGATGATTGGATTTTTTGTAGTTAGATGTGATGTTTGTGAGAGAAAATATGAAATAATTATGGGTTTGATATGATATTTTGTCATATTTAGCTATTTTAGCTTATTTTGTCTTTTTGTGAATTTTAGCTTAAATTAGGCTAAAATCTTTCTTTCGAAACAGCCCCTTAGATTGGCCTAAAATAATAAACAAAGATTAAGTTTTGAACTTTTAATATAATATAAAACTAATAAATTTGGAGCCTTATTTTAGGTCAAAATTTGGGGATCCTAGGTGCAGGTCTTAGTGGCTTTAGAGCATCCACATTAGGCTCTCTACAATGGCTTTGAAGCTATTGTAGAGAGCAAAAGCTATAAATACGTGCTCCATCAGACTCTTTATACCAACCATTCATTTTATATTTGTTACAGTTTCTAACTTAATTTGTTGAGGTACTATTCATACGGCAATATATTTATTATTATATTTTTTGGAGCAAAATTGGGCCAAAAAGCCATGGCCGGTTGTCCACCGGATGTCCTCCCAGATGTCTCGTGAATGCCCTGTAACAACGAAAGAAAATGCCCAAAATTGGCCTGGCCAGTCGACTGCCCGGTCGTCCGGCCGGTTGACCTCCCTGTGTGATTGTGTTGCTGCTGTTTGCTTGTGAGGGTGGGCAACGAGTGCTTTGTGAAAAGTGCAAGTGCAAACAACACAAATATACCTGAAGAAATAGAAGTGAAAGTGAAAGTGAAAGTAAAAGTGCAAGGATGAGGAGGAGGAGAAGGAGAGAGAGTGAGCACAAAGCCATGAAAGCAACATTTAGCAGTGATAAGCATCCCTCGCTTCGACTACAACGCCCCCTCTTTCCTCCTCCATCACTCCTATTCTAGCTTTCTCGTCACCTACCCCAGCAGTTTCATCTCTCTCTTTCTCTCTCTTCTCTCTTATTAAATCTCCTTTCTTTTTGACCATGTATATATGTATATGACAATTGATTGCAGTGAGCATGATTTTTTTGTTTTGTGGATTTTTTTTTTGGGAAATATTTTAAATAATAACTCAATTGTTCATCATCCAAATTAATTGAAAGAATATATTGTATGTCAAACTTTTCCAATTTTTTTATTTTTTTTATTATTTTTTTTTATGAATCCTTGACCAAAATTGTTTTTCCCCAAATTTTGTGTTGCTGTAATTTGCGGTGCGAATCCATCATATATTTAAATTGAAAAAGATAAAAGAATAAAAAATAATATTTTAATGAAATAGAATTTTAAAATAAAGAGTTTGATAGAGTGTGTACATAAAAAAGAGGTTAGCTATAATACAAAAGTGGATTTTGGGTTATAATTTAGTTCAAAATTTGTTGAGACTGATGCGGCTGCTCTTAGTCTAGGGTTGGCCCTAGATAAGGCCGTCTACTGACATAGTAGTAGTAAAAATTATGAGGTTTATTAAATGAATGTTTATTTTTTTTTAAAAAAAAATAAATAAATTCTGAGGCTTAGATTAGTTGCTCAAGTTTAAAGTAGTTTTGAATTATTTCTTAAACTCATCATGTTGTTTTATGAAATTGTGCTTTTGAAATCTTATAAATGCAATTTCAATTTTTGTTATGATAAATAATTTAAAGTTATGTTTTGAAAGTTAATTTTTTAATCCAAAACTATAAATAAATAACGGCATAATATTCGTGTAATCACTTTTATGAGTATTGTAACATTTACACCAAATCTAATACTCTTTATTTTATATAAAAGTTTAGAGGGAAGTGATTGATTACCCTCAAGAAAATAAATAGACATTCATAAAAAAAAAAATTAATTATAATGTGGCCCATAAAGATATAGTAGCACTTATCTCAATTGTGTAGAACTTACTTCTCTTATCACATCGTTGTGAATCAAATTAAATATATAAATTGTGGGTCTCTAATACTACTTTATATTACATTAATGATTTTTTGGTGGGTCTTGCTATTGACTTTACTAATGATGGGATGCCACAAGGAATAAGTTATTTGGTGATTTTGAAATATGGTCATATAATTCCTTAGAAGTGTTATGATTGATGGATGAAGTGTTGACACTTTTGTATTGGGTCATTAGAAAATAACAAAGAGTATGGTAATTTGGTGATTCATAAAAAATATTGTCAAGTGATGTTGCTAGATTGCCAAATTACTATTTATAGAATGAGTGCAACAAAGAGGACAAAATAAATAAATAAAAATTATTCTTCAAATCAATAATGTAAGCGTTCTGTTATTCAGACTTATAAAATGCTAGTAAAATATTTATAATACTTATGCACGTTTTACATATTTCAAAAGCAAAAATTACTTTTAGCTACTTTCCTTCTTTCCTTTTTATTTTTTATTTTTTATTTTTTTATGTAGGGTACTTTGGGCCAGCTTACAAGCACCAGATTAAATCTTTACAGTCCAAACAAACCTTCTGAAATAGGACTCTAGCCCAACGGTCCGTGGCCCCAAAGTATGCATTTGTTGGTTAGAGGCTTCGAACCTTAGACCTAGAAGGGAGCAAACCTCCAAACTCCGGTCGTCACCCACTAGGCCAACCACACTGTGATTATTTTAGCTACTTCTTAACTAATGCCATAAATAAGGAAAAATTGCATTTCAGTGTAGGTTTTTAAAATTTTTAAAAATCAGTGAAAAAGTTTATCAATTTTAATAATTAAAATTATAATTTTTTTTAATAAATTTATAAATGTTTTGTAGGAATACCACCTTGTTTGGTTCTAATTTTCATAATTTAATTTTTTAAAAATTAATTTTTTTATTTTTTTATTTTTCATATTTTTAGTATTTTTTTTTATATTTTAAACAATTTTTTTACTTTTTAAATGCACCTAACCTAAATGTACCTAACAAGTAAAATATTTATAAAAAAAAAAGTTTAAAAAATCAATAAATGCACAAAAATACAAAAATATATTGAGTTTTTGTATTTATTATATTTTTAATTGTATTTATATTAAGTGTATTTAAAAAGTAAAAAATTATTTAAAATAGTAAAAAAATCATTAAAAATACAAAAAAAAATGCAATTTTAAAAAAATTGAATTCAAAAATTTCCCTATAAATAAAGAAGAGCCACTAGGCAGTTTAGGTAAAACAAACACAAGGTGTAGTAAGGAAAAACGATCAAACAATCATGGCTTTTGTTAGTTTTAATGTATAGAGAAAGAGAGAAAATAAATTATATGTATTGAATGTTATTAATGTATATCAAGTTCATCAATGTGTTTGTTCTCCGTTATATAGGAGTGAATACAAACATCATCATGGCTTGAGAGAGGAAAAGCAACTGAAAGCAAGCACTACACACACAACAAGCACTACACCTAACCTATCCATTATACACTAATCTAATCTATACATTGTTTATATATTTAATCTATATATAGATACATATATATCTTTAACAGCCCCCCTCAAACTCAAAGAGGATAGGTACAAACCAACTTGAGTTTGGAGAGAGTAACAAAACGGAAAAATAAACTGATAAACAAAATAAAATAGGATATGAGACATTGTATGGTAATGTCAGACCGTTGGTAAAGGCACTGTATGGTCGTATCAGACCGTTGTAGAAGACACTGTGTGGTCGTGTCGGACCGTTGGTGAAGACACTGTATGGTCGTGTCGGACCGTTGTAAAAGACACTTTCTGGTCGTGTCAGACCGTTGTAGAAGCTAACTGGAATCAATGTCGGGATAGTTTACGGGGCCATGCCAGACCAACGTAGCAGACACTGTGTGGTCGTGTCAGACCGTTGGAGAATACATTGTATGTTCGTGTATAGAGACTGCCCAAAAGATATACATATATAGATATATTGTGCCCTCAAAAGTTACGCCCTCAAAAGTCGCGCCCAATACATCAAAAGGTGTGTCGAGCGGCGCGCGAAGCATGTGATCCTGTTTTGTTTGTCGTTTGCGACTTTGCGCTCTCTATTTAAATCAAGGCGGAGGCTGAGGCTGGTTGAAAGCAAACCAAACTAAGAGCTCTGCGTTCTCTGATAGCTTTTGCAACCCCTAACATAATATGGCCTCATCTTCCCGTGGTTCACTCACCCTTTTTCCAAACCTTAACGAGGCCACAAGAGAGATAACCGGGGCGGTTGTCCTTGAACCTCAACCAATTGACCTTCCGTTGTCCCCTATGCCCAGCTATCCAGAAATGATAGTGGAGCAGATAATGGCAACACAATTGGACATTGAGGCGAACTCGTATACGCTGAAGTCATGAGTGGAGAGCATGACTGCGGTCACGAACTTGTTCCGACGACTGCAGAACAGGACGTTTGAAGTGAATCAACTATCAGCGCAACTCTCCCTGCTGCAACGGATGTATAAAGATGCTTGAGGAGAGATCAGCTTACTGAAGAAGGAGAATAAAGAGCTGAAACGGCAAGTCACCTTCAAGGCCAGATTCGAAGTGTCCTCATACTCTGCATTTGACGGCCAGCGGGGAGTAATTACATTTGGAAGTGTGGCCAAGGCAGAGGCAAAATCGTCAAGAAGGGCGAAGACGAGGGACGAAGCTGGTGGCAAATGAAGGTGTGGTGGAAGCGTCGCTGCCGAGCTGGGACATGAGGAGACAAAAAAAGATGTTATGGTGTTGTTGTTGTTGGTTGTGAATGTCAGTTTGGTTTTTTTTTTTTGTGTGGAATGAAATAAAATATAGAGTTGAAAAATCAGAGGTGGTTTGAATCTGTGGATTGACATGTTGATAAAATATATTATAATAAAAAAATAATATGTGATGATAGAAAGTAAGAACATGTGATGATGGAAAGCAAAAACATAAAATAAAATAAAAATTAAAGTTGGGTTTTTTCAAAATAAAGATGTGGATGATGGGTTGAAAAGTGGACATAATGGTGGAGATGCGGGAAGAGGGATGTTGCAAAATGAAGGTGGGGATTTGAAAGAGATTAAAAGTAGTTTGGAGAAAACAAATAAAAATAATTGATTTTGAAATCAAACGTGATAGGAGGAGAGAGAGGGGACAAGCCCATGTGATAAATTGGAGAGACAGGGTGTTGGGTTTGGAAAGAAGGGCTGTTCATGGCTAGAGACAAACTGCAAGAACAAGAAAAAAAAAGGAACGTGGATGGATAAAGAAGTAATAAAAATGATGAAAGGTGGGATACATGGCCAGCACGATGATTATGTCTTGAGGAGGATATAATTTGATATACCCAATAGCCTCCAGAAAGGTTGTCTTTGTAAAGTCCAAGATTATCATGAGAAACCTGATTTAAACACCCTGAAAATCTACCAGAAGTGAAGAGATCCAAAGCCTGCATGTTCATGTCCATTGAGCTGGAAATCACGGAAGACAATGGATTCAAGTTGGAAATATTTATGGTGGGGAATATCTGGCTGAAGTTCCCTTTACTAGGTGGTGCTATAGTAGCTCCACTGCCACCACCGGAGTAGAGTTCTCTAGCTGGAAGTTCACCGAGCCATTGAATACCATGTGGTCTTGTCCGAATGCTGCCTCTAAGCTAGCTCATGCCAGTGCGCTTGAAAAGGTCTCTTTGGGGAGATGGCAATCTGTTGGCTACATATTTTGTATAAGTCAATTACAATTCGACGCGTGGCAAAATAAGGATGATATAAGGAGACTATTCAAGTCTTCGATTCTGATCGTACACGTGGCAGTTAGTATTGGTTATTACGAGATCTAAGTAGTAGTGGATCAACAAAGAAATGCAAGGTGATGTGGCTTCAACGGTTACTCACATTTCAAATTCAAATTTAGGAGGGAAGCCTAATTGTAAATAATGGCGTAATGGAGCTAATCCTGTGGCAACATGATCAGCGATCATGGAGGAGCAGTTCAACAGTTAGAAATACAGTTCGACGGTCATCCTTGAGCAGTATAAATAGTAGAGAAGGCCCCAGAAAAGCCCCCCAGACTCAGATCCAAAAACCAGTCTTATTATACGTATTTTCCTTTCTAGTTTTATATTTCCAATCTTATATTTCCTGTACTTTAAATTCTTGCACTGCACTTCATTCATAGGAGTAGTTTCAAGTAGATTGTTCCTGTAAACCTCTACGAGGCTAAGTTTGGATCATTATAAGTTTTTCATCTTTAATGAAATACTTCAACTGTTCTTCATTTAATTGTTATTTTGCTTAATTCTCCTAAATCAAGCCACTAGTAAAAGTCCTCTTTATTGATGTTAAAAGAACTAAAACACAATCGTCTGATAATTGGTTGGCATTAATTTTCTGTAAGGATTGATTGATCCTTGTTGGCACGCTCGCAATTACAATAATAACCTTCAAAAGTCAAAAAAGCCAACATATATTTTTGGCACGCCCGGTGGGACTAATTGAAATGGCTAGATGTAGGAGAGAAGGAGAAAATGAACGCTTGGAAGAAGGCGTGGAAGGAGAGGTAGAGATACCTAATCCAGAGGATAATGTGATAACACATCCTGTGGAAACTCTCATTTTATCAGAACCTATGGTCGAACAGACCAGTACTTCAGAACAAGTACCACATGTTCGTAATATTGGATGAGACCAAGGAATTGGACCATCCACTGTTCCATCTACTCAGCCAATAAATCCATGGAGTGGCTTAATAGATGCAATGGGACAACAATTAATGAACACAATGGAAAGGTGGGCAATATCCTTTTTGGATCGAATGAATAACCACCAACTAACAAACGTAAGACACATGGAGGAAGTTTCGAATGTCCCTCAGCAAAGATTGGCTAGAGATAAACAGCCTATGCAAGTTAATGGACATTCTAATGGTCAAACTAATAATCAGACCTATGAAAGACCATCACCTCAATCTTGGTATGAACTTATTACGAGGCCTATAGCAGGTTAAAATGCCTCAGTATTTAACAGTGAAGCCATGCAATTTGGTGGATCTGGCCCAGTACAAGAAAATGGCATAAAAATGGTTCCAAATCCCATTTTCGAAGCCATACCTGGCACAAGGGGTTTCACTAATCCCTTATTCGAATTTATACCCGGGGGGTTGGAAGGTTTTCCTATAAATGGAAGGGACACAACACCAGTTCCAGCACCTTTCGCAGGACAGGCTCAAAGGGGTTACCCACACCCCCAACAGCAACCTGCACCACAGGGACAACCAGTCCCAAATATACCACCTTATAGACCAAGAGGACTACAAGCACAAGTTTGCCCACCAAATCTTGTGTTTGCTCCTCCAGTAGTGGTTCAACAAGCACAAAATATGGTCCCTAGGGACCAAATTGTTGACATTGTTAGAGAGATGTGTAGACCAATGGCTCGGGGGGTCCAAACTCTAGTGTACAGGAAACCGTACCCAGAATGGGTGGATAGGGTACATGAATACCCAAGAGGTTTCAGGATACCAGATTTTGTCTTTTTTTATGGGAATGGAAACCAATCAACAGTGGAGCATATTGCTAGGTTTGCTGCTCAATGCAGTGAATTTACTAATAATGACTATATGAAGTTAAGGTTATTCCCAAATTCCCTAACTAGGGGAGCATTTGTATGGTATATTACCCTTACACCTGGCTCTATCCAAACTTGGCAACAGATGGAAGAGGCATTTCATGCCCAATTCTTTCAATCAGAGCCAGAGGTTTCCATGACAGACTTGGCAAGATTGAGTCAAAGGCCTGACGAGAAGGCCACTCAGTTTATTGCCAGATTTAAAGGGGCTCGAAATAAATGTAGAGTCATCTTGCCAGAGCCAGAATTCGTGAGATTGGCTCAAAATGGCTTAGAGTTTAGGCTTCGAAAGAAGTTTGACTCAACTGAGTTCAGAGACTTAGTGGAACTCACTTATAAGGTGTCTAGATACGAAGCATTACTAGAGGAGGAACAAGATTGAAATAATGCATCGTACAAGACATATTATAGAGATCCTAATTATGAGATCGATGCAGCAGAGATTGTGGGAAAGGAACCTGTGATCTATGAAGCATTAATTCATAAGGATACAACAATTGACCAGCAATTTAAAAAGAAAGACCTTCATAGGAAATACTCTTTCGATTTAACTAAGGCAGATGACATTTTTGATCATTTGCTTGCGGTCAATTTCCTTAAGTTACCAAAAGGAGTTAAAATTTCATCTCTTGACGAACTTAAAGGAAAAGTATATTGTAAATGGCATAATTCTTGGTCTCACTCGACTAAGAATTGTATTGTTTTTCGAGACAGGATCCAAGAACAAATTCAGAAAAGGAAGTTTGAAATTCCTAGCCAAAGTTGAAAAGGCCATGGGGATCGACAGTAATCCATTTCCAGAAATTGGAGAGGTGGCAGCCAATGTCATTATGTCAGATTTTTAGAACCTGTCTTTGAAAGAATTAGAAGAAGTCAATGTGCAGATGCATGTGGCTAACCAAACAACTATCAAGAAAGACACTGGAAATCTACCAGCTATTGGACAAGGTTTCTCACACCAGAGGGAAGATTCTGATGAAGAAGCACTGGATGACGATTCCTTAGAAGCAGCTGTAATGCAAAGGATGTGTCCTAGGTGCAGACTAAGCTACAAGTGGTTGAAAAGACTTCCAATTGATGGGAAACAATACTACAAGGATATGCAGAGACGTCTTAAACCAACCAATGCTTATAATAAAAGGCCATATCCATCTGGTGTCAGGCAGCAGCCATTAAGGGTTGAACCAACAGCTGATAGGATGCATTCCAAAGGCAAGAGGCCTTTACATGAGTCCAGGCCACCTAATTATTATAGAATGGAGAGCAATCATTCTGAGAGGAGATTGGAGAAAGGTTCAGTTTATGGGATCAAAGTCAGAGATTGGCCCCCTAGACCAGCCTCACGCAGGATAGAAAGTGGACACCTTCATCGAAGGCCTGAGTTAGGCCCAAAGCATGAAGTCAGGGCCAAGCAGTGGTCTTCATAGCCAGCTTCGAAAGTGACTTTGAAAGAAAAAAGAAACAGTGCAACAGTTGGGTTAGTAGGTTCGTGGGTACTTGGGGTCCCAGATTGGTTTGTGATGCAGAACAAACCTAAGGAAGTGTTTACCCAAAGAGGTGTAACTGGAAACCAAGGCAGGATGGTCAAGCCTCCTTTGGTGGCTCAAAACAATTGGGTATTGCTTAAGCACCCAAAAACAAAGGAACCAGATATGGTCCCTGTAATTTCTAGATCACGAAGGAGAAAAATTCAGCGTAGGTACATTCAGTACCAGCAAGACCTGAAAGAGAGTGGAGGGAGTTCTTCATTGGTGCAGACTGAAGGAAAGGAAAATCCAAAGTCAGACCATACTCCAAAACCAACTCTACAAGGCAAAATGGGTTGTAGTAGAGAATAGTTGGCCAAAGTTCACTCTGAACTAAAAGCCAGAGAGAAGTCCAGTTTAGCAGGACTGGAGAAGGCATTGATAGAGAGTGACAGCAAGACAGAGAAAGAAGTTGGCTTAGGCCAAAAGAAAGAAATGGTTGAAGAAGAAATGTTCGAAGCTTTCATGGCTGAACAAACATTTCTGGTTGAAAAGACGGTTGTGACAGACCATTCGAAGGATGAAGTACCAGAAAGCAGCATGGAGGATGCTTCTGGGGTAACTGAGCAAGGTGGCCAAATGGAGAAATAGACACAGCCATCCATCCAATTTGGCTCAGTGTCAGTGAACATGGTACACATACTACCACATGAATTCCAAGCTAGAGATGAGAACCAAGAGGGGCAAGATATTGACCCAATTCCAGTCTCTAGTGAAGACTCACAAGTGAGTATGGTGCAGGATGAATCCGTAATGGCTACCCCAATGGAAACTGAATATGAGAGTGAAGAAGAAGTAAGCATTAACCTCTCATATCCTTTTGAGTATCCCTCGGATTCTATGACACAGCATGTCAAGCATTTATATATCAAGGCCTTTTTTGATGGGATACAATTGAACCGAGTCTTGGTGGATAATGGGACAGCGGTGAACTTACTACTGAAATCTTCTTTGAAGAAACTAGGGAAAATGAATCCTAGATTAATCCCAACCAGTACAACCATTGCTAGTTTTGCTGGAGATAGACAGATGGCTCAGGGAATTCTGTCCATCAACCTGAGTGTGGGAACCAGGGACTACATGACGACATTCTTCTTGATCGACAGTAATGCTAAGTACAATGCTTTACTTGGTAGAGATTGGATCCACACTAACAAATGTGTGCCTTCCTCTTTGCATCAGAAAATAATGATGGCCTTGGGCAATAGAGAGACAGAGGAAATTGATGCAGATCCTCAACCTTTCATAGCCTGTGCAGACTTCGCAGAGGCCAAGTTGTATATTGAGGGAGTGACACCACTCAGTATACTGAGGAAACCTGATGGCTCGGCCGAAGTGACGGCTGATGAGGAAGTGACACACCTGAAGCACTTAGTTTAGGAGAGTGTTGATGAAGAGGTTGTCATTAAAGATGACAATGATGCCTGGTTGTAGGCAAAGAGGTGAATCACAAGGAGCCAAGTCTTTGGCTCTAATTGAGTTCTCAATATTGGATGTAAAATTAATAGTCCAAAAAATGCAAGAGCAAAAGAAAGAGGCCATGATAATTGGCTGCAATGCATTGAACATTGAAAGAAAAGTCCAGGAAATACAGGAAGAAGAAGCCTTGTGGATAGACTTTGTCTATGAGGAGGAGGGTAAAGAAGTTGAATCAAAGAACCTGGGAACAGAACACAACAAAGAGATTGCTTCGAAGCCAGAAGGAATCAAAGAAGGAGCTTCAATAAGTTTTCAGATACAAGACCCCTTAGAAGAAATAAATCTAGGGAAGGTTCTATACAACAGCCCATTTATATAAGTGCTTGGTTGAATGCTCTGGACAGGAACCAGTTGTTGGTTATTCTGAGGAGATATAAAGATTGTTTTGCATGGTCTTATAATGAACTACCAGGATTGGATAGGTCATTAGTGGAACATAGGCTCCATATGAAGCTAAACTTCAAGCCATACAAGCAAAAACCAAGAAGAATGGGTCCAGAAGTGATTCAAAAGGTTAAGGAGGAAATTCTTAGACTACTCAAGGCAGGCTTTATTAGGACAGCCAGGTATATTGAATGGCTATCTAATATTGTTCCTGTAGTTAAGAAGAATGGTAAAATGAGGAAATGCTTTGATTTTAGAAACTTAAATCTAGCAACTCCAAAAGATGAGTATCCTATGCCTATAGTAGATTTGTTGGTAGACAGTTCAGCAGATCAAATTTTATCAATGATGGATGAGCACTCTGGTTATAACCAAATCTGCATTGCAAATGAGGATGTTCACAAAACAACATTCAGATGTCCTGGGAATATTGGCACCTTCGAATGGGTTAAAATGCCATTTGGTCTGAAGAATGCTGGGGCTACATATCAGAGGGCTATGAATACTATCTTTTCACGACCTCAGTGGAGGGTATTTAGAGTGTTATATTGATGATATTGTAGTTAAATCCCAATCCATGGAGGAGCATCTGTTTCACTTAGAAGCAGCTTCCGAAAGAATGAGAAAGTTCAAGTTGAAACTCAATCCTCTTAAGTGTGCTTTTGGTATATCATCTGGAAATTTCTTGGGCTATGTAGTACACAAGAAAGGAATACAGATTGATCAGAATAAAGCCAAAGCCATCATTAAAGCCAGACCCCTATCAAGTAAGAAGGAATTACAAAAGTTCCTTGGACAAGTTAATTTTCTTCGAAGATTCATTTCTAACACTGCAGGGAAAACTAAAGTATTTTCTTCCTTGTTAAGGTTAAGAGATAAAGAGGAATTTGTGTGGACAGCAGAGCATCAAATTGCTTTCGAAGAAATCAAAGCCTACTTGGCCAACCCTCCAGTGCTAATGCCACCAAAGGGTGATAAGCCCTTCAAGTTGTACATAGCTGCAGCAGAAGATTCATTGGGAGCTTTCTTAGCCCAAGACAATGAAGAAGGCAAGGAGCAAGCTACTTATTACCTTAGTAGGTTTTTAAATTCTTGTGAATGTAAATATTCAACTGTAGAAAAGCTGTGCCTTGCATTGTATTTTGTTATAATGAAATTAAGATACTATCTTTTGCCTACAACTGTCTTGGTAATTGCAACCACAGATTTGGTTAAGTATATGTTATTTAGACCTATGTTGAGGGGAATAATTGGCAAATGGGTATTAGCCTTATCAGAATTCCATTTAGAATATGTTCCCCAAAAGACAGTGAAATGACAATTTTAGCCAATTTTTTGGCAGACCATCCATCTCAAACAGAGAGCTAAGAGATAATGGAACTTGGTATGGCTAGTGCTGAGCCATGGCAAATGTGGTTCGATGGATCGAAAGCCAATGGCCTAACTGGAATTGGTATAGTGATTAAGTCACTACAAGGAATAGAAACCACACATGGTTTCAGAGTGGATGAAATTACTTGTTCTAATAATCAAGCTGAATATGAAGCCTTAATAGTGGGATTGGAAATTCATATTGGATTACAAGTTCATGCAGTTGACATATTTGGAGATTCTCAATTGGTGGTTAACCAAGTGAAAGGGATTTTCAAATTTCAAAGTATAAGCATGTTGCCATACTATGTTGTTATATTACACCTGCTTTCTCAATTTCAAATAGCAAATGTAACTCATGTCCCAAGATTCTTGAATAATAGAGCTAATGATGTGGCTCAAAAAGCTTCAAATTTTAAGAGGAGGGATAATACTCAAAGGGATATGAGCCAAATAACATACCAGAAATCTATACCACCCTTAAATAAAAGGAATGTGGTCCTGGAAGTCAATCATAATGACTTACAGGAACAAGATTGGAGGCATCCAATAATGCAGTACTTGGCTGGCCTATCCTCGAAGGCCAGCAAAAAAATTAAATTGCAATCTATGCAATACATCATATATAGCAATGCTCTCTACAAAAGAGGGGGAGATGGTTTATTGCTGGAATGTTTAGGCCCAAAAGAAGCATTAACAGCTATGGCTGAGGTTTATGAAGGCATCTGTGGTGCTTATCAGACTGGTGTGAAAATGAGATGGTTGCTTCGAAGACATTCCTACTATTGGTCAACTATCCTTAAAGACTGCATAGAATATGCAAAGGGTTGCTAGGCATGCCAAAAGCATGGCACAATAAGGCATGTGCCCATAACTGACCTGCATGCAGTAGTAAAGCCTTGGCCATTCAGAGGATGGGCCATGGATATGATGGGGAAAATACACCACCCTCTTCGAAGCATCATTGTTTCATTTTGGGGGCTACTGATTACTTCACCAAGTGGGTTGAAGCTAAGCCCTACAAGGCTGTAAACCAGACTGAAGTCATTAGATTCATCAAGGATTTAATCCATAGGTTTGGCATCCCACAAACTATAACTGTTGGGACTGTGTTTGATGGGAAAATGGTGAAGTCTTTTGTGGTAGAGTTTGAAATTAGCCTTGTTAATTCCACCCCCTATTATACACAAGCCAACGGCCAAGCTGAATCGTCCAATAAGTTCTTGAAGAAAGGAATAAAAAAGGTTGTGGAAGACAATCCTAGGGATTGGCATAACTTATTGTTGGATGTATTGTGGGCTTATAGAACTTCCCCAAGGTCAAGCACAGGAGTTACCCCTTATGCCTTGGTGTATGGGCATGATGCTGTGTTGCCTACGAAAATTAATGTTAAGTCTTTAAGGGTAAGATGCCAAGACCAGCTAGATCCTGAGCAATACCATCAAAGTATATGCTTGGAATTAGAAGGCATAAATGAAGCCAGAATTCTGGCATTAAATAGCATTTTCTTTCAAAAGAAGAAAGCAGCCAAAAATTACAATAAGAAAGTCAAACACATTAGCTTCGATGAAGGTGATTTGTTATGGAAGACAATACTCCCAATAGGAATTAAAAGCCATAAGTATAGTAAATTGTCACCTAACTGGGAAGGACCATATCAAATTCATAGAGTCTTGCCTTTCGGAGCATACCATTTGAGAAATTTGAATGGATACATACATCCCAAAAAGATTAATGACAGATATTTGAAGCCTTATTTTCCAACTATTTGGGAAACACAAGGAATAGAATAAATGTCAAGCAAAAGAACACAAGAGTGCTCAAATGATAAATCAAAATTTGTTTTTTCATAAAGAGTTAAATACATTCTGCCATAAATTGGCCCAGAAATCATTACAATGCCTTCATTGTTCTTTTACACCAAACTTCTTATTCTTAAATGAAGAAAACAATTGGATGGCTATGGTCATTTCTTGCTTTCGATCGGCCAGTCCTTGGTTGGTGATCTGCAGTTTAGTGTCAGTACGGATTAAGGCCTGGTTCACTGCAGATAGCTCCTCTTCAAGTTGAGCTTTCATCTCCAGTAGTTGGGTTCGAAAATGAGAGACAGAGGAATGTTGTTCCTTTAGCTAGGAGACTTCAGCATGTACTGTGGAAACAAAGCTCTGGTCTCTCACTAAGTTCTCCTTTGCAGCCTTGGCAGCATGACAAATGTTGATGTAAAAGTCAATAGTAGCTACTGCCTGAGATAGATAACTTGAGACAGTTATACTGGATTGCTCAACAACTTTCCAGCACTAAGGAAGCCATTTCTTATTATAGGCCTTTGTAAAGCCTCGAAAGGAATCCTTGAAAAGGATGTCAATAACTCCAGACAGCTGTCTAAGTCTATTAGGGGTGCAGAAGGCTTACTACTGGAGGAAGAGGAGCTCTCAAGAATTGCTAACAAGGAATCAGCCAGAACTAATGGCTCAGCCTCATCATTAGCTATTGGAGAGGTAGAGGGCATGTCGAAGAGACTGGCTAGTCTTGCTTCGAAGATATTTATCTCATCCGAAGACATAAGGGGTGCAGAAAGAGCAATGGTGGAAGGCACAGAAGACTACATAGGGATAGGAGAAATGGGTGGAGCATATTCAGTAGTCTCTATGGTCCTAGCCACCAATAGGTCAAGGGAAGAAGGGCTAGAAGTAGGTAAAGGTAATAAACCATGGGTTAGAGAGCTGCCAGAATCCTCTGTAGGGGAATCAGCTACCATCAGAGATAGAGCAGCAGCAGTTGGAATTTCCTTAGGAGGAAGGGGAAGAGCAAGGCTCGAAAGAGAACTGAATTGAGGTAGATTCAAAGATAAGTAAGGAAGATATGGATTTAATCCAAAGGAAAGAGATGCAGGAATGCTTGGCCTAAAGGAGGGTACGTTGAATGTAGGCCTAGGAAGTGGGAGTATTATCTGAATAGTCCTCACAATTTGCATCTGATCAACTTCAATTAAAACTGAGGGAGTCCTTATTGGAAGAATAGGCTCAGTAGTTGTTGCTGTAAAAGAAGAGATGTAAAGTAATGTCAGGTTTCAATACCAAAAAATTTGATAAGAGAGAAACAGTAGAAGCATAAAAGAAATTACTTGTTTCAGAAGTGATAGCAGTAGTAGGAGAGCTTCGAAGAAAATAGTGCTCAGTAATATATTGCCTTCTTGCAGTTTCCCTTTGGATTGCATCAACAGCAGCTGCTTCATCTCTTAAGAATTGTTGCTGTCGTCTCTTCTCAGCTCTCTCAAAGACAATTATGGCCTTAGAATGCTCTTGTTCTACTGCCTTAGCAGCTACTTCATGAATAGGGTCTTCGACCAAATCAAAAGGAGAGACAGTCGTCTTCCTTCTCTTTTTTCTTTGTACTAGTATTTCCTGTTCCTTCTTAATTGCTTTCTCTCCAATTTGGGATTCAGATTCTTCAGAAGTGAGTTCCTCTTCCACTACTCTGACAGTTGTCTCATGAGTAGGATCTTGAACCAAGCCAGAAAAATGGATGGTCACTCTTTTCCTTCTTTTCAAGGGTGACTCTTGTTCTTGAGTTGCTTCTTCTTCTTCTTCTTCTTCTTCTTCTTCTTCTGCTTGAACCTCAGGCACTTCCTTTTTAGGCTCAAATAAAAGTCTCATTTTCTTTTGTTGCAGTTTGCTTTTAAGAAGATTTAGAACTTGGGTCTTCTGAGGAGAATCTCCCTGTGAGGCACTCGCACAACCTTCACAAAAGAAGAACTAAAGATAAGGCTAAAAGCATTATAAAGAAGGCAAAAGGAGAAGAGACAAGGGTATATACCTTTCTTCGAGGCGGCCTGAGTAACTCTAGGAGGAGTCGAGGCAGCAAGAGCAGACTGTGTGGTAGTAGGCACAGGAGCTGAAGTGGTAAGGATAGTGGAAGGAATAGTAACTGCAGCTCCTTTGGAGTTGGGCACATCCAACACCATCAGTAAGTCTTGAGGAGAAATGGCCACATATACTTCCATATTGGACACCCACTAGTTGTGGTACCTCTTTAACATGTTACCTTGAGGAAGAAAATGGGTATACTCGAAATCAATCAAGTCCTGTATAAACTTAGAAGTTGCCTCTTCTAGTCTGGACCGTCGAACTTTCAAATCCCTGGTGGTAAGACTTAGATTGGTGTTACTGCAGAGAGGTATTGGGACCCCTTGTGAGAAGCCAAATTGTCTAGCAAATTAAGCAGGACAGTAAGGCTCAGCAATGCATTTGTAAGCTCTGAGGTTCATGGTCCCAATGAATAATTCTCTAGGGATTAAAATAGAGGCCCATATGTCTTTGTGAGCAAGTAAAGCACAGAGCCTATCACTCAGGAAATTCTTCAACCAAGATGGGCCAATGGTCATGGGTTTGAAGGGACGAAAGCAGTAGGAAGGATGAGAAGCTGGAAGTTGGTGGAAGAAAGAGAAGTAAAAAGCAAAAGTAGAAGGATAAAGGAAAGCATTGGCTAGCCTCATGCCATGAGTAGGAGGGTTTGGCTCAAAAAATTTAAGGCATTTGGATTGTAACTCAGTGAAATAAGCAAAAAGCCAAAGCTGAAGAATCCAAAATGGCCCCCCTTGATTGGCATCTAAGGGTTTCTCACAGAAAAGAGAACATGCTTTATATACGTGACCTAGAACGTATGGAGCTAAAGCCACTCTCTTCTGTAAAACAAGGGCTTTGGCAAGAGGGGCAAATTCAGGCATGATTCTTTGAGATGAGGTGCAGAAAAGGAATTTGCAAAGCCAATATAGTAAGAAAGAAAAAAGGTTCCTATCGGTCACAGGACCCTCCCTTTTATTCTCAGCGTTGACAAAGTCACTATAGGATGAGTTAAGAGAGGGGAGGGAAAAAGCGCCTGCTAGGTTAGGATAATCTGGTGCAATGGTGGTTCTAATGGGAGATAATCCTAATAGATGGCAAATGTCAAGAACAGTAGGGGCCATCATCCCACATCTGAATTATAAGAAATTAAAAACAGGATTCCAAAAGCATAGGGCAGCAGGAATTAAGAAGGGGTCCTCTGAGATAGTTGACCTAGATAATCGGAGGGCATCGAGAAGGCAAAGTTCTTGAAGGTCTAGAGTCCTATCAGGGACAACCCGATCATACCATTCTTGCCATTCCGGTCTCATTGTGGGCCAGCATCGGTGGGGGCGATTTGTCCTCCAGTTCCTCCAGTCAAGGCCACCCTCGTACAGGAGACAATGGTCTTCTAGACGAGGATATAGAGCTGGAAGCTCAGCAAGAATCTCCTTGAATATAGGCTCAAGCACATAGTCTTGTTGCTCATGACGACGAGGGATGAAGATGCGTCCGTCAATGGCGCTTTTCTCCCTAGCCTTATACTTTTCACATTCTGCATCAATGATCCTTTTCAGGACTACAGACGGGCTCGCAGGTTCTACGATTGGCACTTTCAATGAAGAAGAAGCCATTGATCGAACGCTTTCCCAAAAGACGATGCTGGGAAAGGGAGTAGAGAGAAGTGAAAGATCGGTAGAGATAAAGGGTTTCTGTATTGAGCGAGCAAGTGATTTTAGAGCATGAAATAAAAGGGTTTTAAAAGCCTTTGTGTCTGGAAGATTTATCATGTGATTCGTTAAGTACTAAAAGTACAAATACAAAGAGTTTCCTTCAATATTAATACTTTTAAAGGGAAAAACACATCCCAGACGTTGAAGCCAACTTCGAAGTATAGTATTTGGCTTCGAAACCGGATTTTGGCACCAAAAGTCAAATAATAAACGACTTCGAAACTAAGAAGCCAGCTTCGAAGTATATTTCATACCTATGGATGTAAGAATGCTCAAGTATTCGTTTATTTCGAAGGAATTAAAGACCTGTTTTAGGTTTCTCAATGAAAGTAATGTCCTTCGAAGCAAAACTTGAGATCCCTTAAGGATGGGAATTACTGTTCGAAACATCAAAACCATTAATTGGTTTATATATATATTTAAGAAAGATTCTCTTTCTAGACTAAAAATAGCATGGACTGTTCTTCGAAGCAAAAATGGTCAATTTAAAATGGTTGATCATACTAACCATGACCATATGTTGGTTATGATCAAAACAAGCTTTAAGGGGTAAGATTGTTAAATTCGAAGCACCAATTCTAAATGAAAATCAGCAAAAACTGTTAACTATATTCCATAAATTGGAAAGGTTCATTGTTGGTTCTTTTAGTGTTTCATTTAAAACGATCGAGTCCAAATTCGAAGGATAAGATTGTTCAGTTTGAAGCCCTGAATTTGCTTTAAAGACAAATGGGGACAAAATCAAACCATACCAAACAAAGAAAAAGTCTTGGTGGTATTAAAACAAAATCAATTACATCGAATGGCCCTATTTGGGTACAAACTCAAGCTCATAAAAATAGGGAATGGAATAAATAACAAGATCATGAATTTTAGCCCAACTATGATCAATGAATTTCTGTTATTTCTTTATTCTATCCTCTATTTCTTCTAACATTGGCTGCATGAGTTGATGTGCTCTCACTTCGTAAAAGAGCTCTTCAACCTTTATTTCGAATGTTGTTTCTCTCAATCCTTGTTCCAATTCGTCTATATCCAAGTCATCCCAGTACGCAGAATCTTTATTCTTGAAATCATTAAATTCTTCAATGAAGTTCTCTGCTTCGTACTGGGCATGAAGTCGAAGGGATGAGAGTTGGTCTAAAGATTGTGTGGTGGCCATGGAGGTCTGATGCCAGTGGAGAAGCAATGAAAGTTGGTCCAAAAACATGTGAAGCTCTGCTTGGGCAAGGGGATTGAGGACATGACCCCGAGTCAGAATATCACAAGCCCATCAAAGGTTCTTGAGAGGGATTTTGTCCTCAAAAACATTGAAGGGCAAGTGTGAGAAAGCCGCGAGCAGAAGTTGAGCTTGCTTCCGCTCAGCTGGAGTAGGGGAAGGTGGAGGCTTGTTAGGTGGAAAGATCTTATCTACGGAGAGGGCAAACCTCAATCTCTCTGTCCAGCAAGGATTTGGAGGAGGGGAAGGTGTGGATGCTTCTATTTCAGGAGATGGAACAAGGGCAGAAGGAACAAGGGCATTAATATAATCGAGTCAGTCAAAAGAACAACTCTTCGCCTTCTGGGCTAAGAATGATGGATTGTACCCTTGTGCCTCTTCTAGGCGTCGGGCGGCGTGCACTATCTTTGTAGGCATGGAGGATGTATACAATGCCACAAGCAGATTCTCCTCCAAACTGCGTCGATAGTCAATGGGCACGTAGGGATAGACCACTGAGCTTCGCGCATAAGAAAGGAACTCTAAAGGGTCAGTAAATTCGACAAAGTGATGGTTGATTCGTTCCCCCAAATCACATGCCTCAGGTTTTGACCAGCTTGTCCAGTCAGAAGCCTCAGAAGGAGAAGAAGTCGCAGCCTTGTCCCATGCAGAGGGTTGTGAAGAAGAACTTCCCATGTCCATATTTGCAACTTTCTGAATCAAAGGATTGAGAGCAGTTTGTTCGTAGTCCAAGGGTGAGTCAGAAAAAGAACTTCCCATGTCCATATTTGTGAGTTTCTGAATCGAAGGATTAAGGGCAATATGTTCGAAGTCCAAGGGTTGATAATTTGCAAAGGCATCCATGACCTGAATATAGAAAGGTGGGTAAAGGTGGCTAATTAATGCATGGAGGTTCTTTCGAGGAAGAACAACATCATCATATGACTCTTCGTGTGCTCGATCAGTGGAGGGAAAAATTGATTCGGCCATAAAAAATGTATCAGTCTGTTCGAATACTAAGGTGGTGGGGGTGTTCGAAAGATTAAAGGAGAGTTTAATGCAGATGACGAATGATAGTTGCATTTCTGGGAGAATGCAAAATCCATGCATGTTCTAAGACGTGGGAAAAAGACCTTGATCCGCTAATATCACCAAGTATTGGGTACATTAGTGCGGGAGGTAATGTTGGCTACATATTTTGTATAAGCCAATTACAATTCGACGCATGGCAAAATAAGGATGACATAAGGAGACTATTCAAGTCTTCGATCCTGATCGTACACGTGGCAGTTAGTATTGGTTATTACGAGATCCGAGTAGCAGTGGATCAACAAAGAAATGCAAGGTGACGTGGCTTCAACGGTTACTCGCATTTCAAATTCAAATTTATGAGGGAAGCCTAACTGCAAATAATAGCGTAATGGAGCTAATCCTGAGGCAACATGATCAGCTATCATGAAGGAGCAGTTTGACAGTTAAAAATACAGTTCGATGGTCATCCTTGAGCAGTATAAATAGCAGAGAAGGCCCCAGAAAAGCCCCCCAGGCTCAGATCCAAAAACCAGTCTTATTATACTTATTTTCCTTTCCAGTTTTATATTTATAGTCTTATATTTCCTATACTTTAAATTCCTGTACTGCACTTCATTCATAGGAGTAGTTTCAAGTAGATTGTTGTTGTAAACCTCTACGAGGCTAAGTTTGGATCATTGTAAGTTTTTCATCTTTAATGAAATACTTCAACTGTTCTTCATTTAATTGTTATTTTGCTTAATTCTCCTAAATCAAGCCACCAGTAAAAGTCCTCTTCATTGAGGCCAAAAGAACTAAAACACAATCGTCTGATAATTGGTTGGCAATTAATTTTTTGTAAGGAATGATTGATCCTTGCTGGCACGTTCGCAATTACAATAATAACCTTCGAAAGTCAAAAAAGCCAACACAATCTAAGCAATCGATCCATCATCCTCCAACGGATGTTGAGGTCATTAGACATGCTGCAGTTGAGAGTGAATTCCACTCCAAGGGTGATAATTTGTATAACAAGAGCAGCTACCATCCAATGGATGTGGCAGATAGAGTGGAATATGATGATGCAATGTTGGTAAGACATGCTGAAAGGAGTTTGACTGTTATGATGGGATTCGAGGTGTTGGAGGCTTGGGCTTAACACCAAGCTGCAATATTGGTGAGGGAGGCATTGCTCTTGCTGAGGCTGTGCATGGTTCTGCACCAGATATTGCTGGAAAGAATCTGGCAAACCCAACAGCTCTAATGTTAAGTGCTGTAACGATGCTTCGCCATTTGGAGCTGCATGATAAAGCTGATCGTGATCGTGATCGGAGTGAAGGTATGTGTAGAAAATTTCAATGGAATAGGTTGAGGTCCGGCGGACGGCCAAGGCGAGGTTGCCACCTGCCGGTGAAGCGAAAATATTAGGTTCTAAACCCGCTCTGATACCATGTTAGTTTTTGACATGGGCAAGCCCATAAAGATTATAGCCCACCATTCAGGGCCCAATACACAACCCAAATACTAAGGCCCAGCACGGCCGAAGCCTCACGTAGCAATAAGAACCAATGACATCAAGACACATGTCAAGAGAAGGGCAAGCCACAAAAGCAGACAAAGATCTGCAAAGTTATTGCCACTGCACATCACCATTAATGAAGCCTTTTTACAGCATTTATTGCGACAATCCCTCTCTGTCGGGACATAACGGCTTCACCATGAACAAGGCAAGCTAGAGCATAGATTTTCGGCCAAGGTGACAAGTCGGAAGGGACAACGAAATGATTACCAGAGGATATGAGCAGACGTCGAAGACAGGAAGAAGGTTAAGCTTTCTATCTCTAATCTATCTACACGTTCCACTTCTCTCTCTAATTTGCTCCTCGGAGGGTTCGCTGGGGGGACTCCCCGTTCCCCGTTGAACTCTTGTGCAGGTCTTCTGGTGGGCTTGGTCATTCGAACATAGGCTTGAGAAGCATGGATCAGTTCGATCCGTTCCATCTGGAACCCGTTTCATCTGGAACCCGTTTCATCATCAATTGGCGCCGTCTATGGGAAAGGTTTTTGTTCTGCGCGCCAGTTGTACTCATTGTTGCCTGAGACCCTCTCCCAATAACCCCCTCCTACTACCTGTGAAGGTGGATGGTCACAACTAGATCCATGGCTTCTCACCCTAATGTTCTCGATCATCAAGCCGACCCTCCCAATCCAAGTAACCCACCACAGTATTTCACCGAGCTCACCAACAGCATTAATCGCTTGGCCGAGCAAAACCAAGCCCTGATTAATGCTCTATTCCAAAGAAACCTTCCTATGTCTCCTTCACCACCTCCAGATATTCCACCGAACCAAGAACGAGCCCTGAGCCATACTATCCTGCGGCCTAACCCACCCAACTTGGAAGGCTTGCGAGCTCCCCTCCTGGATATAAACCTGCCACGCCGGGCCCCGCATCCATCGGTCCCGGTACCAACTCCCAAGGAAGAGGCCAGTAGCGTCCAGCCCTTGCTCCCCTCCGATGGTGACAACATTCCTCTCTGGAATGTAGAACTCCGAGCCATGAAGCTCCAGCTCCAAGGAGTCATGCAGAACATATAGCATAAACCATCCACCATGGCCAACTCGCCATTCGTTGCCTCCATCCGGGACAAACCTCTACCCCCCAAGTTCAAAATGCCCACCATCGACTCTTTCGATGGTACAACGGACCCAGTCGATCACTTGGAGACCTACAGAACCCTCATGATCCTCCATGCATTCCCCGACGAGATCATGTGTCAGGCTTTCCCCGTAACACTTAAGGGGTCGGCTCGACTTTGGTTTAGTCAATTGCTAACAGACTCTGTCTCCACTTTCCAGCACCTCAGTGACTCTTTCCTCATCCATTTCATTGGGGCCCAGTGCCAGCGACGTCCAGTAACCCAACTCCTCAATATCCGTCAGACCGAGGGGGAGTCGCTGCACAGCTTTGTTACCCGCTTCAACACCGAAGCCTTGCAGGTAGGAGAAAACGATGACAAGGTCATCCTTACGGCTTTCATGGCCGGTCTACGGTCATCTGATTTCCTTTTCTCCCTTTCGAAAAACCCCCCGACCTTCATGGCAACCTTACTCTTCAAAGCCCAAAAATACATGAATGCCGAAGATTCCCTAGCCACCCGACAAGACCCAATAGTCAAAAACCCGACCCCCAGAGAGAAGAGAAAGGACTCAGAAATCAGAAATACCCAGTACACTCACCAAACACCTCAGTACAATGACCAACCACCCCGAGCCGACTGGTCGGCGTCAGCCCGATCGCCCGGCTTGTTCGAAAGATATACACCCCTTAACTTCCCTATGGAACAAGTCTTGAACCACATTTAGCGAGATTATCTCCTCAAATGGCCCCAACCGTCGCGGTCTCCTTCCAACCGGCGAGACCAGTCCAAATACTACCGCTTCCACCAGGACCACGGCCATAACACCGAAGAGTGTGTTAACCTCAAAGACCAGGTCGAGGGCCTGATCCGTCAGGGGCGTCTCAGTCGATTCACGGCAGCTCGCCCCCAGCAGAGGCAAAGGACTATACCTATCAGGAACAACCGCTGGCGCACCCATTCACGGCAACCAACACAACCCAACCAAGGTCATGATCGCCCTCCATAGCAACCCTGGGCACAAGGTAACCCCGCCCCACCCGTCGGAGAAATCAGAGTCATTGCTGGCGGGCTTGCTTGTGGAAGACCATCCCGCTCGGCCCAGCGGGCGGAACTCATGAAAATAAGGCAAGGCTCAGACAAAGAAGTTGCCACATTGGACCGACCCTCCAAACAACCCAAGCAGTGGACGGAGTCTATCATCTTTACAGACGCCGACTACACAGGCATCCAATACCCCCATGATGACCCTCGTCATTTCTACCCTCCTCTCCAACTACAAGGTCAGACGGGTTCTCGTCGACAACGGCAGTTCTTCCGACATCATTTTCTTAAATTGCTTCCGCCAGCTCAAGATCGGGGAAGAAAGTCTTTCCCCTCTCCAAACCCCATTGGTCGGTTTTACTGGTGATCGGGTGACCTCCATGGACTCCATTGATCTTCCCATCACAATCGGCGAATACCCGCGGCAGACCACAAAGTTACTCACCTTCCTTGTTGTCGACTACCCCTCTGCTTACAATATCATCCTTGGCCGCACCGCCCTAAATGCCTTCCAAGGTATCACATCCACTTTTTATCTTGCCATCAAGTTCCCCACCGATCTTGGAGTCGGCACAATGAGGGGAGAGCAGACCGTAGCCAGAGAGTGCTATGCTGCCTCACTTAAAGAAGTCAAGCATAAGGAGGCTATGATCATTGAAGGACTCGACGTCAGAGACGAGGACGAGTTGGTCAGAGGGGAACCAGTGGAAGAGCTCATTGATATGACACATGCATAGTAGTGGTCATGCTGATTAGAGTAGAACACACCTGAAGGCCTTTTCACTCTTTTACCAGATGGTCTAGCATTTAAAGCTCGTTTGGCTACTACTTGCTAAAGTAGACACGAGCAGTAGGCTTAATACATACACAAAATATGAAGTCAAACATTACAACATACAAAAGCACTGGCCCTTTGTCTTGAACTGCCACCAATCTGAGGGATACTTCAAAATTGTCCAATCAAATACATAAACTAATGGTCTACACAAGTATATCAAGGAATTAAATTTTAGGACAGGACTCTTAAAGAATATCAATAAATGAAACAACCGATACAATTCCTTGTCTGTGATATATGAATTTGCCTCCTAGGTTTTCGAATTTCAATCCAATTTCCAATCTGTTCAATTTAAAATGTTAGTAATCTGAAGACATTGAAAATGTCCAACAAATTAATTGAAATGCTTTTTTTCTCTTTATTCAAAGCTCATTAATTCTCTTGTAAGGAAGATAGTTTAAATAAGTATTGAAATATTAGTTGATAACTTATTTAGTAGCTTATTTTTATTATAAAAATAATAATAAAAAGATGATTCAGTGTTAATCATTATTGCCTATGTTGATTGATTCCTAAAACAAGCAAGCCATCTGTGGCAATTGTTTATCAGTAAATCTTAACAATTAGAATTCCAATTCACCTAGTAATGAAAATAAGTTAAAGAGTTTTCCAATGAATTTAATGATGAGCCTAATGCATGCCCATTGAATTAACTTGTATAGAACACTGAATTGGTAAAGTAGAAACCACATAAAGTATAGAAATGAAAGTGGAGGTGTAATGACCCAAGTTTTTTATTTTTTTTAAATAGCTAGCGCATAATTTAATTGAGCAAATTTTGAATTTGATTGCCGTGTAAATTCTGTGCGAAAACAGTTCGGTTTTGTATCTTTAAAAATAGTTTCCAATTTCAGAAAATTATGAAATTTTTATGTTGTTCCCATGAGTCTAGCACATTGGATAAAACTTTCAGAATTTTATGATGAGTATTTATTTTATGAAAATTCACGGACTGATTGGTGTTCAGTTTAATTTATAGTAGAATTTAAAATTGAGTTTTGGGTGTTCGAACCATGATTTGAGATAAATTTGTTGGGTCTATTTGGGTATATAATTGGACTATATTTGACTTATGGGTGAGACCCATTACTTAGATTTAATTTAAATTGAGTTTGTTTAATGACTCACGTTTAACTGTTTAATCCTTTTAAAATGTGATTGGTAATAACCACCTTGGGAGTTGTTATTATTTATTATGTAGGATTATAATAAATATTTGATAGTTGATTTTATGGTGTGCACCATTAAACAAAATATATTTTGTGGTGAGAAAATATTATATTATTTTAACATCTATGTTACAAAATATTATGATGGTGTGAAAATATACTTGAATTGATATATATATATATATATATATTAATGCAATGAGAGGCAACCCACGTGGAGGCTGCCCCTCCACTCCTTTCACTCATTTCTTTTCCTCTTTTCTTCTTCTTTCTTTTCATTTCTTCTTCCGTCTGTGTGCTCTTGGCTAAATCTCTTTTTCATTTTTTTTTCTCTAAACATTCATTACACAAAATCTATGATCCACCAAAATCTATTAGGTTTTAGACCACAGTTCTTAAAATCAAAGTGAAGAGCTTGGTGAGAGCAACATTTTGACCGGTGGAGATCGAAATCCGACAAAGTTGAAAATTGAGGTTTTTGCTTGTTTCCTCTTCTAGCTTGACGTAGAGATTTTTCCTACACTTATTTATGCACTTTTATTTGATCATATGGAGTTTAGAGTTGTATATAATTTAATTAGAATTTTTGAAAATTTTGTGATTTATTTGCTTAAAAGAGAAATTTTGAGAAAATAAAAAATTGATGCCCAAATTGCGAAAGTGTAAACTTGGAATATGTTTGTAAGGTTTTGAAAGAGTTATGTTTTAAATTTGAACAAAAACGGACTTCGATTCGATTGGTTTTGAAATTTTTACCGGTTTGTGGCCAAAAGAGAATTTTTAAAGAAAACAAAGGAATTACGTTTAAGTTTTGGGGCTTTCGATCAAAATATGATGTCATAGTTGAATAATGCTTGGAGAATGAGTTTGGAAAGAAAATGATGTTTTCTTGGGCATTGACGGTATTATTTTGCTTAATGTATTCCTTGGAACAAAACCGGCACGGTTAGAAATGGACCTTGAGAGGTTACTGGACGTGATTGTGATATGAAAACTAGTGTAGTTGTTCATATTTGATGAGATGTGGAATAGATTGTATTTATCAAAAAAAAATTTGGAATTTAATTGTTTAAATATCTGTTTAGAAATATCTGTTTTGCGCTATCGGTGGAGGATAGCCATGATAGTTGTAGAAATACGTGAGACTTAGGTAAATTGAACCACATTCCTCATTTGTTGCATTGAACATTGCATTACATTCATTTCATTGGAAATGTATCTGTTTTAAGAAATGTTTGGAAATGTATTTGTTTGCGAAAAGATGAATACTTGGTGAATCTGGGTAGAGGGTGTAGAACCGCACGGTTAGGTGTCGAGCTTTCTAGTTTACTGGTAAAAATGACAGTGGTAGTACATTAAGGCCTACTTGCAGACACTCACCTAGAGATTCACAGATCCTGTATTCATGTAGCAAATATGGTTTAAAATGGAAATGGTTTTATATCTGTTGTTGCATCTTAGCATTGTATGCTTTATAAAAAGAGAGATAAATTGTTTTATTATGAGCATGGCATGAGCATACTCCTCTTTAGTCTTGTCATGGTTCATATATTGTATAGTATATCTCTACTGGGCTGTGGCTCACCCTATAAGGGAAACCATTTTAGGTACAGGTGCTATGCCCCCACCAAGGCATTGACTTGGAAGGATTTGGAGCTGAGGCTCTATTTTTGTTTTATTGTTATTTGTTGAATGTAAGCCCAGGGTTGTATTTGCATTGAGTTGAAAACTCCATTTTGTGTAACCAAGAATGTTCTTGGATAAATTTGTAAGCTTGTAAGGCACTTATTATCTGGTTGGCTTCCATTTTATAGTTGTTGTAAAATGTATGCTTGGGATTGGAACTGGGGCATTGAGATGTTGTAACAACCCCGATCTGAAATTGATTACTAATCCGTGATTAAGAACGTTAATCAAGTGATTGAAATAATTATATGTTAATTTTGTATTTTTGCATGCTATTTGATTTTTTATCTGTTAATCATAGTAATATCTATTGTGAAATCTGCTTTGATATGAAAATTGAAAGCCTTACCGGCATCCGAAACTGGAATTGGTTACATGTATATGTTATTTAGAATTTTTAGAATGTTATGGCAAATTTTATTAAAAATTGATTCAATCTGATTAATTAATGTATTATGGCATCATAACTATATATATGAGCCCTAAGCTCATTTGAGCTCATCTTTGCCCATTGTTGAGTGCAAAAATCTGAGATTGTATTCTAGAGAGAGAGTGAGTTCACTTTTAGAAAGAGAAAGTGTAGGAATTGAAGAGAAATTGAAGGCTTTGGCTTGAATTCTTCAAGATTGTATGAGTATCTAGCTAATTGAAGACTTTAGGTAAGATTGCAACCTCTAGATTGTGCATCTATGTCATTTAGCATGAGATTTCTTCAAGATTATGAATTTAAATGCATAAAATAAGCTTAGGATGAAGGAAATGTTACTAAGTCATGCATGCATGTATGAATTTGTCAAGAGCTCTCATGTTTGAGCATCATTCATGCCATTAGAGATGAAATTAAAAGCTAGAAGTCACATGCATGCATAATTCATAAATGTTTGAGGCTCAATTGCATGTGTTGGAAGTAGAAGGAAAGAATTTGAATGAATTTGAGGCATACATGCATGGAAATATGGAATTTTGACATGTTAAGTTTGATTTTGAGCATCTAAATTATTGTGGTAAGTTATTTGGTACATGCATGTTAGAATCACCATGTTTCATCACTTGAATTCATGTTTTGAGAAGGAATTTGCTACATGCATGGGGCCTTGAAACTCGATTTGGCCAAACATTATGGATTTTGAAGATAAGAGTTGTATGTTCTACATGCATGAAAGTTTTGGGTCTAATTTTGGTAAATTCATGAGTTTTGAGTAAAAAGAGTTTGTGAAAATCATATATTCATGTTTATGAATAAGTTTTCTAATTTTATGAACAAGCCATGCACGAGTTTGCCATTAAATTTGCATTTGGAAACTCAAAACTCTGTTTTGGAAACCCAAAATTTTTGAAGGTCGCTCGAGCGGGGGATTTGCAGCTCGAGCGGACATTTCGTGCATCCAGTAGTTTTACAGGCTATTACAGCCCGCTCGAGTGGCCACTTGGACGCTCGAGCGAACCTTTTGTATATTTTTTATCCGCTCGAGCGCAGGATTTGTGGCTCGAGCGTAGATTGAGACCATCCAGTATTTTTGCAGGCAGACCAGTCTGCTCGAGCGACCAAAGATACGCTCGAGCGGCCAGGCCAAATTCAGCACATTTTCAAAAGGCATTCAGTGTTCATATTTTTGTTCCCATCCTTTTCTGAGCATATTTAGGCATGAATTATGAGTCCTCTAAGAGTAATGAGCTAAGAAATAACCTGAGCGATTGAATTAGAAAATATGAGACTAATTCGAGACTGAAGAATGTGATTCACGTGTTTATGAGATGAGAATTAGACCGAATAAGAAAAACGACGTGAAGAAAGCTAAGCCGTGATGGCCATATGAATGTGTAATAATATGATATGTTTGTGTTATGTACTTTTGTGTTTGTAGGTCAACGTCCGGAGATTGGTTGACCGTGTACAGGAGCCCACTATGAGTAACGTTATTGTAAAGATATGTTCATATGAATTATGCTCCAAATTTGATTTGATAAGTTATGATTTCTGAAATGATATTTGTTTACGTGAACGAATGTCTTATGTTTGAAATCTATTATGGCATCCACAGATAGTCCCAAGTTATGGGAGATGGCATGTTAATGCGGGTCCATGACATATATGTGATACGAGATCTCGTTAGCCACTTCATTGTGGTAATATGTGTTTAATCGGTATCCGGAACCGATTAGTCTAGTTGGAAGACGATATGTGATGTGTTCTATGGGATGTACCATTATTATGAGATACGAGAATGATTATGCTATGATCTGTTTTACGCTTATAATATGTTCGGATTTCGTTCACTAACCTCTTTACCTTAATGCTATTCAATGGGCTTTAGCTCATTGTGTGTATATATATGTATAGGTGGGCATTCCAGAGATCGAGCCTGAAAGCTTTTGTCTGAATCTGTGTTCTGTTGTCAGCCAACCATTGTGCCTCACGTGGAGGTTCCTGAAGTGTCACGTGTTTTAAGCTCTGTTGTTTCGGTATATAAGACTCGTTTGATTTTTGTTGGCTACACTTAAGATGTTATAGTTAAGTGTGTGGGTATAATGTGAAAATGATTTTTGGTTATGTATATAAAATTTTAAATATTCTGTTTTATGTAAGTCTACACAGCTCATTGGACAACTATATTTATGTATTTGCTTCCACTAGCCCCTTAATTTTGTTAATCAGTTCAGAGGCCTTCGGTAATCCAAGGATTATTGGCCGGTTACGACGCTATACCTATAGGGGCGGGTTTGGGTCATGATAGATGTAAATAGCATGTGTTTGGTATTTGGGATTTAATGGAAATGGATGTATGGAATAGTTAGCTATACATATGTGTTTGTCTATCAGGTGAGTTTTATAGCATAAATAGATATACCCTGTCCAATTTTTGAGGCTTTACAACTTGGTATCAGAGTTACCGGGTTTGAATGCTTGGGGCTCGTGAGAAATGATTTTTACCACAGTGGGTTCATTTCGCTAGTGAGAAATGTTACATATCTTATGTGCTATGTGATAACATGTTTATGTGACTATGTTGGTATAGGATTAAACTTCTGAGTTGTGATTTGCGTCCATGGAACTCTTTGAGGTCCTTTTAGAAAAGCACATGATTAATGCTATTTCTATTTGGAAGTCTTTGAATGTTTGTAGAACGAGTCAATATCTTGGAGGGGTAACTCGTATGTGCTCTATGTGACTATGTGCTTATATGGTTTGCCTTATGTGATGTAGATACATGTGTAGGTTTATGTTTAATCCGTATGCAGCGTGTTAGAACTAGTGTGGAGTACCTACTTCTGAGCTAAGTTCTGTCTCTTATATAAGATGTCATAAAGCGGGAGAGGCCGTAATAGAGGCACTTGGGGTGTCCGGGATGTTCTCATGTAGGAGGATACCTTTTCCCCAGGAAGAAGGTGTAAGCTAGAGTAATATGACCAGGATGATTGGTCAAGATGTTGTGGAATTAATATTAAAGCGTAGGTTAACCGATTTGTATGATTGTGGGTGTAAATGTGACCTTTAAATAGTAGAGTTTTGTTGTGTAGCGACTGGTTTGTTGTTATGATGAGTTAATTATTTTTCAATTTTATATCAAGTTTGTAGAAGTGGACTGGATGGAAAAAAATAAATAAATAAATAATTTTAGAAGTAGAATGAGTTAGAGATTAACCTTATTGTAATAGTATGGTTTGGTTGTGACTTTAATGATGATTAAAGTAATCTAAGATAATATGCTTTGGATTGTTGACATCGGAACACGTAAAACTAGTTCTAAATTTCCTTGGGATAGACGAAGTTAGTTATGGTTGGGTTGTTTCACTTGTTAAATTAACTACTTGTGAGGTTAGTGATGGGCCTTGGGCCAATCATTTTGTATTTGTTTGGGAATAAACGTGGTGTTAGCATGATAGAAATTATAGTGTAGTACAAGATGTGTTTCTTAGAGCGTTTGTTTTAGTCATAATCATGTTGCAAATTCTAAAGGGCGAACAAGATAAATAATTTTGAGATAGGTTGGAATGAGTTTAAATTTGATTGGGGTTGCGCTTTTTGATTGAATTTTTAGTAGTAAAATTTATATATAGTGACTTGTGAGATGACGTTTTGGGATATGTAGCCAAGTGGTGTATGCTTTTAAGTTTGATGGAGCTAATTGTCTTAGAGTTGATTGTTGATGTACCCAAGTGCAATAAGTGTTTAGGGATATGATGTAATTGATGTTTCGGGAGTTGTGTTAGCAAATCAATATCTTTAAAGAAATTTTTGAAATGATCATGTGAGGATGTTGTGATTCTATGGAGATTATGATCAGGTGCCTTGAGATGGTTGATGTGACTATGATTTGAGTATTTTCATGAAAATTAGTACTTAATCCATCACGAGTGATTGATGTTAATTTTTATAGTTAATCATACTTATGGATTATAAATTGTGAATATGAGAAGTATACGCGAGCATTTTGGGTTAAGTTTGGCGTGTGTAGTGATGGTGATTTTCATGCAATTGAAATGGAGGTTATTTTGTATCCCTTGTCCTTTAGCTATAAGATTGTTTTGTATCCTCAGTGTGAGAGTTGTGAGCCCCTTATATTGATCCTTCATTTTGCTAGAAGTGTGGTGAGAATTTGTGCTATTGGTATGTTGATCTAATATTATCATTGGGTTTAATTTGGGTGTATTTGACCTTGAGTAGTAAGTGGTTTTCCTAAATTAAAAGATATTTAGTTTTACCTAATAGAAGGCAATTCCTTATTTTAATTTTATTTCATGGTGTTTTGTGATGGTATTATTTTATAAGAAGTTATTTGGCGGACCCTTTGTTGGAGAATAAATCGACATGGAGTACTTTTGCTATTTTGGTTAGTCTTGCAAAATTGTTATGGAATGACTATTGTTGGCTTAGAAAATCCCTGGAGTGAACATGTGGCATTGTAGTAAGTAGTAGTACCTTTTTAGAGTTGTGCAAGGGTGAGTTTGATTAGAGGTATTGGATGAGATTTTGAAGTAACCACCAGACTGAATATTTGTTGGTGTAATCTTTTGTCTTGAATTGTGCAGGCTTTCGTGGTGGGTTTGATATGGTAATTGGTATTGTTATTTGTGAAATGAGCAGTTATGAGGATTCTATTTTATTTTCTTTGTACTTTAGTAAGCTGTGGTGGATTATTTCTCGAGTTAAATTGTTTATTTTTCAAGTGTGGATCAGATTTCGTAGTGATTGGATTGAAGTACTGAAGATATTTTAGTTAGAATTCTGAATCAGAAGTATAGAATTATTTCTTTTGGCAAGGGATGTACATTGAATTTCCTTTGGAGAGATTTATTGCAATTTATTAACGATTTGGAAATTTTAGAACTGTTTCAGTGTTAATCTTTGTATGCGTCTTATTGTGATTGGTTTTGTATACTTCTAAGGTGAGAGGTAGACCATTTTGTTAACTGACCTCAAGAGCAGTATTAATACTTGCAACTAAGTGAGTTAGCAAAGTAAAAGTTGTTTAATTTGGGTTTGATCTCGTGGGTTATTATAATATTAGTGCGATATAGAATCATGTTGTAACTTTGGAGTTGAAAAATCTAGAAATCCCCTAGATGTTGATTTGTGATTATGTATCAATTTTAAGCAGTAAACAATAATCCCAAACAAACAATCAAGACAAATCGACACAACGATTTTACGTGAAAAAACCATAATTGGACACCTCCAATTGTGACAAAAAACCACGGGCAACTGCCATAAAACAATCCACTAAGAAGATAGAAAGGAATTACACAGGTGTAACAAGCCCGCGGGGGACCTCGCTACAGCTCGGACTCGACTTTTGTTGTCACGGTTCTAAATCTGAACCAAAGAGTCCAAATCCGGCAAATCGTTTTAGGAAAACTGATTTTTGAAAGAAGTGCCAAACATGGACTGCTTTGCCAGATACAGAGTCGCCACCTAAATATTTTATTTTGGGAAATTTAGGAAACCCTGACTCGGTGACAAAAGGCCACGTGTCCGTCATCACCAAAGTTGCATCGGCTCGGGAACTTGGGTACGATTAGGGAAGGTCACTTCGTGAGCACCCCCGCTCGCCCGATCAAAGATCGGCCCCTACTAACCATGATATCAAGTTTTGAAAACATTATGTGTTCTTATTCCGATTTTTGATTTGTCCTTGAACTGAATCTCTGACCTGACAAAGTCTATCAACACAAGTCCAATGTGCCCGGGGGATGTTGGAGCCTTCTGAAGCTATGGTTCCAGAACTACCTAGCAAAAGGGAAAACATGCGGCATCTCCGCCCAATTTCACTGGAACTGATATGAGCAAAGCTAAATAACTGTATTCGACCACTGATCACCGTTCCCCAAATTACTGCCCCAAAACTGAATCCGATACTCGCAGATATAACTGATTCTCAAAATACTGATGCCTGCAGGCCTGATACTCAGACTTGCAAACCGATACATGTATTCCTGTAGAGGCACACTCTAAAAGCACATAGCAAGCAAA
>NW_021026778.1:548210-578728 GCF_004153795.1 Camellia sinensis
CGGAGGATGTATAACTGGTTGCTGCAACAATTACTGGCCTCCCACCCTTCAGTGACCTCCCCGGTGATAAAACAGAGGTACCTGCCAAAAATGAACGAAAACTGTTGCAAAACGAATGTTTGGGGGCCAAAACACGCAGTTCGGGGCCCCGGAAACTGCCCGTTAAACACCGAAAGTGGCGTTCGGCCACGAAGTGGGTTTCTCAGCCCCCAGTGTCCCTCAAAAGGGATGAAATAAGATATATGCCAAAAATCAGAGCAATAGAAGATGGTTAAGCGGTCCCGAACCGAGGCACACAGCCTGACGGCTCCGAAAACCGGGAACCGGACTCCGAAATGGGCAAAATGGCCTACGGCCACCAAATGTAGCCCACGGGCATTGAGAGATAGCCTACGGAACCTCTCCCTTCCCTCAGGAAAAGAAACAGAGAAAACCGAGTCTGGTTCGCAAACCGAGGTAAGGCACGGAAGAGGGTTCGGAAGTCCGGAGGCAGGGCTCACGGCCGCGACTCTGAAACTTCTGAACGAGCACATCATGCAACATCACCAAGCGCTCAATCGGTGACGTCTGAGTCTTAAGGTCGGTCAAAAATGGGGTGTCTACAACAGGTATACTCTCAATTACCTAGCGAAGCCACGCCCGAATTGAACCAACCTCTATGTGTCTCTTCCAACCCCGTCTTCACCTCAAAATTGTCTTGACGATGAGCCACTCCAGAATCCACCAAAGCTTCAAGCTCGAATTCTTCAGAATCCACTGAAGAACAACTCTCTTTTATGTAGAACAAACAAATAATCCTTTGATGTATACTCTTTAAACCATGAGTTGAATACTTAATCAAAACATCAAAGAAAACTAGCAAAATATCCCCATATATAAACCCTAGAACCCAAGAAGAAGATCTGGAGAAGTAATCCTAAAATCTGACTGAATCACGTACTTATAGAAATCTGAATCACGATGCTCGCTCAAGCGAAAACTCTCTCGCTCGAGCGAGGAACCAAAAACCCGTGTTTTCCATAAGTGGCTTCGCTCGAGTGCACATTCATCTCTTTCAGGTTTTTTGCCAGACGCAGTCTTCGCTTGAGCGAGCACTCCTTCACTCGAGTGAGCAAGGGCGGACATGCAACTTTGAATGCAATTTTGCATTTTACTTTGGGGGCACTGTCCCGGACCTACCAAGGGGCGCTACCCCCTCGACCCCCGCGAGCTGACCCGGCAACTCGATCCCCGTCATAATCAGCGACGTGGCAATCTTGAAAGCATTAACATCACAAACTTCTTTGCAAGGCATAATTCGGGTTGGATTCGAATCTAAAAACTCATAGCCTCACTGAAATAAAAAGTGCGAAAACAAATACAACTGAAAGGAGTTTTGTCAAACGGGGTTGCCAAGAATAAAAACCTAACAGGAGTTAGTGTCATGACTTGGGTTTTAAAGAATGAGAGTGGTTCTGAATTAACTTTTATTGGGAGTACCTTGGTATGGTTAGAATTTGTACCTACTCTTGATGATTTCTATGTGGACTCAAAGTGCATTGAGTGAGCGTTTGGGTAAATTCTATGTTGGAGTGAAATTGTGTGGGTGAATGTAGACAAGTTTGCATAAACTGTTAGTCGGTTCGTCGAGTGAAAGAAATAGAGTGGATAGGTAAAAATAATACAGAAATTGCTTGGTTGGGCAATTAAAGTTGTGGCTGAGAATTTTCGAGTAGTATGTTTGGCATAATTGCATTATGTTTCATAAGAGTTGGTGGTTTGTACTTTTGAAGAGTTATTATTTCATTTTGTTAAGGTCTTAGAGTAGTGATAGTTATTTTGGCCTTGGGATGCATTGTGCATTAGGCGATGGAGATAGTTCATTGAAGTTGGGTTATCACCAATAAGGTACGGTGTCTTGGTATTCTGGGGAGTCGTTTTACCAAAATTTTGTTGATAGCATTAGTAAGTACCTGAGTGAGTTTGTGGGTGACTGTAAAATGTATTACATTACTTGAGTTTAATTTCGACGACGAAATTTCTCTAAGGAGGGTAGGTTGTGATGACCCAAAATTTTATTTTATTTTATTTTTTAACCAGTGCATAATTTAATTGGGAAAATTTTTGAATTTGATTGTCGTGTAAATTCTGTGCAAAAATAGTTCGGTTTTGTATTTTTTAAAAATAGTTCTCGATTTCAAAAAATTATGAAAGTTTTATATGTTGTTCCCATATGAGTCTAGCACGTTGGATAAAACTTTCAGAATTTTATGATGAGTATTTATTTTATGAAAATTCATGGACTGATTGGTATTCAGTTTAATTTGTAACAGAATTTAAAATGAAGTTTTGGGAGTTCGGACCATGATTTGAGATAAATTTGCTAGGTCTATTTTGGTATATAATTGGACCATATTTGACTTATGGGTGAGACCCATGACTTAGATTTAATTTAAATTGAGTTTGTTTAATGACTCACGTTTAACTGTTTGATCCTTTTAAAATGTGATTGGTAATAACCATCTTGGGAGTTGTTATTATTTATTATATAGGATTATAATAAATATTTGATATTTGATTTTATGGTGTGTACCATTAAACAAAATATATTTTGTGATGAGAAAATATTATATCATTTTATCATTTATGTTACAAAATATTATGATGGTGTGAAAATATACTTGAATTGACATATATATATATATATATATATTTTAATGTAATGAGAGGCAACCCACGTGGAGGCTGCCCCTCCACTCCTTTCACTCATTTCTTTTTCTCTTTTCTTCTTCTTTCTTTTCATTTCTTCTCCCGCCTATGTGCTCTTTGCTAAATCTCTCTTTCATTTTTTTTTCTTTGAACATTCATCACACAAACTCTATGATCCACCGAAATCTATTAGGTTTTAGACCATAGTTCTTAAGATCAAAGTGAAGAGCTGGTGAGAGCAACGTTTTGGTCGGTGAAGATTGAAATCCAACAAAGTTGAAAATTGGGGTTTTTGCTTGTTTCCTCTTCTAGCTTAAGGTAGGAATTTTCCCTAGACTTATTTATGCACTTTTACTCGATTATATGGAGTTTAGAGTTGTATATAATTTAATTAGAATTTTTGGAAAATTTGTGATTTATTTGCTTAAAAGAAAAATTTTGAGAAAAATAAAAATTGATGCCCAAATTGCGAAAGTGTAAACTTAGAATATGTTTATAAGGTTATAAAAGAGCTATGTTTTAAATTTGAATAAAAACGGACTTCGATTCAATTGGTTTTGAAATTTTTACTGCTTTGTAGCCAAAAGAGCATTTTTAAAGAAAACAAAGGAATTACATTTAACTTTTGGGGCTTTCGATAAAAATAGGATGTCATAGTTGAATAATGCTTGGAGAATGAGTTTGGAAAGAAAATGATGTTTTCTTGGGCATTAACGGTATTGTTTTGCTTAATTTATTCGTTGGAACAAAACCGACACGGTCAGAAATGGACCTCGAGAGGTTACCGGACGTGATTATGATATGAAAACTAGTGTAGTTGTTCATATTTGATGAGATGTGGAATAGATTGTATTTATCAAAATTGTTTTTGGAATTTAATTGTTTAAATATCTGTTTAGAAATATCTGTTTTGCGTTATCGGTGGAGAATAGCCATGATGGTTGTAGAAATGCGTGAGACTTAGGTAAATTGAACCACATTCCTCATTTGTTGCATTGAACATTGCATTACATTCATTTCGTTGGAAATGTATCTGTTTTGAGAAATGTTTGCAAAATGTATATGTTTGCGAAAAGATGAATACTTGGTGAATTTGGGTAGGGGGTGTATAACAGCAAGGTTAGGTGTCGAGCCTTCTAGTTTACTAGTAAAAATGACAGTGGTAGTGCATTAGGGTCTACTTGCAGACACTCACCTAGAGATTCACATAGGCTGTTTCATGTAACAAATATGGTTTAAAATGGAAATGCTTTTATATCTGTTGTTGCATCTCAACATTGCATACTTTATAAAAAGAGAGATAAATTGTTTTATCACGAGCATGGCATGAGCATACTCCTCTTTAGTCTTTTCATGGTTCATATGTTGTGTAGTATATCTCTACTAGGCTATGGCTCACCCTATAAGGGAAACCATTTCAAGTACAGGTGCTATGCCTTCGCCAAGGCATTGACTTGGGAGGACTCGGAGTTGAGGCTTCATTTTTGTTTTATTGTTATTCGTTGAATGTAAGCCCAAGGTTGTATTTACGTTGAGTTGAAAACTCCATTTTGTGTAGCCAAGAATGTCCTTGGATAAATTTGTAAGCCTGCAGGGCACTTATTATCTAGTTGGCTTTTATTTCATAGTTGTTGTAAAATGTATGCTTGGGATTGAAATTGGGACATTGAGATGCGAATAACATGTATTTGGTATTTAGGATTGTTAGGTTTTTTCTTGGCAATCCTGTTTGAACAAAACTCCTTTCAGTTGTACTTATTTTCGCACTTTTTATTTCAGTGAGGCTATGAGTGTTTAGATGTGAATCCAACCCGAATTGTGCCTTGTAGAGAAGTTTGTGATTTTAATACTTTCAAGATTGCCACTTCGCTGATTATGACGGGGAACGAGCTGCCCGGTCAGCTCGCGGGGGTCCAGGGGGCAGCGCTCCATGGCGGGTCCGAGGCAGCGCCCAAGCAGGGTCGAGTGGCTGCGCCCCCGAAGCAAAATGAAAAATTGCATTCGAAGTTGCATGTTCACCCTTGCTCGCTCGAACGAAGGAGTTCTCGCTCGAGCGAAGGCTGCGTTTGGCAAAAAACCTAAAAAGGATGATTTTACGCTCGAGTGTAGGTTGTTTGGCTCGAGAGAAGCCACTTATGGAAAACACGCGTTTTTGGTTCCTCGCTCGAGCGAGCTTCGCAGTCCCAGATTTCTATAAGTACGGGTTTCTGTCAGATTTTAGGATCACGTCTCCAGATCTTCTTTTTGGATATTAAGGTTTATATCTGGAGATATTTTGCTAGTTTTCTTTGATGTTTTGATTGAGTATTCAACTCATGATTTTAGAAGTTTACATCGAAGGATTGTTTGTTTGATTCTATACAAAAGAGAGAGTTGTTCTTCGATGGATTATGAAGAATACGAGCCTGAAGCTTTGGTGGATTCTGGGGTGGCTCATCATTAAGACAATTCCGAGGTGAAGACGGGGTTGGAAGAGACACATAGGGGTTGGTTCAATTCGGGCGTGGATTCGCTAGGTAATTGAGAGTATACCTGTGTAATTCCATTATATCTTCTTAGTGGATTGTTTTGTGGCTGTTGCCCGTGGTTTTTTTATCACAACTGGAGGTGTCCAATTGTGGTTTTTTCACGTAAAATCACTGTGTCGATTTATCTTGATTGTTTGATTGGGATTGTTGTTTACTGCTTAAAATTAATATATAATCGCAAATCAACATCTAGGGGATTTCTAGTTTTTTCAAGGATTTAATGCAAATGGATGTATAAAATAGCTAGCTATACATATGTGTTTGTCTATCAGGTGGGTTTTTTAGCATAAATAGATATACCCTGCCCAATTTTCGGGACTTTATAGAAGGCTTCTCTTAACCTATTCCTACATTACCGAAGTATTTGCATCACATAACAACTTCCTTCTTTTGTAATAAAAATAATGACAACAATAATGTTAATAATAACGACAACAACAGCAATAACAAAACCATCATAATAGTAACAAAAGAAACATAGCCTACTCATTCCAGAAGATCATGAAGAAAACTGATTCGGGTTTTGGGATCAACACTTAAAGTAATATTTTGAAACTAGAACCCACACAGTAGTTGGACAACCCAGATGATAAATAGCATAGCTTCTAAACATTGAAAATCCCTAAGCCATTTTCTCTAAAATTTTATTTCTACTTTCCTTTGTCTATGTTATCTTAAAGAACAAATTAATCATTATACAAACAATAGCAACCAATGAAAAAAGCTCTTTGGAAGTCTTACCATTGAAAGGTGAACACTGCAATGGCAACTCTTGTCCCTTGGAAGTACCTTCTAACTTAACCAATCACCAATCTTTTAAACAAACATTTTCATTTTTAAAAACGGAATAAAGAGAAAAAGAATCAATAAATACCATGAAATCCACATATTTAAAAAGAAAACAAAAAAATAACTTAACATCGTATGCTTGTTTTAACTGATAATAATTTATGAATCTAAAAATCCGAAACGTTGTACTTGAAGTTTTATAAACTGAATCCCAAATCAAACCCATAATGAGCATTCACCAAGAAGTGTTCATCAAACAAAGAATGATTGACAATACAATTTGATAAATAATTATGTAGTCCTTAGACTTGAATCCTGAAAATCCTTTCCTCTTCATTTGATTTTCAATTTTAGAACATTTGTCCACTCACCATGGCAAACATGTTAACACTAAAACTAACAGAAATTAACATTGCAACAATTCTGATTTAAATATTTACTAAGGGCTATTTTCCATAGTTATCAAGAATTACTAAAGCGATGGAAAGAAGCAAAATTCACCTAAGATGTCGAATATCTATAAAGAGGACCAAAAGAGTTATCCATTATTGTTTGTAGCTTGCTGTTTGTGAATAGGACCTATCAATTAGCCATTCAATGAACCAAAGTCGCAACCAAGAGTACCTAAAGTTGCAAGCAGAGGCAATTTTGCAGAGCTAGGGTTACCCTTCAAATTCAAACTTTACCAAAAATTAAAATCAAATACAAATGTCAATCAAGGAAAATCCTATATTTATGTAGAGTATGACAAATTTAAAGCTAAAAGGAACGGCAAGGCCTAGAAGACATTCACCATATTGTAGAAACAAATTGTCAACTCTTCTCTCCACTTTTCGAAGTAAAACCATTCATAGCAAAATCAATAATAAAATCTAAAAATTAATGGGAAAATTGCAATTCAATTTAAGTTTTCAAAAAAAAAAAATTGTAAATCAATGGTAAAGCTTATCAACTTTAATAATTTAAGACGTCAAGTTTCCCATGATTTTGCAATTTTTTTTTTTTGGTCTTAACATTGATTTGCTATGTCCCCAAAATTAATTTCAATAATTAAGTGTCATGGATAGAAAATACTTAACGGATTACAATCCAAATGAGAAGAAATAAAAATAAAAATAAAAATGACTTACCCTGTAATTTTGGTGAACAACCTTGGTGGAAATTCTGCAAAGATACTCAGATTTTTTGTCCTCTATGAGAATTTAAGCTTTCAAACCTCAATTCAAGAAACAAAAAGCAAGAACAATTAGTACTATTAAAATTTGTGCTTCAATTAGTATGTGATGCTCCTAATGAATGACATAGTGAAATATTTTACAAGTGGGATAATGTTGGTCCACCTTTGTTGGTTGGTAGTTGAGAGACATTGAATAAGTCAGTGTGTTTTGTGGTTCTTTGAGAGCAAACAACCAAAGTTACTATCACGAGCAAATAACCAAGTTATTATCATGAGTCACAAGCAGCAATGAAAAATATATATAAAATAAAAACAAGAGAGAAAATAATTTCCTAAAAATAAAGCCAAATAGAAGGATCACACATCCACAAATTCAATAATTTTAAATTTTACACTTTCTTTGCATTGTCTCAATTACCAAAAAAACCTAAAGCACATCCAAAATTAAGTTAACAAAATTTAAAATTATAAAATTATGATGCGCAAAAAAAAGAAAAAAAAAAAAGGAAAGAAAAAAGAAAGAAAAGCTAATGCCAAAATCAAGATACAATAGTCTAAAAAAGAAATATAACATTAAAAAGGCAAATATGCCATAATGATAGTATAGTTTGAAGGAGTGGACACCAACAGAAAAAGGACAAAAACAAATAAAAAGAAAAAGCATAAAGTGTAGCTAAAGTCTACATAACCTACTAACATTCACTCACTAAGTTTCTGTAATGGATAAACCAGAGGCAAATATAGAGCAAAAGGGTTATGTGAGCATGTTGTGACTAGAACAATGTTGCATGTAGTGTTAACAGAGAAGGAAAAAAGAATATTGGATTAAAGAGATAAAAATGGATTCCAATATATAGATAGTTACATTCAGCCCCTTTTTATGACCAATTATAATTAGTTAAGATTGAAGTTGGGCTTGATTTTTGTAGCCTAGCATTTTATTAAATTATCACACTAATAACATGTAGTGTTAACAGAGAGAAGGAAAAAAGAATTGGATTAAAGAGATAAAAATGGATTCCAATATATAGATAGTTACATTCAGCCCCTTTTTATGACCAATTATAATTAGTTAAGATTGAAGTTGGGCTTGATTTTTGTAGCCTAGCATTTTATTAAATTATCACACTAATAATACAATTTATAGACTTTGTTCATTGACTTTTTAAAATGGACATTTATTTTGGGACATTCAAAAATTAAAGAGTGAACCAACAAAATGGGATGCATTATTTATTTAATACATAAAAATCTACTTGAAAGACATAATATATACCTAAGCTAAGTAATAATACATGAATTGGAGATGATGCATGGGTTCTGAAGCCATGTATGCTATCATAATATTGGCAGCCACCAGCACTATAAAGACCCAAGATCACTTTTCTACAAGTCAGCAAAATTAGTTAACCAATCGAGTACACATCTAACATTTTGCAAAAGTATCGATTCACCAATCAATTGGATGGATTGGCCATCACTAATCAATTGTTCAATAAAAATTATAAACAATCATGCTATCATGCCTCCTAATGTTCTAAAACTAGGGGAAAAAAATCTTATTACTATGCAATCACTGAACCCTTAAGGTTTAAGCAATATGAAAACTTTAATATGGTAATCTAGTATCAATACTTATTTTCTAATATCAACAAAATATACAAAAATAAAGGTTTAAGCAAGAAAAATAAGTAAAAATACCACTTCAAGAACTCCAAAAAAATCGAAGGGATATGATAATGTTCTTAAGCTTACCTTGTGGTCAATAACAGTACCACTTGCAGCGGCCAAAGTCGGGAAGGGCGTAGGCGAGCTGTTGTGGGAGAGAGGGTTAGAGAGGAAAAGTGGATCTAAGAGGAGGTCTGGTGCAAGAGGTGAGAAAGATTAGGGGTGGGAGAAGGAAAAAGCATAAGAGAAAAGACAACAATGGGTGGGAATTTGTCTAGCAAGTACTCCATAATTATAAAAGATTAAAATTAAAATAAAATACCAAACAATGCACATGACAAATTATTAGATGCAATAAACAATATAAACGAAAAAGATGATGTCATGATCACCATTATAATTTCTCACATGTAACGGCTTTGAGAGAGCTTCCCATTTAGCTCAAATTTTCTTTTCAGTAGAGCATAGACTGAAAAAAAAAACTTGAGAGTAATGTCAAAATCATCTTTCTCTACAAAAAATAATACACAGCACTCTTTTAATAATAGTTAGCAGGCAACAAATGAATAATTGGACTTGAATACAATGCTAGTGGGGTTGCATGATCCAGTTAAATCTCTTGGCACAAATGTAACTAAAATTAAATCAAAAGTAGAGAGAAAAAAAACAAAAGTTATAGTTAAACTCCTTTTTTTTAATCAAAAAATCAATACCATAAAAGATGTTATGAGAAAACTTAGTTACTAGTTCGTACCATAAAAGATATTATGACTAAACTTAGTTGATGGTTCATAAAAACAAAATAAAAAAATGCAATTATAATCAACTTATAAATTTACCTTTTATAGCTATAACTCATTCATCAACCTCAAAGTGCTCACACCACGCCTGTAAATCAAAAATCACAAAATGGCAAACAATTCTAATTGTAGGAACCTTAAAAAAATAAATAAATACAAAAGAAGAAAAGAGAAAAGCAAAATGAAATGCCTTTACATGTAGAGATGTAAGATGAAGAAAGATGATGTTATCAGCCAAAATTACTTTCATAAGTCCAAACACTTGCAAGAATTTGTTCATTGTGAATTAAACTACTCCACCTAAATTAAACTATAAACCTTCCCGAAACTATGAACTTTTAAATCAATGAATTGTAAACCCACTTCTTGTAATGATATTTGGAGGATTCAATCTGAAGCATCATACCAAACCAAAACAAATAATAACAATAACAATAATAATAATAATAATAATAATAAATAAATAAATAAAACTTGTAACGCCCCAAATTTCTAGCCCAAATGATAAGACAACAATCATGGCTCTTTCAAGAAAAACCGAATATAAATCTGCAAACTTACATTACATGATACAATAGTTCTTCATGTAACAATACATTAATCCAACAACGAGTAAATAAACAAATAAATACCCCCAAGGGTTTACAAGTTTCCAAGGCTTGAGTCTGGTTACACAAAACGGTTATTCAAACCCACACAAACACAGCCCTTGGCTTACACACGGAGTCACAGCAAAATGAGAGCATTATACTCCCAACACACATACTTCCACGCCCCTAGTTGGGTGGGATTACCACATATTTTCCTGCACAAAAATCCCGTAGGGTGAGCATAAAGCTAGTAGGAAATTCTTAACAAAGTATATACATTTTATATAAGTCTCAAGAGATGAAATGCACATGCCATGCTATGCCCTTTTTGAAGATAAATCACATTTTCATCTTTTGAAAACCATCATGCTCAGTGATATCATGCAATTTTAATTGTTCAAAACTTAACAATTTATTTCAAAGGCGGTAAATACGACTCTGGTAATCCTTAGGTCAGTGTCTGCAAGTAGACTATACAAGTACTACCAAATTGTCATTTTTATCGGTATTAACAAGATGGCTTGATACCTATCCACGCGGGTTTTCGGTCTTTCACCCAAGACTCTCATGCCAACTTATTCAATATCATCTACACTACCTATCAAGACGTACCAATGTATTTACCCCAAAACCATTCCATGAAAACTTGTTTCTCAACATTTTTTTTCTCAATGCAAGTTTTCAAATCAACTTTCAAAGTTTAATGTAATCAAATGAATTGATATGTCAATTTCACAAGATGAATATAAATACTTTTATTCCAATTCATCATCCAAGGAATAACACAAATTCCTTTTCTCAAGTATCCTCAACAATTAGTTATTTCAAGACTATTTCAACGTTTGGAACAATAATTTCCAAAATGAACAACAATTCTCATATTTCCTGAAATTCATCATTTATATAAATATAAATAAAAAATTTTCCAAACATCTATTTATTTTGACACACAAAATAAATATAACAATATCATTCATAGATTTTCAGTCCCCTAAAAAAAATCTCCAAATTCTAGGTTTTCTTACCAAAACTATACAACTCAAATCTTTTGAAAGAAAACTTTCCAAAATCATCTTTTCTTCAATCAACGAAGATCAAAACCCATAAGATCATTTTAAAAGAACAAGAGACAAACCCACTTTCAAAATCGCTCAACTTCTTGAATCAACAATCAATTTTCAAAGCTATCGAAAGATGATTTCCAAAATCATATAGACCTTGCAAATGTATATATATATATAACTTTAAGAAAATCCCTACCTGAAGTTTTGAAGAAGAAATGAGATGAAACCCCAAAAATCAACGGTGTCGAAACTCAATCTTCACCACATACAACGAAGCCCTCGAGAAGTTAACCAACTTTGACAAAGAACTTATGGCCGAACTCTAATGGATCTTGAGAAATCAAGGTTTTGATCCAATTTGGCATAGGGAAATGTAGAGAGAATGGAGAGGAAAGGGTTTTTAAAGAGAGATATACAAAGTGATCTGAAATATCAGATTCACAAACTGATATAACATGGTCCGCTCGAGCGTAGAAAGCCCCGCTCGAGCGTCAAATACACTTTCCCAGTACTTTTGTAGATAGTTTAAACTTCTGAAACCAAACATTCTCCGCTCGAGCGCATAAATGGCCGCTCGAGCGGACAAGCAACTTCTAATGCATTTTGCAATTTTGCTTCGAGGGCACTGCCCCTCAACCCTACTAGGGCGCTGCCCTAGGACCTGCCAAGGGGTGCTGCCCCCTGGACCCCCGCAAGAGGGCTGCCCTCTGGACCCCCGCGAGCTGACCGGGCAGCTCAATCCCCGACATACTTAGCGAAGTGGCAAAACTGGAATCGCTACAAAACTAAAAACCTGAAACCAGGTTTGAACTACTACCTTTTTACCCTTAAACATTAATCAAGAGGTTTTAGGATGATTAATATTTGTTTTGGTGGACTAATTGCATACATTTTTTTTTTCTGTTGTAAGGTGCCTCGTGAGTCCTTTTCCTCTTGTTAAAATAATATACAAAACCAATGATACATAATAAATTACACACATTAGAGCAATGCAAGTCAATAAATTGCTGAAATAGACTACAACACAATACCCAGATTCTTAGTTCACATCACACTAGTTTTTTTCTTCCAATAATTCATGTGTACATGTAACATAAATGCATTGTGTGTTTAACTGAATTTGCAGTTGAAAAAAGAAGCATAAATGTGAAATACCAACACAAAATACTCCTCGAATTACCAAATCTTGAAAATAGCATATACCCAGAAGGAAATATGGTGGCAAAGAGAGAGAGAGAGAGAGAGAGAAAGAGAGAGATTAGGGCACGATGGTAGGAAGCAAGAGAGGATGTAGAGGGACAACAAAAGCAATGGAAAGTGGACGTACAATGGGATTGGCTGGTGGTAGCGATGGGTAGTGCGAATGTGGGGGTTCCGCTATATTCAGAGAGACGGTGCTAACGGTGGCGTGGTGCGGTAGTGATTATAGGGCGGTGAAATTGTGTGAGGTAGAGATTGCTAAGAGAGGGCGTCGATTTGTGAGAAATTAGGGCAGAGAATAAGATCCTGACAGAGAAAAATAAATCAACTTACCTGGTTAGAATGAAATAGTCCAAGTTCGTGAATCGGCGGTGTCAACTTTCAATTTCAAGCAGTACAACGGTGGAATGGGAACAACAAAATCATTCGTGAGGGAGGAGGAATGAGAGGGACTAGTTGTGTGAAAGAGCAAGAGAGAGTGACATGAGAAACGTAGGAGGGATATGGGGTAAAATTTTGAGGGTCCAAAATTTTGAGAGGGAATTTCAAATTAAGATAAAATTTTGTGAAAAAAATTTTTCCTAATTTTTTTTTAGATGTCAAAAAATGTTATGCTTGTTAAATTAATATTTTTTTAATTATTATTCATTGTTTATAATTTTTATTTTATTGGAGTTTTATAACTCAATTTGAGGGGGGGGGGAAGTATTTAAAAGTATAAATCGCATTAAAAAAATTAAAATTACACCAAATATAAAAATATAAAAAAATTGATAATTTTTTTTATTTTTTGTATTTATAGATTTTTTTTATAAATATTTTAATTTTTAATTATATCTAGATTAATTGAATTTAAAAAATAATTTTTTTAATTAAAATATCAATAAAATTCATTTAAAATAAAAAAAAATGTATTGAAAATTCAAAAATAACTTTTGCAATTCTAAATTAAACATAGTATTAGTTTTTCAAAAAAAAAATTTAAGAAACAAAAGAAATATTATTTGTTATTGTCATAAATAAATAATTGAATATCCATAACGACTGTCCATCACCATACAAACTCTGTCTCATGACAATCCGGCACCATGCAAACTCTGTCTAATCATTGTCCATCACCATTGTTGCGACAATAAGATTTTAGATCTACTAACACTCATTTAGATTCATTACAAGCCTTTATTTTTTTTTCTACCTTTCTCTTTATATCTCTTTGTCTCTATTTTGTCGATAGAAAAATTAAAATTTGTAGAGGCAATTGTCAAAGGGTTCAAAACATACTGTTCTCTCATTGAACTTATGATTCTTCTACAATTCTATGTCATTGTATGTCTCTCTTCCGCTATAGAAAAATGTCCCAGACCCCCTATATTATTTAGGGGTAAGCATGGTTTGGATTGAGGGTAAAATCAAAACCAACCTGTTATCTACGGTTCTTGAAAAATTGGAACCAATCCAATTTATTTAAATCGTGGAACCAATCCATTTAAACACGGATTGGATGGGTTTAGGACCACAGATTCACATAATTAAATAACAAAAAAATATATAGAACATTTTAATTTCATTAAAATATGAACATAACACCATATTAGTTCCATAATAGCAACATGTCATTTCATAATAGCGACATACTATTCTAGAATTTAAACAACCATAAGAAAACTAGTTTTACCATAAGTATTTAGACCATTACAAATTAGAACTGAAAACCAACAATCAAAAGCAATAAAAGAAGATACTATGGGCAATAAAAGAAGATACTATGTGGGTTTAGGTTTTGTATAGAATAAGAGAAGATATTATGTGGGAGTGTAAAATATAGATATAGGCTATATGTATATGGTCTGAATCGGTTTCGAATGAAATTGATCCGTGGACCACGAATTTTTAATTTTTCAATCCGAAAACGAACCACGGATTTAAAAAACCAATCAAAACCTACCGGATTGGGCTGGAACAGATCGGATTACGAATTTTATGGATTTCTTACCTTAGCCCTAGTATTATTTGACCTTTCTAAAGCTATCATGAGGTATCAATTTACTCCTCTCCACTGAAACTAGCATAAAGTCTCTGTTTATCTCTCCCCTTCTGAAACTATAACGAAGTATTACTTTACTACCTAAACTATAAAATGATACAATTAAACCCTTTAATAAATATAATAATTTTTGCGTTATTCCGTCTTTGGCATTTAATTTTATAAGTTCTACTCATTTACTAGAAAGTTCACTTTGCTAATAGTTAAATTACACCTAAACATTAAGACTAAATTTTACTATTTGAAGAGAATGAAATTTCACTAGTTGAAGATAATGAAATAATTATTACTATCAAGTTTTAATTAAACAATATTAAAATTTTGGTAATTACACACATTATAGAATTAATTAGACAACAAATTAATTAAGAAATTTAAATTATCATTAGCTAATTAAAAATATAGTGACAATCAGTTGTTACTCCAACGAAACCACTGGTGACATCTCTCTTTAGTTCATAAGTTTTTCATTTACTCGCTAGTTCATCTTTGCCTTTAATTTTATAATTTTACTTATTTAGTATAAATTTACTTTTTTAATAATTTCACCTAAATATTAAGGTTAAATTTCACTATTTAAAGAGAATGAAATTTCACTAGTTGAAATGATGGTATGTTTTATGATAACGATGACAATGATAATGAAGGTGATGATAATAGCAATGGTGAATGGTGGTGGTGGTGGTGGTGGTGGTGACAGTGACGGTGATAACCGTTGCAACAATATTAGTTGTTAGGTCCCTTAGTCTTGTCAATCCCGCAAACAAACTTGGGTTATGAAGTTGTAATTTTCCTTGCTATTTTGTCTTGCTCGCTCGAGCGAAGGAGTCCTCGCTCGAGCGAAGGAGTCCTCGCTCGAGCGAAGGCTGCGTTTGGCTAAAACCTGAGAATGATGAATGTACGCTCGAGAGAAGCCACTTATGGAACAACACGCGAGACTAGTTCCTCGCTCGAGCGAGAGAGTCTTCACTCGAGTGAGCTTCGCTATTCCAGTTTTCTTTAAATACTTGTTTTAGTCCAAAACTAGGATTAGGTTTTTGAGATCTACTTTAAGGTTTTCTGAGGTTTTCTTTGAGGGTAGTTTTCTAGTTTTCCTTGATATTGTTGAGTGGGTTTTTAACCTATGATCTGAGATACACACATCAAGGAGTTTGTTTCTTCATATTTAAGAGTATTCTTCTTCGGTGGATTCTGGAGATTCAAATGTAGAGTTTCAAGGAGTTTGATACTGTGCGTAGTCGTTAATTCGACAAGTGAAGTTATGGATTCAACTTCAGGTTAATCAATTCCGAGACGAAGGCTTGGTGAAAGATTTACAGAAGGTTTGAAGACAAATTGGATGCGTTTGGTAATTTGTTTGTTATCTTTGTAATCTTTCTTTCTTTAGTAGTGGATTGATTAGTGGTGTTTCGCTCGTGGTTTTTAGTTCACAATTAAAGGTGCTTCAATTGTGATTTTTTCCACATAAAAATCGTTTGTGTCGATTTATTATTTTTCTAAAACAACAATCTAAATCACTTTCGTAAGTGCTTGATGATTTAGATTATGTGTTTTGAATGATTGGGAATTGGAGTAATTAAATCTTGATCTAATCACGAATCACTTAGGATTTTCAATTGGTATCAGAGTAGGTCACTCTTGTTTTTATCAAAACTATAGGAGTGTGATTTTGTGTGATTGGTGATATGGATTCAATTCGTGAGGGTAACTCGACCCACAGACCTCCATTACTTGATGGCACAAACTATTCTTATTGGAAAGCTGGTATGAGAGCATTTTTAAAATCCATCAATGAGAAAGTTTGGCACTGCGTGCTCTATGGGCAGAGCGAACCTATTGTTACCATTGATGGTATTGATATTCCTAAACCCCTTGATAAATGGGGCACAACCGATTATCAAAACTCGAGTTGGAACAGTAAGGCGCTCAATTCCCTTTTTTGCTCCGTCACACCTGAAGAGCTTCGTCGTATCTACATGTGTGAGGTAGCAAAAGAGGCTTGGGACATTCTTGAAACAATTCACAAAGGTACTACTTCTGTTAAAAGCTCAAAACTTCAACGTCTCACATCTGCCTTTGAAACCCTTTTTATGCGTGATGATGAGACGTTTGATGATTTCTATGCTAAACTTAGTGACATTGTGAATTCCTATTTCACACTCGGTGAAAAAATCCCTGAAGCTAAAGTTATTGGAAAAATGTTGAGGTCATTACCCGAGAGGTTCCAATCAAAAGTGACAGCCATTGAGGAGGCTTAGAATGTTGATACCCTCAAGCTTGATCAATTGGTTGGAAACTTGCAGACTTATGAAGCCCACTAGATTTCTAAGAAAAAACAAAAAGATAGTGTGGCTTTCACTAGTGCTCATGAGACTGCAAAAACTCCTGAGACTGAGTTTGATTTGGAGTCTGAGATGACGGCTATGTTTACTAAATAGTTCAACAAAAATTTAAAGAAAAAGAAGCCTAATTTCAGAGATCCTATTTCAAAAGACAAGAGTAATGATAAACCCAAAACTTTTCCACCAAAACTTGCTCCAAAAACTAAAAGGAAGATTGTAAAAGGGCAAGGGGTCAAGTGTTATGAATGTTAAGGGTTTGGTCATATTGCCCTTGAATGTCCTTTGAAAAAGAATCGGAAGAAAGTCTACACAGAAACTTGGGATGATGAAAGCGGGTCAGAGCAAGAACTCGAAGAAACTGAATCAGGTGAGGACGGGGATAGTACTTTCATGGCATTTTGGTCCACTTTCACACAACCTCTTCTAAAGCCAGTGGAATTTGCTCGTGGTCAAAATCTGCATCATGCTCCCACCTTTGATGGGAGTAATTACTTGTATTGTAAGATCAGAATGAGGGCGTTTCTAAGAACTTTTGACCCAGAAGACTGGCAAGCCATTGAAGAGGATGTTGAAAGTACTAACAATCTAAGCAATCAGAGAGTCCTGATCACTATTCGTGGTGCAATTTCTGATGAAGAACAGCAACAGGTTGCTCACTGCACAAAGGCTAAGGATGCATGGGACATTCTGAGCCAATTTCATGAAAGGGGAAATTCATCTTCACCACCATCTATCACCTTTCCTGCCTTAGTTGCTAGACTGGATGAGGTCAAGGAGAATGAGGAGCAAAAAGAAGATAATGAAACATCATAAGACAATGATGAGATTAATGGTGATGATCTACAACAAGCTTACGAAAAGCTTCGTGATGAATCTCTGAATTTGTCCAAAATCAATGACAAACTCCCTCTCAAGCTTAAAGCATGTGAAAGCGAGAATGTCAAGCTAAAAGGAGAACTTGTAACAGCAAAACAGAATGTCATCAAGATCTCTAGTGACAGGCAAGACCTATGTGGGAAACTTCTATCTTGTGAAACTGAAAGGAATGAACTCCTGAAAGTGTATTCCACATATGAAGAGAAGCTTGAAAGCCTTGAGATGTCACAAGTGACATTGGAAGAGATGGTTTGTCAGAAAGATGAAGAACTCTGAATTTCTAGAGCCACAATTGCTATGTGGAACAAAGGTTCCAAATCATTAGAAGACATCCTTGGGTCTCAACAAATGGGTTGTGACAAAAGTGGACTAGGTTATGGTAATGTGATAGCTCACAAGGGACAAGCCTCTACATCACATGACTTGAAGACTCAAGCAAAAGGAAAGTTGAAGGTAGACCAGGGTGATCCCTTTCTTCATCCACCTAAAGGGGGTAAGATCAACAAAGGGGAGGTAAAACCTGTTTTTATTTGTCATCATTGTGGTAGGTATGGCCACATTCGTCCTTATTACTTTGAATTGTTTGGTAAGGTGTCTCAAAAGGGTAGAAATTCGAATACTTTTTGTGTTAGAAGACAACCTTACATGTCTAGACGGAATACCAAGATTCATGAGGGTGTTCACAACGCCAAGATATTTACCAAGACTGCCAGACCTGATTTTGTTAAGACCTAAAAGATTTGGGTGAGAAAAGATGATTTGACTTGTTTAGTTGTTCACACTGCTCTAAAAGCACGTGACTCGCACATGTGGTATCTTGATAGTGGGTGCTCTCGTCACATGTCAGGTGACAAATCCTACTTCACCTCCCTTGAAAAATATGAAGGTGGAATTGTTACCTTTGGAGATGATGGCACTCCTAGAGTCATTTGTAAGGGCTCTATAAGTGCAGCTAGTCTTCCCAAGCTTGAAAATGCTTTACTTGTTGATGGTCTTAAAGAAAATCTTTTGAGCATTAGTCAAATGTGTGATTCACATCTTCAAGTATTGTTTTCAAAAAATAAATGTGAAATTTTGGATAAAAAGGAAAACACTGTCTTGCATGGGGTTCGCACATCTGATAACTGCTATGAGATTGTTACTACTAATGATCTCACTTGTCACTCAGCCATCATAAGTAACATTGATTTGTGGCATCAAAGATTAGGTCACATGCATTTCAAAGACCTAACTAAGATAGCCAACAAAGAGATTGTGAGAGGAGTACCTAAACTGGGTAAGAATCTGAATCATGTGTGTGGACCTTGTCAACTTAGGAAGCAAACCCATGCCCCTCATAAAAAGGTGAACAACTTTACAACCAAACATCCTCTTGAATTGGTTCACATAGATTTAATGGGACCTACTCGCACTGAAAGCATTGGAGGTAAAAAATATATTTTTTTAACTGTTGATGATTTTACTCGATTTTCGTGGGTAAATTTTTTAAGGGAAAAATCTGATACGTTTGATGCTTTCCAAGCCTTAGTCCTTAAAATCCAAAATGAACAGGGTGTTTCCATTGGGCGTGTCATAAGAATCTGAACTGATCATGGTCGTGAGTTTGAAAATAGTTTGTTTTCAGATTTTTGTGATATGCATGGAATTAAGCATGAATTTTCTGCACCTATTACTCCACAACAAAATGGAGTGGTTGAGAGGAAGAAGAAGAACAGGGTTGTTCAAGAGATGGCTAGGGTCATGCTCCTGAGTAAGAAAGTTGCTCCAAAGTTTTGGGCTGAAGCCTTAAATACCACCCTTTATGTTGTGAATCGTGTGTATTTAAGGCCTAACACTTTACAAACTTCATATGAATTGTGGAAGGGATTGAAACCTAATGTAAAATACTTCAAAACTTTTGGGAGTAAGTGTTACATTTTCAAAGATAGAGAGCCTTTGGGCAAATTTGACTCCTGAAGTGATGAAGGTATTTTTCTAGGGTATTCAACCACTAATAGAGCTTTTCGAGTCTATAACCTACGAACTTCTTCTTTAATGGAATCAATCAATGTGATTATAGATGACACAGGTTCCCCTACTCTAGCTACAAATGAGGATGAGAATGGTGAGTCTTCAATCCTGGATACTGAACCATAAAGTCAAAGAGAAGCTGTGGTCTAAGCACAAGAAGTTGAGACAACACCATTTTCTTAGGTAAGTCAGAGTCCAAAGAGTGCACAGAAAGACACCACTTCAGATGCTTCTGTCACCACAAGTCCTAAGTTCAAACCATCAGCAAGGGTGGAACTGAATCATCCAGCCCAACAGGTGATTGGAAGTGTATTAGATCGAATGAAAACCCGAAGACAAATTCAGGATAAGGTATCTCATATGTGTTATGTTTCATTAATTGAACCTAAGAATATTAAAGAGGCCTTACTGGATGATAGTTGGGCAATGCTATGCATGAAGAATTAGGTCAATTTGAACATAACAATGTTTGGACTTTAGTTCCCAGACATAGAGACATGAATGCGATAGGTACCAAGTGGATCTTTAAAAATAAATCTGATGAGAATGGTACTGTGGTTAGAAATAAAGCCAGGTTGATTGCTCAAGGCTACACACAAGTAAAGGGTGTTGACTATGATGAGACGTTTGCCCCAGTTGCACGTCTCAAGTAAAGGGTATTTTACTTTGTGTTGCTTGTTTTCTTGGTTTCAAATTGTTTCAAATGGATGTGAAAAGTGCCTTTCTGAATGGATACTTGAAAGAAGAGGCTTATGTTGAGCAACCAAAAGGGTTTGAGGACCCTAAATGTCCAAACCATGTCTACAAGTTAGGCAAGGCTTTGTATGGGTTGAAACAAGCCCCTCGGGCTTGGTATGATAGACTTACTACTTTTCTTCTTGATAATGACTTTCAAAGGGGTAGTGTGGATAAGACTCTATTTGTGAAACATACTAAGTCTCATATTCTTGTTGCTCAAGTTTATGTTGATGACATTGTGTTGGGATCCACAGCTGATCATCCTGTGAAATATTTTTCGGATTGCATGACACATGAGTTTGAGATGAGCATGATGGGAGAGTTGTCTTATTTCTTGGGTCTTCAAATTAAACAATCTCCTTCGGGTATATTTGTTTCTCAGACTAAGTATGCCAAAAATCTTGTGTCGAAGTTTGGTCTTGAGTCTGCCAAACATGCACGCACTCCCATGAGCACCAATCTTCACCTTTCCAAAGATTCCTCTAGTATTGATGTTGATCCTATCCTTTATAGGAGTATGATAGGGAGTCTTCTTTACCTCACAGCCAGTCGTTTTGATATTGCTTTCAGTGTAGGTGTTTGTGCCTGTTACCAAGCCAGTCTGAAAGAGTCCCATATTCTTGCAGTAAAATGCATCATTAAATATGTTAATGGGACATTGGGGTATGGGGTTTGGTTTTCTACTGATACTACAGCTGAAATTACTGGTTTTTCTGAGGCCGACTGGGCAGGGTGTGCTGATGATAGGAAGAGTACATCCAGGGGGTGTTTTTACCTTGGAAATAATTTGGTTTCCTGGCATAGCAAAAAGAAAAATGCCATCTCTCTTTCAATTGCTGAGGCTGAGTACATTGCTGTAGGGACTTATTGTGCACAAATGCTGTGGATGAAGCAAATGCTTCATGATTATGGGATAAAACAGAACACTCTCACACTTTTCTGTGATAACACGAGTGCTATAAACATTTCAAAAAATCCTGTCCAACACTCTCACACCAAACACATTGACATTCGTCATCATTTTATTCGAGAGTTAGTGGAAGAAGGCCTTGTTGTTCTTGAACATGTACCCACTGAGCATCAAAAAGCTGATATTTTTACAAAACCCCTTGATCTTCTTCAGTTTGAGTTCCTTAGAAAGACCTTGGGTGCCATGCTCGATCACTAGGGTGTTACTTGTTCCTTGAGTGGGTGTGAGTGTTTGGCTTTATGTGTGTTTGGATGCTATAATCTCATTGTCATTGATTCCTGCCATTTTTGCATCCAAACTTATATGAACACTACTCATGCTGCTTACAATATCTCATTTTTCTTTGTTCATAGCTCGTTCTGAATGCCCATGCTCATTAACTTCATGATCTCATTCTGTACACATCCTTGAGATAAACTGTTGCAGGGGTTCCTCATAAGTGATCAAAGTTCTCTATGGACCACTAATAGTGTTTCTTATATTTTTTCAGAGGAATTGACCTATACTAGTATATCATGGGTGATGTTGAGTCTCTTAACCATCTACCATCATTTTTCACCTCCACGGTTTCTCCCTCAGTTCCTTGAAATCCGGGCATTAGGAAAAGGCTACCTTAGAGGCACCAACCAGGCCATCCTTTTTTATTTCATTCTTCTCTGGTTTGGTTTCCATACTCTTGAGTGTGAATGCCACCAGTGAGTGCCCACAAGAAAGAAAAGTTAAAAAAAAAAAAGGACTCATTGATTAAGGGGGAGCCTCCGCGTTTACTCAACAAATACCCCGTGATTCCTAGTGGTTTGACTTTTCTCTGTGATGTTTAGTTACTCTTGTCGGAGGTTCAGCCATCTGATCACTACGAGGATTAACTCTAGCTCTGTGGCCTCTCAAGGACTGCACACACACACATTCATTTTGTGAGCTCTCATGTTGAATTTTGAGTTGTACATTCTCATGTAGCTTATGATCACTGATTATATCTTATCTGATTTGCTCATGTTTGCAAGTGTCAGTTTGTCAAAATTACAAGTTTGCAGGTTTCATGGTTTGTAGGTTATTTCTTCTTAGTATCATTTTTGGATAAATGTGATCATCTACTTGTGCTTCAGGTCTCGTTTCATGATATTGAGTATAGTGTTTTTTCTCAAAAGGTGTTTTTTGGTTTTGTTTTTTTTTTTCTTTCTTCGCTCGAATGAAGGAGTCCTCACTCGAGCGTGTTTCTACAGATGGCTTAGACCTGAGGGCGTGTTTTTTTGGCTCGAGCGACAAGATCTTGGCTCAAGCGACCCCGTGTGCATAAGTGTCCTCGCTCGAGTGAGAGAGTCTTCGCTCGAGCGACCTGTCGTGGTTTAAATACTACTACTGCGCCTCTTCACTTCAGTTTTTGCCCTCCTGTAGACATCCCCTGAACACCCCGGGAGGATGAGTCCTGTTCTGTTCGTATTGGGTTCACTACAGTTTTTTAAAAGGTGTTTTTTTGTTTTTTTTTTTTTTTTCTTTCTTCGCTCGAATGAAGGAGTCCTCACTCGAGCGTGTTTCTACAGATGGCTTAGACCTGAGGGCGTGTTTTTTTGGCTCGAGTGACAAGATCTTGGCTCAAGCGACCCCGTGTGCATAAGTGTCCTCGCTCGAGTGAGAGAGTCTTCGCTCGAGCGAGACAGTCTTCGCTCGAGCGACCTGTCGTGGTTTAAATACTACTACTGCGCCTCTTCACTTCAGTTTTTGCCCTCCTGTAGACGTCCCCTGAACACCCCGGGAGGATGAGTCCTGTTCTGTTCGTATTGGGTTCACTACAGTTCAGGACTCTCGAATTGTCGCGGTTCTTAATCTGAACCAAAGAGTCCAAATCTGGCAAATAGTTTTGAGAAACAAATTTTTGAAAAGAAGTGCCAAACATGGACTGCTTTGCCAGATACAGAGTCGCCACCTAAATATTTTTTATAGGGGAATTTAGGAAACCCTGACTCGGTGCCAAAGGCCACATGTCCGTCATCACCAAAGTTGCCTCGGCTCGAGAGCTTGGGTACGATTGGGGAAGGTCAGCTATGAGCACCCCCTCTCGCCCGATCCGAAGATCGGCCTCTACTAACCATGATATCCAGTTTTGAAAATGTTATGTGTTCTTATTTCGGTTATTAGCCTAGAATTACTATGTTACGCGCACAACAAACAAGTATAGACCAAATCACCTAATTTGGAACAAAACATTGCATATCTGTTTGTTTGGAAAACACTTTGGAATTTGCTACTCACAAGTAGGCTAAAATACAGATTTCAACGAGTTATTCCAGCTCAAACAATCCAACCTTCACCCACAGGCATTCAAGTAGTTCATCAAATAAGCATCTAGCCTCATGGTAATCATGCTATCATGTTAACATTCACACTCATGTGAGATGCTAAAGCATAAAGAGCTCACCTAGTACTCCGTGCCAAAACAAGAACATGTTAGCAATCATGCATGATCCAAGTCCATGTTTAAATGCCTAATGCAACGCATACGGAATGTCACTAGAGTAGGCTCGGCTAGTCTATAAATGACATGTGAAAATGCACAAGTAGCACGTATTCAAGTTAGATTTGAAATACTTATGCAGCTAGTATGATGCGCTGAGCCTGGTGCATGCAATACTTGATGAATGATGCACGCATGCATAGCATAATGCGGAAAGGATGACAGCATGATGAAGGGCAGAGGCTATTCGAACTGGAGTGCCTCCTGCTACCGAAATTCAGCCCTCTCTGCCTGTTAGCGAATCTCAGCCCTCATTGCCTGTTATTGAGGGGACGGCAGAAAACCGAAGTGCCAAGGCCGAGTTGGTTGTGTAGGCCGATCGAGAGGCTGAACTAAGGGTGGGGAAGCACTCTACCGAGGTTGAGGCCGGCTTAGAAGATAACTGCATTGACAAACGACCTCGTTTAGAGGAGTCGGATGTGATCGTGCCTTTCGCTATTCAACCAAAGATAAAAAACACACCGATTCCTTCTCATGCTTCGGTAATTAAAGATCCAACGGTCGTGCTTGGCATGGCTACATCCGTTTTATTGCCGGCTAACAAGGCGGCTTTCCGAGTGGAGCCGGATCTGGTTTCAATAGCATTGGCCGCGTAGTCGGCATTTTTGGTATAAATCTTGACTTTGTCTTTTCACTTTATGCAAATACTATATGAAGCTATCGGCCCAGGAAGGATTGCCGGTCGGCACTAAGCACTGCCGGTCGGCAGAAAGTTCCTGCAGAATCTGCAATTGACAGCAACAGAGGGCAAGGCAGAGCATGGCAATGCTATTCAAGCAATGTATGCATCAATCACATCCCTTATCATGTTTATGACTCAAAGGGCCATGATCCTTGGTTCTTAGACCATCAATCGCGCATTTCAATGTGTGATGGCCCAAAGAATCAAGTGTGCATTTTTGATATGGAATGCAATGCATATGAACAAACCAATGGGACTCAACCTCTATCACAAGCATTTCAAGAGGCCAAGCATGCATGCAAATGGAATACAATCCTAGGCATGTGAGCTAAGGATGCGACATGGCAATGCAAAAAACATGCAACAACATGTTAAGTGGCTAAAGGAGAGAATACATGCCAAATGTATTACAACCTAAGCATACAATAGCATATCATGCAACACATGGTGAAATGGAGCGAATATGTGATGGTATGCAAGGCATGCATGCAATAACATGAGAGGGTGGTCTTACACTAATTTGGACAGCCCTATGCTAGGCCCAAAACAGTGGCCAACATGCTCAAGAATGAAGACAAAATGACATGCAAACATGCATGCACGCAAGGACCAACACTTAAGCATTAAAGAGCAATTCTCGAGCACACTTAAGAGGGTGCAAACATGGACAAATGACATGCACTAAGCTCTGAAAATCATGCAAGAACATGGTGCCAAACCATGCAAAACAAGATAGGTTAAGCATGTAACAATGGTCCGAGATTCAAGGCAAGCTAAAGGGGTATTTGACCACACTTAGCAGGACCAAACATGGCATGAATTTAATGACCAAAAACAGAGTTTTAGCACATAAAACCAAGCCCGAAAGACCACTTAGATGGCATCTAAATGGCTTGAATTCAAAAGCATGCGCAAATGCACTTTCAAGTAGCATACCACACGAGCTCATAAGGCATCAAAGGGGCATCCAAGGCAAACATACAAGCATGCTAAGGGGACTGAAATGATGCTATAAGTGGTGCCCAATCATTAAAACCAAGCAAGTAATGCATGCTATACCTTCACATACTCAAGGCCAACAAGCCAAAATGCAAAGGGGCTATACTAAACATGTCATGGCCGACCAAAATGACTAAGGACAGACCTCAAACATGGCAAAATAAGCACATAAACTTCACAAAGCCAAGCCTAAAAATATTGCTTGAACAATGGTTACAACTAAGCATATTAAGGCCTAAAACATGGCTCTATAAGTAGGTTGTAAGAATGCATGGTGTACAAACCAACTAAATAGAGGACATATCATGACATATAATCACAAAAATAAGCTAAGGCTATGGTCACATGAAGCTAATATGATGCTCCACTTAAGAGCAAAATTGGCCAGTTTCAAGGACAACAAGGAGAGGGGTGGCCCTACTCCTCCCTGGACTCAAGGCCCATCCTACATCTGAAATCCCTAAGATTTCAGTGGTGAGGAGGCCCAAATCACAAGGTCCCGGGCTATAACCGAAAGCACAAATAAGGCCCTAAACAAGCCTTAGAAGAGGGTCAAACACTCCCAACCAGCTTAAAATCTTAAACAAACTATTTAGAGGCCTAAAAAATCGAAATTTTTATTTTACTAACAAGCTCAAGAAACGATCTAAAGGTAGGCAAAAAATAATGCAAGACAATGGCGGAATAAAGGGCTAAGAAGTTGTCACCCTGAGACCTCTTCACAAATGAAGCCTCCAGAGTCTTAAGCTCCAAACCAGCTCCAAAACTCTGAAAACAATCCCTTAGAACCTCAATAGCCAAGGGAAGGTGTAATGGTAGGTGTTTGTGTGCAATACTATGAACAAATACACCTAGAACACTCAAGAGAGAGAGATATAGAGATAGAATGTATATAAGTTCTAACCCTAGAACCAGAGCTTCTAACAATGTTTTTTCTCTCTAAAATCTCTAACCCTAAGCAAGGGAGAGGGGAGCTCCTCTTATAGAGGAGCCAATCTTGTAAAGCTTACAAGGTAAGCTAACAAGAAGGCCATGCCATACAGCTGTATTAAAATATCTACAAAAGCAGATGAACAGTAGTCGGCTGCTCGAAATTGCCATCTTGACAAAATGGACTACCGACCGGACAACAAAGAATGCCGATCGGTAATATACATTGCCGATGGCAACAAAACACCAGTCGGTGGCCTCTGGCCATGGCCGGTGATGTGTGGGGATGCCTCACAAGGCATTCCCTGCCCCTCCAAGGCAAAACACAAGTGTTTGGTGCAAAATCAGACACTAAATAGTTGAGTTCGGAGATCTTGAGGCAAGGCGCCTAGCCGAGACCTCCGGGAACTCCAAACGAACACAAACATGGATGATCACCGGGTGTTCAAACGGTGACGTCCAAGTCTTGAGGACGGTCTAAAATGGGGTGTCTACAGATGCGCGCATGCATTGCATAAGGTATGCTAAATTAAATATGCCCTAATACTAACCATCAAAAGCAGGTAAGTAAAAGGGAGAAAGAAGTGGGGATTGGAAGACACGTACACACGCACCCACACTTATTACAAATTCTCCCTCGCTCGAAGGGACCAAAAGAATATAGAAATTGGTTAGCCTACAAGCTAATTAATTATTACAGACCACTTAATTAATTAAAAAATTAACTAAGCTAAGGAAAGAAGTAAAAGGCCTCGGGAAGAGGATCCAATGCAATGCATGCTCGGCTCCGCTCGGAAGTCCACTGTCATGCACATGTTGCCTTTGTTTCCACTGTTTCCCTCCTCTGAAGACTGCACAAATCCCAAGGTATGCTCTCTGCACACTGTGGAACAACATTGGCTAAGGGGAATTGTCACCGGCCATGGGGAATGCTCATCGGCCACAAATGAAGCTATCGGCCACCAATTGTTGGTCGGTTGGCACTAAAGATGGCCGGCCGGCCAAAGTTTCCTGCAGGATCCTGTTTTGACAGCTGCAGAGGGCAAAACATGGCATGGCAATGCATTTCAAGCAAATGTGTGCACCAACACATCCCTTATCACGTTTATGACTCAAAGGGGTATGGTCCTTGATTCTCGGACCACCAATCGCGCATTTCGATGCATGATGGCCCAAGAAACCAAGTTGTGTATTTTAATTGCAAATGAAATGCACATCAAACAAACAAATGAAACCCAACCTCTATCATACTCAATTCAAGAGGCAAGGCATGCATGCAATGGAATGCAACCAAGGCATGGAGGCTAGTGTGCAACATGAGCATGAGGGCAATTATACAAGCTAGGCACACAACCTAAGCAAACAAGCATGCAAGGCATGAAGCAATGTTAACCAACAAGTATGCAAGATGCAATATGGATGTTCAAGCATGCAAACAGGCATGTGATAAGTCAAGTATGTGACGAAATGCGAGGCAAATGTACACACAAACATTAATGCACACATGATCCAATACTTGAACATAAAGAGCAACTCTTAAGCACACTTAAAAGAAGACAATCATGGACATAAGGCATGCATTGTAAGCTCTAAAATTAAATGAAAAGAGGTGCCAAACCACTTAAACAGAACAAGGAAAGCATGCACAAAGCTTAGGATTAGCCCAAGGATTTAAACTATGATCACATGACACATGAAGCAAATGACCAAAGTGGATCAAAACAGTCCTAAATCATGCACAAGTAAGCCCCCAAAACCACTTAGATGGCATCTAAATGACCTAATCCTAGAGGCATACACAATGCCATAAACATGGAACATGAAACACCAACCTTTTAAAGCATTAAAGGGGCATCAAATGCAAGCATACAAGCATGCTAAATGGACTGAAATGACATGATAAGCGGTTCCAAACCACTAAAATAAACCAAGCAATGCATGCTCAACACTCACACATTCAAGGCCTACAACCTATAATGCAAAGAGACTACACAAAGTATGTCAATCATGGCCAAAGCAACTTAAAACGGAGCTAAAGCACACTAAAACATGCACAAAAGCTTCACAAAGCTTGGCTAAAATCATGCTAGAACAAGGGTCAAAGCCTAAAGCATGTTAAGGCAAATTCATGGCATTACAAGACAACTATGCAAGGCATGCAAGGTGTGTCTAAACCAAGTAAAAATAGTGTTATATTATGAAAAAATAAGCACAAATAACATTTAAGACATGGCCAACATGCCCTTGAAAATGGTGCTCACACATGAGGCTAAAACGGCACATTTTGATGACAATAAGGAGAGGGGATGGCCCTCTCCTTCTTAGGACCTTAAACCACCATCCTCACCACTGAAATCCCTCAAGATTTCAGTGGTGAGGAGGGCCAAACAAGGTAGTCCCGGAGCTCACCCAAAATAGCACCAAAATGGGGCCAAACAAGCCCTAAGAGGGGTCAAACAACCCCAAACAACAAAGAAACCTCAAACAGCTATTTTAAGCAAGTAAAAATAAGAATTTTATTAGTTATATACAAAAAGCTATGCAAAAATGGGGAACAAAGGGGTAAGACTCTTACCCTTGAAGACCCCTTTAAGATTGATGCTCCAGTAGCCTTCCTGAGGCCAAAACTAGACCAAAAGCTCAAAGAACAGCCCTCCAATGCCTCAACAACTAAGGTGTACTGTAATGGTAGGTGTTCTAGTGCAAAACTAAGAACAAACACACACTAAACTCACAAGAGAGGGAGATATAGAGATGGAATAGATACAAAACTCAAACCCTAATCTCTAGACCCTCTGGATTTTTTGTAAACCTAGAGGAGGGGGGAGAAGCCTCCTCTTTATAGAAGATCACTCTTGCAAAGCTTACAAAACAAGCTAAGCAAGAGTGAAATCCCTCCATACACGTGTATGGAGGGGGTGCAAGGTGTATGCCAGCTAGCACAGCTGGCATAAAAATATCTTCAAAAGCAGATGCACAGTGATCGGCCAGCCAAAAATGACAAAATGGCAAAATACATGGTCGACCAACCACAAAGAGTGCCGACCGACCAAACATATGGCCGATGGCAACAAAACAATGGCCGGTGGCCTCAAGCCATGGCCGGTGAGGCGTAGGGGTGGCCAACAAATGAAATGCACACAAAACACATAGGAGTCCCCAACCTCTATCATGATTGATCAAGAGGCAAGGGATACATGCACGATGTTATGCAACCTAAACATGTAAGCAAACTAATGTAACATGAGCATGTGGACAAGCATACAAATATGTAACAACATATCAAACACATGGCAAAATGCAAGCTAACAAGGATGCAAAATGCAACTTAAGCATGCAATAACATGCAATGAGCCGAGTATGCAACAACATACAAGGTGAGCATGCAACAACATGCAAAGGATGGACTTACACCAAGATGGACAACTCTCTAATAGGTCTAAAACAATGGCCAAAATGCTAAGGAAATGGAGACAAATGCACATACAAAAATGCATGCTAAATGGTCCAATACTTAAGCATAAAGGGGCAATTTTTAAGCGCACTTAAAAGGGACAAACATGGACATATGACAAGCATGATAAACTCTGAAATCATGTTCGGGATGATGCCAAATCAACCAAACCATGCAAGTAAGGCATGCCATAGAGTCCAAAACTTGAGACTAGCCGAAGGACTTAAACCAAGGCTACATGAAGCAAGCCCTAAAGGGCCAAGAGGACCTAAAACAGTCCCAAGGTAGTCTAAACAAGACCAAAAGTGATCTCAAAACTAGCCAACACAAGCTAGAACATGATGCCAAAAACATGAGACATGCAAGGCTACCAAAGAGGTATTACACTACACCTTATACAACCAAACATGGCATGATTTAAGAAACCAAAAACAGAGTTATGGCATGTTAAAATGAG
>NW_021026778.1:581983-619000 GCF_004153795.1 Camellia sinensis
TTATAATCTCATTGTCATTGATATCTGTTTTTCTTGCATCCAACTTTTTATGTACACTATTCATGCTGCTTACAAGATCTCATTGTTCTTTGTTCATAGCTCATTCTGAATGCCCATGCTCATTGACTTCATGATCTCATTCTGTACACATCCTTGAGATAAACTGTTGTAGGGGTTTCCGCACGAGTGATCAAAGCTCTCTATGGACCACTAATAGTGTTGCTTGTACTTTCTGAGATGAATTGACCTATACTAGTATATCATAGGTGATGTTGAGTCTCTTAACCATCTACCATCATTTTTCACTTCCATGGTTTCTCTTTTAGTTCATTGAAGTACGGGCATTAGGAAAAGGCTACCTCAAAGGCACCGACCAGGCCATTCTTTTTGACTTCATTATTCTTTGGTTTGTTCTCCATACTCTTGAGCGTGCATGCCACCAGTGAGTGCCCCATACGAAAGAAAAGTTAACAAAAAAAAAAAAAGAAAGAAAAGGAATAATTGATTGAGGGGGAGCATTCGCCTTTACTCAACAAATACCCCGTGATTCCTAGTGGTTTGACTTTTCTTTGTGATGGTCAGTTACTCTTGCCGGAGGTCCAGCCATCCGATCACTAGGAGGATTAACTCTAGTTCTGTGGTCTCTCATGGATTGCACACACACACACATTATTTTTGTGAGCTCTCATGTTGGTTTCTGAGTTGTACATTCTCATGTAGCTTATGATCATTGATTATATTTTATCTGATTTGCTCATGATTATTTGCTTCATATTGTCAAAATTGCAAGTTTGTAGGCTTCATGGTTTGTAGATTATTTTATCTTAGTATCACCTTCATGCTATTGTGCTCACTCACTTGTGTATCAGGTTCTATTTCATAGTGTGATTAGAGTGTTCAGTGCTCAGAAAGGCTTGTTTTGTTTTTTCCTTCTTCGCTCGAGCGACGGAGTCGTCACTCAAGCATGCTTATGCTGCTGACTTCGACCTGAGAGCATGCTTTTCAGGCTCGAACAACAAGATCTTGGCTCAAGCGAACCCGTGCGCATAAGTGTTCTCGCTCGAGTGAGAGAATCTTCGCTCGAGCGACCTGTCGTGGTTTATATGCTGCTACTGCGTCTCTTCACTTCAGTTTTGCCCCTTTGGCTTCGATTGTTGTCTCTATCACTCTCATTAGGCGATTTCTCTACCTTTGTTGCTTATTCCCTTGGGTTTCACTCGCTTTGGGTGGGTTTGTCTTCATTAGTCTTGCATCTTCATTGCTGGTAAGTCATTTTTTTTTTCTTTCTTTTTTCTTCGGTTTGTGTGTTGCTTTGGTTTAGTTGTGTCTATCTAGGGTTCTTTATTGTGCATTCTTGTTTTCTATCTCTCTATTGCATCTTGGTTTAGTGGTATTGGACCATTTTTGCTAGGTTTTTCAGTTAGGGTTTAAATTGGGGCTTTATTTTTCTTTCTTCATTTATTTATTTTTAAATATACTGTCCTGTGTTTCATATGTTCATTTATGTGGACTATTTGATTTGTATGAATGTTGCTGCTAGTAATCATTTCTGTCATTCATGGCTATCTCTGTGCTTGTTGATTTTAACCTAGCTCTGTTTTTTCCATGTCATTTATATTATGCTAAGGTTATGAGTTTTATTTATTTTTACACTGATGGATTACTAATGCTGTGGCTGTGCTCTGTTGTTTGGATTTGGGGATTTCTAATATTTTCATTGGGTATCTTGTGTTATGGGTTGCTGGGTTTTCCCTGTGCTTGTCTTGCTCTTGTGGGTTGTTTAGTCATGGCTGAGCCCTCAAAGCGTCGCAAAACCACTGTGTCTCACCTAAATTTCAATACTGAAAAGTTTGAGTCCAAAGAAAAGTCCAAATAGTTTAAGGAATTTTATGTTTCCAGGAAAGTTCATCTTGAAAGGAATGTCCTTTCTAGTGCATTTGAGTTGCTCCCTATCCGTTCGTTGTTTGACTCTTTAGGGGGTGATCAAGTTTTGGTTTTTTCAGGGCCTCAAAATCTCAGTTTAGTCCATGAATTTTATTGCAACATACATTCCTTTTGCAAAGAAATTCCTTCCTCCTTTAGCACTTGGGTTAGGAAGAAACCTTTAGACATCACTGGCGATATTTTTTGGTTGTTTCTTGATCTTCCAGAAGTCCTAAATTTTCATTTTCCTCTCCTTACTCGTACTGGTGTCGATTTTGATCGAGTTGCGTATGAGCTTTGTGGTTTTTCCCGGACTTGGATTGTCGGGGCGCTCATTCAACAAAATGAGCTTCTTCATAGGTTTCGTCTTCTTAATATCATTGTTTGTGCTAATCTTCATGTGACCTCTCATTCCTCGCACATTACCCAAGATCAGGGTTATGTGTTGTATTGCATCGATCACAAACTTCCCATTGACCTACCGGCCATGATAGTTTCCAAAATGATTGCGGCCTTTAAGGGTCGCAAGTCTTTGGGTCTTCCGTATGGGTGTTTTCTCATTTGTTTTCTCTCTTCTTGTGGTGTTCCCACTCTTGATGATGATGAGTTTGCCCATCCTATTAAACCCATCACCAAGTTAATAGTTTCTCAGAGTCAAGCACATGTTAGGGGGGGTGTGTCGGGAGTTGGGATGTCTGAAACAGGTGATGATCCACTTGGTGAGGAGGAGGAGTTTGATGCAGCTACTGCTGGTGCACCTGAGATGCCCGAGATGCGTCCACGTTCATTTTGTGGCCAGCTGCAGCAGTTTGAGCAGTCCTGTAGACCGCCCAAACTTCGCTCCGCACGTGAGGGCTCGAATTGTTGTTCTAGCTACTACAGTTCAGACTCCTGTCACGGTTCTGAATCTAATCTCGCAAAGTGCAATGTAAGACTGATAAATCACCAAAGAGTCCAAATCCAGCAAATCGTTTTGGAAAATCAATTTTAATCAAAAAGCGCCAAACATGGATTGCTTTGCCAGATTTCAGAGTCGCCACCTAAATGTTTTGTTTTGGGAAAATTTAGAAAATCCTGACTCGTGCCTAAGGCCACGTGTTCGTCATCACCAAAGTTGCCTTGGCTCGGGAACTTGGGTACGAGAGGGGAAGATCCTAAAATGAGCGCCCCCGCTCGCTCTATCAAAGGATCGGCATCTACTAAACATGATATGTTATTTTGAAAACACATGTGTTCTTATTTCGGTTTATTGATCTAAAATTACTATGTGATGCGCACAACACACAAGTATAGACTAAATTGCTTGATTTGGATCAAAACATCTCATGTTTGTTTTTGAAAATGGTTTGAAAGTGCTACTCGCAAATAGGCTGAAGCGCAGATTTGCCACCCTCAAGTGAGCTTAAAACATGATGATTTGCCACTTCAAGTGGACTTAAAACTCACACTTGATGAATTGTTCCAATTTAAGTAATGAAGCCTTCATCCGCAGGCATTCATGCAGTTAATCATTTAAGCACATAGCCTCATGGAAAACATGCTATCATGGCAGTTACTTACACACATGCAAGGATGCTAAAGCATATACACTTACAGTGTACTCCGAGCCAAAACAGAAGCTAGGTAGTAATCAATGCATGATCCTAGCTATGTCAACAATGCCTAATGCAACACATGCAAAATGCAACTAAGTAGGCTCGGCTATTTGAGATGGCATATGACTGCAACTCTCGATAACATGCTTTGAAACACGTATTCAAGAAAGTGTATTGAAATACAATGCAGCAGGAATGATGCGCCGAGCCCAGTGCATGCAAGACAAAATGAATGATGCACGCATGCAAACGTAAGTATGCTAATTGAAACATGCCCTAAAAGTAACCATCAAAAGCTGGTAAATAAAAGGGAGAAAGACGTGGGGTTGGAAGACACTCACACACACGCACACTTATTACAACATTTGCCCTCTCGACGGAGGGTCCGAATAATAAGCTAACTAACTATACTAATTAAGCTAACTATTACAAACCAAAACTAATTAACTATTCCTAGTTAACTAATTATTACAAAACAAATCGATTAACTTAGCACATTTAACTAATTAAGTACAAAATCGACGAATTAGCTGACTTAGCTGAGCAAAATAATTAGAAGGCCTCGGGACGAGGGATGCATGCATGCTCGATTGCCTCGCTCGGAAATCCATTGCCATGCCCAAAATTGCCTCTGTTTGCACTTGCCTTGACCTCTGAAAATTGTGCCAATCTTCAGAATGCTTTTTCCCCAACACGGGGACCCTCTGGTGGGCTGCCGACCAGAAAATGGGGCTGTAGACCAGAAAAACTGGTTGCAGACCAAAAAATGTGGTCGGTCGACCACCTTTACTGGTCGGCTGACCAAAACATTTTTCAAACTCCAGTTTTGCTGCAACAGAGGACAACAAGGGGCATGGCAGTGTATTTGCAAGATATGTGTGCACAACCACCCAAGCTCAAGGGAGTGCGGTACTCGACTCTCGGGCCACCAACCAAGCATCGCAATGCACGATAGCCGAGAAGCCAAGTTTGCACAAGTTAATGTCAATGAATAAACAAATAACACATAAGGGCCTCCAGCTCTATCATGCTTGATCAAGAGGGTCGGCGACCGAGAAATGTTGTACGTTTCATCACTTTGAGTATGAAACGTGCGACATCCCTCGTGTTTGTATTAACGTCCAATCCAAACACAATGCAACACACACAACATGTCTATCTATCAATGTTAATGTGGCATGCACAAGGTTCTATCATGTGAACAATGCATGCATGGCATGTTCGGAGGCCAAGAACATCAAAGCTAGTAAAGAGCATCTCACAAGAGGCATGCAATACCAAGTTTAAATGGCTAAACCAACTATGGACAGACCTAAACCATGCCAAAATAGTGGCCTAAATGCGCTGAGATGATAGCATGAAAGACAAGAAAATGATGTTCATGCATTAACCCATGAACAAAGCATAGGAGCACAACTCTCAAACATAATGAAGTGACAAATATGAGATTGTAGCTACACTATATGCACTGAAATCATGTGTGAAATGATGCCAAATCATCCAAACAACACAAGCATAGCATCCTGAGGACCTTGAATCATTAGGCTAGTCAATGCTATTGCACTACAACCATGCATAACAAATCCCATATGACCCAAACTACTCAAAATAGAGTTGAGGCATGCTAAATCAAGGCCAAAAGCATGCTAAAACATAGGCTCAAAAAGGAAGGAAAGCATGTTCATTCATTGGCTCATAAACAAGGCATAATGCATAACCCTCAAGGGCAATGAAAGAGTGATAAACTTGGGAGTATAGCAAAGACATAAGCTCTGAAATTACATTCCAAATGATGCCAAATCATGCACATAGCCTAAGCAATGCATGCTAGTGGACTCAAAGCTCAAGACTAGCTAAGGTTCTTGTACCATAGCCATATCAAGCAAGCCCCAAAGGGCCAAGATGACTCAAAACAGTCCCAAGGCAGGTCAAAACAATGCCAAAACATGCATGGAGTAGAGCTAACACATGTTAGAATGGGAGGCATAAAGCACAACGCATGCAAGACCAATGAGCATGATTACACTACAAGTGCAAGAAGCAAATGAGGGATGCTCTAACCAACCAAAAACAGAGTTGTATCATGGCAAAAATAAGACCAAAAACATCCTAAGATGGTAGCCCAAAAGCTTAGGCAGGCTTGCATACAAATTAGCTCATGGTTAAGGCATAAAGCACAACCCTCCAAAGCATTGAAAGAGTGATACACACGAGGGTATGACAGTGAAACATCCTCTGAAATCATATATCAAATGATGCTAAATCATGCAAATAGCCCAAGCAATGCATGCAAGTGGACTCAAAACACCAAGCTAGTGGAGGGGCTTTACACTATGGCTATACAAAGCAAAGTATACGTGATCAAGACCACCTGAATCAGACCTAACGCATGTGATATCATGGAAAAAAGCATGCTGACGTAGAGCCAAAACAATCTAGAACCATAGGCCAAAGTAGTAAGCATGCTAGGCTAGTAAGTGGAATTGCACTACAAGTGCAAGGAGCATGCAAGAGGTAACCAAACCAATCCTAGACAGAGCTATATCATGGCAAAACAAGGCCTAAAATATGCTAAGATGGAACCTCAAGGAGGTAGAAAAACATGCCAAAGTGTTAAGCCAACAACACAAGCAATCAAGACACAAGGAGAGGGGATGACCCCCTCCTATTTGGTGCCTCAAAACATATTTTTCACCACTGGAATTCAATGGTTAAAAGGCCAAGAGAATGTGATCTCAAAGGCCTTAGGAGATAGCACAAAGCAAAGCAAAACAAGGCACACAAGGAGGTAAAACACATCCAACACCAAAGAAGTCTCAAACAACCACCTTAAGCCCTTAAAAAAAAATGTAGTTGCAAGTTAGGCCTAAAACATCATGCAAATAGGGCTAAATAAGCAATGAAAACAAAACTTTAAAGAGGCTATTACTCACCCTTTCAGCACAACTTCAGAACAACAACTTCAGAGGCAAAAACCAAGCCAAAACCACTCAAATGCAACCTCCAAGAACCTCAGCTCAAGAGTGAAGGTGTTTCACTTGGTGTTTAGTGCAAAAGTGTGAACAAAACTCACTTTAAGGCACAAAAATAGCACAAATATAGAGAGAAGGGGAGAAATATAGAGAGAAAAGGATATGTTTAGCCCTAAGCAAATTTTCTGAACCTTTGGAAAGGGAGAGGGACCTTCCCTCTTATAGAATTCCAAGCCTCGAGCTTGTTGAACAAGCTAGAAGCTTGGTGCAATCCCTCCATACACGTGTATGGAGGATGCCTTCTGTGCCCAACAGTTGGCACAACTGGCAAGGAAAATATCTGCAGAAAGTGCAGAAAGGCCGCCAACCTGTTACAGTGGTCGACCAACCAGTCCCACGAGTCGACCGACAACAAAATGTGGTTGGCAAAGGAGGAAGAGGGTCTACAGAGAAAGTAGAAGGTGGTGGCAGGCTGCCGACCACCTTAGGTGGTCCACAAACCACCCACCCTAGCTGGCCGACCACCAAAAGTGGCTGGCAGGGAAGAAAATTGGTCTATAGGGGGGAAACTGGTCTACACCCCTATTTCATCCTCCAAGCAAAGGGTAACAAGGTCAAAAAGAAGAAAGACAAGAGTCAGCTAGGCAAGGTACTCAGTCGGGAGCCCCGAAAACTAGTCTACGAGCCACTACAAGTGGCCTACGAGAGGGAAAGGTAGTCTACGGCTACAAAAGTAGCCTACAGGCCTCTGTCTCCCTTTAGGTAAAGACAACAAGGAATGGTCCAAAAACCAGGCCAAGAGGAGAAAGTTAAAAGGTCCCGAGACAAGGCGCTCAGCCGAAGGCTCCGAAAACTCAAAACGAGCACAAACATGCACAATCACCGAGTGCACAGACGATGACGTCTGAGTCTTAAGGTCGGTCAAAAACGAGGTCTCTACAGTTCACCCTCTTTAACAGAACTCGAAAGTCATGAAATGACGGGAGTGAATGTCAAAGCCTATAGATGACCCATTTTTGACAAGGCCGAAGACTTAGACAAACAGGCAAGATAACAAAGAGATGCACCCACAGGCAGGGGCAAGATGAAAATGACATGCACAATGCAGAACATAGCTTACGATTATGCAAAGAGGACTGTAATGAAGCATTTATGCAAAATAAATACAACATTTTAAGCGAATTTTATGCAAAGGAATGCTACAACAAACTCGTACATAAGCATGTAAACACGAACCAAACTACATCTCATGTAGAAAGGATGTAAGAAAATTATACAATTCTCACTGCGTCTCACGCGGAGAAGGCTAAAATCGACTATTGAGAACACCCAAAGTCTCAAACGAAACATCTTATAGCGTATTAAATGCAAAAAGAGAAAGACTGTGCAAGAAAGCACAGTCATCCAAACGCGTGTCAAACGCGAGAGGGGAAGGGCATCCAAACGCGTGTCAAACGCGAAAGGAGAAAGGCATCTAAACTCGTGTCAAACGCGAAAGGAGAAAGGTACATCCAAAAGTGTGTCAAACGCGAGAGGAGAAAGGTACGTCCAAACGCATGTCAAACGTGAGTGGAGAAGGGTACGTCCAAACGCATGTCAAACATGAGTGGAGAAGGGTATGTCCAAACGCATGTCAAATACGAGTGGAGAAGGGTAGCCAAACGCGAACATGCGTGATAGACAACAATCAAACTGAACTAGAACTTCTCCTGAATGAACCGTACATACAATATCGTCTGGTTTCACCAACTTCAAATGAACTGTACATACAATATCGTGCCTGCACAAAAGAGAGATTTTCACAAGTACAATGTAATAGGAACACATGATCAATGCTATATCAAGATACAATTTCAATACAAGGTAAACACGTGCACATATGATGCCAATGGAAAGGTGCATAACAATGCATGGGAGATGTGCATAACAATGCAAGTGAAACGGCGCATAACAATGCAGGTGGAACGGTGCATAACAATGTAAGTAGAACAGTGCATAACAATGCAACTAGAATATGCATAACAATGCAAGTGGAACGTGAATAACAATGCAGGTGTAACGTGCATAACAATGCAAGTGAAAAGGTGCATAACAATGCAAGTGTAACGTGCATAACAATGCAAGTGAAAAGGTGCATAACAATGCAAGTGAAGTGCATAGCAATGCCACGTGGCATACACATTATGTGCACAATAATCAATGCATATTCGATGCAATATACTCAAGGAAGAAATACACGTCTTGGCAAGACCAATTCAAATGCAACCTCTGATTTACCTCTCGGAGGGATCACAATTTACTTAAAAAAGGATACACCTTGCTCCTGACAAGTGACGATGAGCCGTGCATCGAAGACATGAATCGAAGTTCTCACGGGGACATTTTAAGCCGAAAATAGTGAACTTTTCTTGCACTTTCTCGAGAGCTAAGGACTCCAAATAGCATAAAAACACAAAGAGGGGACAATGGGACCTTGAAGACCACCTTGAAGGGCTGCCGACCACCAAAACCACCTGTAGACCTGAAAAGCTGGTCAGTCGACCAGTTTAGTAAAATCCGGGCAGTTTGGTCTTTTGAGGTTCGGCACGCGTTTTCCAACATCCCACGCGAAGTTGACTCACTAAGATCTTCCGATTTCCTTCACTGTGAACCGATCAAAATTTGTTTTCAGAGCTTCTTTCTTCATTTTCACCACTTGAGGTATGTTTCTCTTGAAGTTTAGCAGCTTTTCCTGGGTTTTGACTTTCTTTGACTTTTCTCTTCTCGAGAGTTGACTTTTGGCAATTTTAGCTCATTTCGCTCATTTTTGCTCATTTTGCACCTTCTTTTCAGATGGCTAACGATGCTCCATACAATGAGGGTCCTCCGGGGATGGAGAGGGAGCCCGACATCATTTTGCTGCTGCCTAGGATCCATCCCTTCGACCCTACGACATACTATCCCGAGGAGCACATCTTACCACCTAGCACTTTTCATCATTTTATAGACTTTGCGCAACGAGCATCCGCAGACTTGCTACTACGGGAGCCGGAGTCTCACTTGTCTCACTACACGCCCGAGGTGCATACTGCACTCTTACATTTTCTGCAATGTATTTGGTATTTCTTGCACACTTCATGCTTTCGCTATATATTTTATCTGCTCGTTATGAACATATTTACATACACAACACTTCTGCTCATCCTGAACACAGCTCACACACTGCATTTCTGCTCATTCTGAATACAACTCACACACTGCATTTTTGCTCATTTTGAACACAGCTCACACGCTGCATTTCTGCTCATTCTGAACACAGCTCACACACTTCATTTCTGCTCATTCTGAACACAACTCACACACTGCATTTCTTCTCATTCTGAACACAGCTCACACACTATATTTTTGTTCATTCTGAACACAGCTCACACACTGTATTTCTGCTCATTCTGAACACAGCTCACACACTGTATTTCTGCTCATTCTGAACACAGCTCACACACTGCATTTCTGCTCATTCTAAACACAACTCGCACTGTATTTCTGCTCATTCTGAACACAGCTCACACACTGTATTTTTGCTCATTCTGAACACAACTTACACTGTATTTCTGCTCATTCTGAACACATGTAGCTTCCCGTTTTACCTGGGGATATGGGTCGATTATAGCGAGGGAGTGGTACATGGAGCTCCCGAACGGTGTTCGACAGATTGTTAATAAGGCAGGGTTTGGCCGATTTTCCATAGGGTTATCTCACCTTGCGGCGAGTAGGACCCTCCTGGGTGCACTAGTAAAGAGATGGTGGGACACTATCAACTCCTTCCATTTCTCAGCTACCGGGGACATGACGATGACCCCATACGACTTTGCTATGCTGACGGGCCTCAACGTGGGAGGTCGGCCGATCCCATATGATTCCGATATGGGTGAGTGGGAGGTAGCCTAGACTTATCTACTTGGAGCCCATCCGCTGATCTACAGATCATCTGGCACAGTCAGATACACCTGGTTCACAGAGCAGTACAGAGGGGCTGTGCCCGAAACTGTTAAGGCCACGGAGCAGTACGCCCGGGGATTCCTGATGTTCCTTCTTGGGACCACATTGTTCTCTGATAGGGGGAACACGGTCGGGCTACATCTTCTGAGTGCTCTAGTAGACCTATCCCAGGTTCGGCACTTCGATTGGGGAGGCGCTGTCCTTGCTACCCTTTATTGCTATATGAGCTCGACCTCCCGCAGGTGCGGGAACATAGTAGGCGGCTATTGGAGAGCTTGGGAGGTACATTCTACCCTTTTGATTTACATTTCTGCTTTTCATTACCTGTACACTGCATAGTCCACACATTGCACACATTACGCCCCATACTCCTCATTCTGCACCTCGCATTCTGCATTTTGCATTATGCATTTTCTGTGTATTCTGTATTCTCATTGCCACTGTCTTGCCTTTCACAGTTGTGGGTATGCACCTATTTCCCGACACTTGCTCCTGATCCAGAGGTTGAGACGCCATTTGAGGTGCCGTACTCACATAGGTTTGAAGGTCGATGCCGGCCCAGACCCTGAGAGACCTTGCCATATCTCAGGCATTATTTTGACACAGTATGGGTGACCGAGGTAATCCAGAACTCTCAGTTCTTCATGTTTTCAGCTTCGGTTCATCTTGTATATCTATGACAACTAATCAATTCATGCACTTGTTATCTGTAGATCACGTGGCAACCTTGGGTAGTGATGCCAGGGTTTTCTCGGTTCTAGTTTGCTGGGGCATGGGGCACCTCCTGATACCGGATTCTGTTTGAGGGACCATTTGGCAGAGCCTGGTTTCTCGAGGAGCGCTTCATGCGCCAGACACTGGGCCATCTCATTCAAGAGATCCCTTCACCGCCTCCATTAGACATGCAGACCACAGAGAGTCTCTCTCCCCAGGAGGTTAGCGACCTTATGCAGGGTGCTGACACAGTCTTTTTCCATGAGGAGGGAGAGTACATGACATACCTCCACACATACCTGATACCCCCGTTGACAAGTGTTCGTGCCCCCATGAGGAGAGCTGCTGACATTCCCTCATTGAGCCGTGCCCGAGCTACAGACATCCCCTCGACTAGAAGGGGCAGTACATCGATAGGTAGGACTAGGGAGATGCCCACCACTTGGCAGTGTGCTTGGTGGCCAGATCCTCCGACCGAGCTGACAGGTTGGCGGTATAGGACACCTTATCAGATTTCGCTTGAGCCTCCATTACCAGATCATGGATATGTTAGGGCCCCTGACTCAACATCAGTATGTTTCACAGCTTTCATTTATCATTCAGATATTTAGACATTCATTCATTCACTGATGACTTGAACTTGCATCTGCAGCCTTCCACAAGATATGTTAAGGGGTTGCTCGAGGCGATGGCCTCACTTGAGTTTATGGTTTTGAGGAGAGAGACGATGCTGCACTACCACGGCATCCCGATACTTTCCAGTTTCCTTGCATTTATCATACTTTTGCTTATATATCAAAACTGAACATTTCACCACACTGATTCACTGCATGTATAGATCACATCCAACACATCACATTCACATACTATATCTGCATGCACTCACTCTATGCACCATACTTGCATCTGATATACATACCATGGCTGATGTATTCAAACTGCCTTTTCAGGTCACACCTCTACAGCCCGGGCCATCCAGGCCTTCTTTAGTAGTAGAAAGAGGGATCCTGACACGCAGTTGAGGGAGACGTCGAGCGCCTGCCAAATGTGATGACGAGCCTAGTGAGGATTCCGGGGGGCCAGCAAATCCTCAGTCAGAGACATCCGAGGGCGGAGGTGGTGACACCGGTTCAAGTTCTAAGGGTGGAGACGGCGCCAAGGAGGATTTCGAGGATGGCAGCTCTGGTTCAAACGGGGGTGCCGACGGCTGTGGTGTAGAGGCTGCTCGGGCGAAGAAGGTAAAGAGGGCCTCTCGATCGTGAGCCAGATAGCACCAACTCAGATGCTTTTGCTTTGTTTTCTTTTTGCTAGTAGTTATAGCACATTGTACAGCGTTAGGCAGTTTTATTTTCCTTAAAACTTGTACCCTGTTGTAAAAAGAAACCATGATAGAATGAAAACAGCTTTTCGGTTCAAAAGTGTTACATTTTGTATTTCGAGCATCACATCGCATCACACAACATGAAAATGAGATTGATGGAAATTGAACATTCGTGTATTACCAAGTCAGGTAGTGAACCAACGTAACAAACAAAACAACTTAAAGAACAATTTGATAAACGAATTATAACAACTCGATAAGCAAGGAGCAACAACTCGATAAACAAATCGCAACAACTCGATAATCAAAGAGCAACAACTCGATAAGCAAATGCATATTCGACAAACAAAACAACAAGACGCATTCGAAGTAGAAATAAACTCAGACCTTTTAGCATTCTCAGTACACAGACAGGCTAGGGGCTCCCTGCTGGAGACAAGAAGTAGCTGTAGACCACCTAAGCTCATTGTCGACCACCAAAATAGATTGTCGACTACTTTTGTGGTCAGTCAACTAGCAAAAGTGGTCGGTTGACCAGTTATGTAGGGGGGTCTCCAGATTTTTGCCACCTGTCCTCTAAACAGTGCCTTATCTTTTATAAGAGTTCTAGCTTCGTGACTCCTTCATTTCAACTCCATTTTTGCCCCAAATGGAATCATTTCTTGTCCAAAACCTCATAAATTGGATTGCAAACTTGGATGGCTCGGAAAAGTTGAACTTTTGAGGTTTCGAAATAAATGCACTATTCACTTTAAGCTACACCCCGCTGCGTTTTCCGTTCCTCCATGCTGCGACTAGGTGTTGGAATTCGGTAACTCATGTTTTTAGCTTTGGCGGACAAGAGATATGTCCCACTTTCGAGGACTTCCAAGCTTTGATGGAGTCTCAACGTGATGAAGAGATCTTGCCCCAACTCCGTTTTGGCCACATCCAAGCTCTAGGACGGATGTGCAGGCTTACTTTGCATGACGTTCGTTCTTTGATTCACAACGGAGAACTGGACATTTCGAGCCTGATTCGTTGGCTTTCTGATGCCAGTGACCGCGGCGATCATCACTGGCAGGGTTTTCGGCGACATGCGCTTTGCTCGTGCATGTTATCTCATTTCTTGCTTGCCCCAGGCTCCGGAGGGTCTAGCATCCGTTTAATTGAGGTTGCCTAAGGTTTAAAAGAGGGCAAGAGCTGTATTACCATGACGCTAGCTGAGACACTGATGGGTTTGGATGCTTTTCATCGCCGAGAGACGACTAGATTCACGGGGAGTCCACTATTGTTGCAGGTAATGTTTCCCATCCTATCTCACATATATTTCTCACATCATTTGGCCTTCAGGCTCGTTTTTTTTCTCTCAAAACCCTTTTCTCACTTTTCTCTCCACGTACACCTCTCTATTCTTTAATCTCTCATTTTTCATCCTTCCCCAGATATGGTTGATGGATAAATTGAAAGTGGTGGACTCATGCCCAGCATATTCAGCACGCGGTTATTTCTTCCGACGACGACTAGTCGATGCCCCTGATGAGGGATGGTGGTGCGAATGGATGTGCAGTTTGTCTGCTGTCAACATTGTTTGGCGTTGCCCCTAGCTTAATTTGCCGGCGATGAGTTATAGCATGTCTCGCCAGCCAGGCATTCAGCTGATTGGCCTGACACACTGTGTCTTTTACTTCCCATTCCGATTCCGGCGCTAATTTGGCCATGATTAGACTTGTCCGGAAGAAGGGATAGAGTACCCTGCTGCATTTCCAGTCCGAGGCGCACAGCTAGCTCGGTATGCCATAGCATAGAGGACAAGAGAGCTTTTAGACCCCGCTCCCACTTTCAGTTGCACCCTCTCTGATGAGTGCATAGCTTGGCTCGATGAAGAGGCACAGGTTGGGCCTACTTTGGCATCAGAGGCTTCCGCAAGCTTTAGGAGAGGGCGCAGGAACACCTGACTTATCCATGCCCCAAGTTTATTGCTTTATCAGTACTTTCAAGTTTTCTTTATGAATGTAATAAAAAGCAACTTCAATTTGCATTCAAGAGTAGGAGAACTCTGTATTGAAATCAATGTAATTGAAGGTTGTGGGTACTAAAAATTTTTCGTTTGGTCCAAAAATGGTCTAAGTTGTAAAAAGATTAATTTGAGCAAAATCAATTTTTATTAAAACTTTTCAAAACCATTTTCGATATGGATCACAACTGGATATGCCCGAGATCTATCATTGAGACGTACAACCCCGGATCCAATAACTAGAAAGTTGCCCCTAGTCTGAATAGCACTGCACTGGAGATCACAACCGAGCTCTTGAATGCAGAATAGACGAAAATGACCAATATGATCACATGGACAAAGTTGATTTGGAGGTGTTTATGGCTGGACTTCAGAATGAAGTTGCCTACGTATCCCGAAGATGGGAATCAAGCCTTACGGAGTTCGGTTCAGGTTCACTCCTGTATTAACACTCTCCTTTTGCGCTCTAACTTTTGCCAAGGCCGCTTTTTCTGGGTTTTCAACCTTGCGCGCTCAATTTTATTATTTCAAAATTTTCATTCTCTAACTTTTGCATAGGTCGCCCTTTTGGGTTTTCGGCCTAGCGAGCCACTCAGGGATAGTATTTCTTCAACTTGTCCATGTTGATCGGCTAGGAGAACTCTTGGCCATCTAAATCTATCAGAACGATAGCTCCACCCGACCAGATAGACTTGATGATGTAAAGGCCAGTCCAATTGGGTCTGAACTTGCCCCTAGGGTTGTGGATGGGAGCTCGGTTGTCTTTGAGCACTAGATCCCCCTCTTTCAAATTCCTGGACTTAACCTTCTTGTTGAAAGCCCTAGCAGTTCTTCATTGATAACCCTGGACGTGATACAGTGCTTTCAACCTTCTTTCATCAAAGAGCATGAGATCTTCGAACCTGCTTTGCTGCCAATCTGCCTCAGCTATCTGACACTCAGCTAATACCCGTAATGACGGAACCTTAACTTTGATAAGTAGAACAGCCTCCATCCCATAAACCAAGGAATATGGAGTTGCCCCAGTAGAAGTTTGAATTGAAGTTCGGTAGCCCCAAAGAGCAAATGACAGCTTATCTGGCCAGTCCTTGTAGGTTTCCACCATCTTCTGCAGAATGCACTTGATGTTCTTGTTGGTGGCCTCAACAGCTCCATTGGTTTACGGCTGATATGTAGACAACTTATAAAAAGCCACGTTGTATTTCTCCAACAAGTCGATAACCTCCTTCTTGAAGTGGGAACCATTATCCGAAATAATCTCATTCGGGACCCCGTAGCGACAAATAATGTTGTGCCTGATGAACTTAGCAACATGCGATGCCTTCAACACTGCGTAAGATTGGGCCTCAACCCACTTCGTGAAGTAGTCTATCGCTACCAGAATGTACTCATGCCCGTTGGACCCCTTCGGAGTGACAACCTCAATTACATCAATCCCCCAGACTGAAAACGGCCATGGCGAAGTCATGTTTTACAGCTTTGACGGCGGAATGTTCATGCGGTTTGCATGGATCTAACATTTGTTGTATCACCGGACAAAGCCAATACAATCCTCCTCCATAGTTGACAAATAATAACCCTGTCTAAGGATCTTCCGGGCTAGCATCACCCCGTTCATGTGTGCTCCACACTCACCTCCATGGATGGCATCCATCAGGCGCTTGGATTCTTCAGCATCAACGCATAGCTTATGCATCCCGAGATGACCCCTCTTGTACAGTTTACCCCCACAGACGATGAATTGAGCAGCCATTCTTCGAATTGCCCTCTTATCTTTGGCATTTGCCCCTAGTGGATAAGCTTCTTTTTCCAAGAAGTTCCAGATGTCGTAATACCAGGGGTTTTGATATTGTACCTCATCTATGGTACCAATCAGCTCATAGACTAGCACGAATTTTTGTTCAATGATGATCGGACGCATCCGGACTCCAAAAGGGATGTCTATCATAGAAGATAGAGTTGCTAATGAATTGGCGAACCTGTTGTTCTCTCTTAACAGATGAGCAAAATTCAGTTTCTCAAACCGAGGAATCAGAATGTCCAAGGTCTGGTGATTAATTCTCATCTTTTCTTCTTTAACTTTCCAATCTCCTTTAGCTTGAGATACAACAAGGTTCGAGTCCCCGATGACATCCAACCGTTTTGCCCCTAGTTCCAGGGCGGCTTCTAGCCCAGCAATACGTGCCTCATATTCTGCCTCATTGTTCGACACTTTGAACTGGAGTTTGAATGCTAAGGATATGCGGGAATTGTCGGGTGCTATCAGCAACACCCCTATCCTATACCCGTATTGGTTTAACGCTCCGTCAAAGTACATCGTCCAGGTCTCTTCTTCGACATACAAAATGGCCTCGTCTGGGAACAGATATTCTACTGCTTCATCCCCTTCAACTGGGTGGTCGGCTAGGAACTCCACTACCGCTCTCCCTTTCACTAACTTGCGCGTCATGTACTTCAGATCAAATTCGGAAAGCAGAAGCAACCAACAGGCTAGCCTACCCGTAAGTGCTGGTTTCTCGAAGAGATATTTGATGGGATCTAATCTCGAAACCAGTATTACAGAGTGAGCTAACAGGTAGTGCCTCAGCTTCCTGGTAGCCCATACCAAGACCAGACAAGCCTTCTTTAGCGGAGTGTAATGGGTCTTGTAATCCAGCTTTTTCTTGCTCAGGTAGTAGATAGCCTTCTCCACTTTGTCCTCAGACTCATGTGCAACCATGCAGCCCATTGTCGTTTCGGTCATTGATAGGTATAGAATCAACGGTTTCCCCAGCTCAGGCAGTGATAACACAGGTGAGTTCTGTAGATATTGCTTGATTTGCTCGAAAGCAACTTGACATCGGTTGTTCCGTTGGAACTTCTTTCCGTTCTTCAGGAGACCAAACAGTGGTTCAGAAGTCAAGGTTAATTTTGCAATAAGCCATCTTATGAATTGCACTTTACCTAGAAAGCCCCGCACCTCCTTTTCAGTCCCCGGTGGTGGTATTTCTAAAATGGCCTTGATTTTGGAAGGATCGACCTCGATACCCCTTTGTGTGATAAAAACCCCCAACATTTTCCCTGCTATAACACCAAATGTACATTTCTGAGGATTCAGCCACAACCGATACTCTCTGATTCGTTGAAAGAATTTCTACAAGGCGGTGTAGTGGCCCTCTCTTTCCTTGGACTTGACAATCATGTCATCCACGTACACCTCAACCTCTTTATGGATCATATCGTGCAAAATCGTGGTTGCAGCCCGTTGATACGTAGCCCCAGCATTCTTTAAGCCGAACGGCATCACCCTATAACAATAGGTTCTCCGCAAGGTAATGAAAGCAGTCTTCTCCCTGTCTTCGGGTGCTATCAAAATCTGATTGTAGCCTAAAAATCCATCCATGAATGAGAGCAACGCATGCCCTGCAGTGAAGTCCACTAATTCGTTGATATGCAGCAAAGGAAAGTTGTCCTTCGGACTGTCTTTGTTCAAATCCCTAAAGTCCACACATACCTGAATACTGCCGTCCTTCTTCGGCACCGAAACTATCTTGGCCAACCAAGTAGGGTATTCAAATACCAATAGGAACCCTGCGTCAATCTGCTTAGTGACCTCTTCTTTGATTTTCAGAGCCCAATCCGGGGGGATCCTTCGAAGCTTCTGCTTAACACGTCGGGCCTCTAGGTCAAGAGGGATCCGGTGCTATAAAATCTCAAGATCGATTCTAGGCATGTCTTCGTAGGACCACGCGAAAACATCTTTGAAATCTTTTAATAAAGCGACTAAGCGCCCGCACTCCTCCGAAGACCACGTGGACCCAATCTGAACCAGCCACGAGTCCTTCTCAGTACCAACATTAATTGTGGTGATTTCATCAACCAAAGGTTTTACAAACCTCTCCTACTCTTGATCAAGTAAATATTTCAAAATCGGAGGAATTTCTTCCTCATCGTTTTCATCAAAATTTTGAAAGTCTTGATTAATGCAATAAATTAAAGGCACAGAAAAGTACTAGGAAACCATAGCCGTACCATTCTCATTAATAATATCCAGTCCGCCTGATTCCTTTGTTACAACAGACTCAAAGGAAAAAGAAAAGGACGACCTGGACAGGACTGTGGCATCCGGGTTATCACCTCCAGGAATACCGGACTCAGACTTAGAAGAGCTAGAATCTGATTCTGACTCCACAGACTCATTAGAATCAGATTCCAGCTTACTACCTGACCTGGAACTGCTTGATAAAAAGCCCTCCTCGTATTGCCAGACAATGGAGAGTGGGATGGATGCATCAAGAATGCCTAAAGATGGACCCACAGCCGTTTCATCCTCAATCATGGAAACTGAGAAGTTATCCCCCAAGCACTCCGGTACGATCTGAGGGTCTGAGAGGAGACAAGCCAGTGCTACCCCCATCTCAATTTCTATGCTCTCGGAATCTTCCTCCTTGCACTGCTCAGCCTCTGCTGGTGGGTCTGTCTGCTCTTCGGCAACTTCATCCCGGACAACTAAAGATCAAAAAGGATTTCGAAGCCAGGCAAGCACCGTTTCTTTGAATTCATCCAGGGCTCCAAAAAGTCACAAAACGAGAAGTCTTCCCCCTCCCGGACAAAGCGTCCGTTCAGGGTCCCCTGGATAGGCATGTGCACCAACTCGTAGTGCTTCCTGGCTTGCTTTGCCTTGGTTCTTCCGACCATCTCTCTTCCTTTCCTCACCCAGTCTTCTTTAGTAGGTAGAAAACCTAAGCCAAAGGTATATGGGTTGTGCGGCACTTCGGCCGATGCTGCAACGCTCTTCTGGCCACTTTGCTCCAATCCCATCCCGGGTATGTGTTGAAGCTTGTTCATAAGGTAGACAGACTGTGCACTGACGTATAACCCCCCATCAACAGCTAGCATATTTTGTACAACCCGGGCCTCAGCTAGGGTGAATCTTCACAAAAATACATCTTTCGCGCCATGCTCAATCTCCAAAATTGGTGCAGAAACCTCTGGCGGCAGATGTATCGAAGAATTCCCAAAACCGATTGCCACCCCCTTCCCGTGGGGGTACTTCAGCATTTGGTGTAAGGTGGAAGAGATGGCTTTCACCTGGTGCAGGGTGAATCTTCACAAAAATACATCTTTCGCGCCATGCTCAATCTCCAGAATTGGTGCAGAAACCTCTGGCGGCAGATGTATCGAAGAATTCCCAAAACCGATTGCCACCCCCTTCCCGTGGGGGTACTTCAGCATTTGGTGTAAGGTGGAAGAGATGGCTTTCACCTGGTGCAGCCACGGCCGCCCAATGAGCAGATTGAAGGTTGCGGGAATATCCAAGACATGAAACTCAATGTCCTGTTGCCCCGGACCAACTTGAGTCTTAATCCGTATGGTCCCCATCACTGCCCGACTGGTATTATCATAGGCCCGTATCACTTGGCCCGTAGGCACGAAATCTACGGGCTTCAACCCGATAGCATATGCCGTTCTTGACGGACACACATTGATTACAGAACCCGTGTCGACCAAAACCACCGGTATCCACTTCTCTCTACACTCCACAGAGATGTAGAGTGGTTTGTTATGATCTGAGCCCTCGGGCGGTAGTTCTTTGTCGATGAAGATCAAGGCCAGGGAAACTCCTCCCGAGAAAACCAGCCCTACCAACTGTTCGGGTGTCGTATCAATTGAAAGCTTAGCTCGGTCCATGGCTATAAGGGCGGCTTGTCTGCGAACCCTCGAGGCCATAAGCAGTCCCCAGATAGAGATGTCTGCTTGGATTTTCTTAAGCTGCTTCAGTACAGCCTCCTCCTCCAGTAGGTTTTCCTTTTGCCTCTCCGCTTCTTTGTCCTTCCCGGATGCCTCCGCCTGGTCTAAGTGTGGGGGCTTAAAATACCGCCCACTCCTAGGCATATGGTCAACCTCCTCAATATACCAGGTGTCATCCGGTTGGTTCTTCCCCCAATCTTCGTCAGTGTGGGCAAGACGTAAGTCGTCGTCTCCCACCACATCCCATCGGCAACCGACAGACAGCTGTCCGGTTCCGTTCCAACTGTTTCTGTGCTCACAACACATTCTGTCCCTGCGGGGGCTTTGGCCTTCCTAGCCCTCTCAAGATCCTCAATCTTTTCTTGCTCAAGACGCTTCAATGCAGCCTCCTGTTCAGTATCTACTGTACTCAAACTGCCCGGATCCCGAGCAAAATTCTTCACATCGTTGCTCTCCGACGATGCTTCCTGATTCTCGGCCATTCCGACCATTACTGATGTTCTCATTCCTGACGGTCCCTGCTCTAGCTGAGATTCTTTATCAACATCTGGCTGGTCACTAAGCCATCCCATATTTTCTGCCGATCCATCCAAATAGAACCAGTTGATGTTCATATCCTCTGAGTCTTGCTCGCTGAAGAACTATAGATTGGCAATATCCCCTTCCAACTCTGCTAGGTCATCTAGCCCTAACCAGGTCCATCCTCCCAGACCACACTGATTTCTGCGCTAGTTAGTAACTCTACCCTCGACTTAACCTGATATGTTGATGTGATATAACCACTCGGGTTGCACGCAAAGCTCCCAAACCCCTTAGGCTCTGAATCAACATTCTCATCTGCCTCCAAAGTCATCCCGGTTCTGTCTTTGACAGTCACCACCACCAGTTCAGATTGGGTTTGGGAGGTGCTCAACATGCACAAGTCTGTGCTGTCTCAGATGAACACCTCAGGCTTGGATAGGTGGGAAGGTGTGATGTATATGCTTGGGTCATATGGAATGGCCGAGGTTTGGATCAGGTTGATGTGTTTGGGTGGTGGAGCTTGGTTATGTGGTGGGAGTGGGTTAGTGGTGACATTCGGCTTCTCTGGAGGTGCAATCACGTTGTTGTCAATAAGATCCTGGATCTCATGACGTAGTCTGTAGCACTGGTCGGTGTCATGATCGTGCTGTTGGTGAAAGGCACAGTATTTAGCCGGGTTATAGGAGGAATGAAGTTTTTCTAGTAATGGCCGCGACTCTAGGGGCTTCAAATGCCCTTCCCTGATTAGAACCCCTAGAGCTTTGGACAGAGGCATGTATAGTGGAGCAAAGGTTCTCTGGCCTCGGGTGGATGTTTGGTTGTTTGTGAGCTGGTACCAGACGCACAAGCGAATGGAGTGGCTATTTTTGGTGTGGTGGTGGTGACCATGCCCACATCAGAAGTTCTGGCAGTTGCAGCACTACTCGTGCCTGCATTCAAACTGCGAGTAAATGCCCTCTTGGGTTATTCCCTGTCTTGGTCGATCAAACCCTGCTTCATGGCATCCACAATCTGTGCCCCAATCTCGTGTAAATCAGCAAAGGTGGGGAGGGGTAAGATGATCATTTTCTGCATCAGCTTGGGTTGGAGGTTGCGCACAACCATCCATATCTAATCCTTCTCGATCGGCCTAGTGGTCATCATAGAAGCTTTGGCCCTCCAACGGGTTACAAAGTCAGAGAAGCCCTCTTTCGGCTCCTGTCTGGTTGTCTCGAGATCACAAGTTGTGATCTCGATTTGTGTGTTGTATGAGTACTGGGCAATGAAGGCCTCGGCCATTTCTTCCTAACTTCTCTTGATAGAATCTTCCAACTTCGCATACCAGATGGCCACGACACCCGACAGGGTCCGGCCGAAGAAAGAGAGCTTATGCAGTTTGGAGAGGCCCATTGGCCTAAGAAAATCCGAGAACAACCGCAGATGTACCATGGGATCTCCAGAACTGTCAAAACGGTCTATATGCGACATCTTGAACCGGTCCGACAATGTCACCACCAAATCGGTGTATCCATCCTCTATGTCCGGAATAGAATTAATGTCTTAAGCTTTTTTGAACAGCTTTTCTAACTTGCTCACTTTCAGCGTTGTTGGATCCACCTCATATTCAAACGGTGTATCCACTGGATTAGCTAGTGCTTTGGATAGCTGAGGTAGAATTGGGGGTGGAACTGGCCCCGTTGGGACGTCCATATTTTCCTAGACGTGAGCTGTATCCCCAGGTATCAGAACCCTAGGCGAGGGTGGGGATGGATACGAAGCTGATGCTCCGGCTTGTTGTGGTTGCTACTGTTGCTGAAGTTTGGCAATCAGCTCTATCTGTTGAGCCATAACCTCTACCTGACGCGCGGCAAACTTTGTCTAGCGAGTAGCATCCCACTGCATGGCTTGCATGGTCTCTTGGAGTCGATGCATCATGTCCTCCATACTGGCCATAAGGTGCTGATCTGACTGAACAACGGGTATATCTCTCTCTGCCTTAGAAATGGAAACCTCAGCCCAACTACACACTGGTGGGGTGGATAAAGACCGTTGATCTGGTAACCGCTGTACTGATGAACTGCGCCTAACTGACCTCTGTCTAGTAACCAGGGGTAATGAAAAGAACACTACTTATCCATCAACTAGATCCTCGGATCGATGAAGCCTTCTACCTCTAACCCAGAGTGCTTTAGGGGAAACTGCCGCTTCGGAAGCAATGATGCTATACTACCTTGCAAAAAGATAAATAAAGCAAAATAAGGAAACAACAAGCAGAAAAATGGACAGCATTTCGGCTTAAAATAAGGACAACACACAGTTGGCATTTGTAAGCTGAACACACTGTTCTTAACACTGATCACTACCCCCAAATCACTGTCTCAAATCTGATACCCCCAAATACTGATGTCCTCAGACTGATACTCAGGCTTGCAAACTGATACATGCAATCCTGTAGAGGCACACTCTAAAAGCACATAGCAAGCAAGTAAGAGCCAAAACGCCCCTATGGAAGGGTAGGGTTTCCCTGTCCTATTTTATCAGGAGCTAGGGTTTCACTATGCACGAAGTGATTTCAAACAACCTACAGTTGAGTAAGCAACCTGTCCTAGTTTGGAATGGTCACTATGGCTTCCGATATGCAACTAGGTCGAATGGTCGAAAAGGGTGCCTCGGCATAATCGAGGTTTGTGGTCCCATCGTGGTAGAGCCCGTAACCAGTCAGCCTTACGACATGTTTTTCCAAGCAAGCCTCCGGCAAACCGTTCAGGAATAGCAGATGGCAAACACTGTGACTTAGGTGCATCAATGCAAAATGCAATGCAAAGAAACACATAAGTGTAAATAAAACAACATATCATGAGTTCGATTCAAGTTCTCTGAATTCCCCAGTAGAGTCGCCAGAAACTGTAGACCACTCGAACTCCGCCCCGCGTGCGAGGGCACGAATTGTGGTTCTAGCTACTACATTTCGGACTCCTGTCACAGTTCTGAATCTAATCTCACAAAGTGCAATGTAAGACTGATAAATCACCAAAGAGTCCAAATCTGGCAAGTCGTTTTGGAAAATAGATTTTAATCAAAAAGCGCCAAACATGGACTGCTTTGTCAGATTTCAGAGTCGCCGCCTAAATGTTTTGTTTTTGGGAAATTCAGGAAACCCTGACTCATGCCTAAGGCCACGTGTCCGTCATCACCAAAGTTTCCTTGGCTCGAGAACTTGGGTACGAGAGGGGAAGGTCCGAAAATGAGCACCCCTATTCGCCCGATCAAAGGATCGGCAACTACTAAACATGATATGTTATTTTGAAAACACATGTGTTTTTATTCTGGTTTATTAATCTAAAATTACTATATGATGCGCACAACACACAAGTATAGACTAAATCGCTTGATTCGGAACAAAAAATCTCATGTTTGTTTTTGAAAATGGTTTGAAAGTGCTACTTGCAAATAGGCTAAAGCGCGGATTTGCCACCCTCAAGTGGGTTAAAACATGATGATTTGCCACTTTAAGTGGGCTTAAAACTTACACTTGACGAATTGTTCCAATTCAAGTAATGAAGCCTTCATCCACAAGCATTCATGCAGTTAATCATTTAAGCACATAGCCTCATGGAAAGCATGCTATCATGGCAGTTACTTACACACATGCAAGGATGCTAAAGCATAAACACTTACAGTGTACTCCGAGCCAAAACAGAAGCTAGTTAGTAATCAATGCTTGATCCTAACTATGTCAACAATACCTAATGCAACACATGCAAAATGCAACTAAGTAGGCTCGACTATCTAAGATGGCATATGAATACAACTCTCGATAACATGCTTTGAAACACGTATTCAAGAAAGTGTATTGAAATACAATGCAGTTGGAATGATGCGCCGAGCCCAGTGCATGCAAGACAAAATGAATGATGCACGCATGTAAACATAAGTATGCTAATTGAAACATGCCCTAAAAGTAACCATCAAAAGCTGGTAAATAAAATGGAGAAAGACGTGGGGTTGGAAGACACTCACACACACACGCACACTTATTACAACATTTGCCCTCTCGACAATGGGTCCAAATAATAAGCTAACTAGCTATGCTAATTAAGCTAACTGTTACAAACCAAAACTAATTAACTATTCCTAGTTAACTAATTATTACAAAACAAATCGATTAATTTAGCACATTTAACTAATTAAGTACAAAATCGACGAATTAGCTGACTTAGCTAAGCAAAACAATTAGAAGGCCTCGGGATGAGGGATGCATGCATGCTCGATTGCCTCGCTCGGAAATCCATTGCCATGCCCAAAATTGCCTCAGTTTGCACTTGCCTTGACCTCTGAAAATTGTGCCAATCTCCAGAATGCTTTTTTCCCAACACAGGGACCCTCTGGTGGGCTGCCGACCAGAAAAGGGGGCTGTAGACCAAAAAAATTGGTTGTACACTACAAAAGTTGGTGGTAGACCAAAAAAAAGTGGTCGATCGGCCACCCTTACTGGTCAGCCGACCAGAAAATTTGCCAAACTCTAGTTTTGCAACAACAGAGAACAACAAGGTGCATGGTAGTGTATTTGCAAGATATGTGTGCACAACTACCCTCCCTATCATTTCTCAAGCTCAAGGGAGTGCGGTACTCGACTCTCGGGCCACCAACCAAGCATCGCAATGCACGATGGCCAAGAAGCCAAGTTGGCACAAGTTAATGTCAATGAATGCACAAATAACACATAAGGGCCTCCACCTCTATCATGCTTGATCAAGAGGGTCGGCGACCGAGAAATGTTGCACGTTTCATCACTTTGAGTATGAAACATGCAACATTCCTCGTGTTTGGATTAACGTCCAATCCAAACACAATGCAACACACACAACATGTCTATTTATCAATGTTAATGTCGCATGCACAAGGTTCTATCATGTGAACAATGCATGCATGGCATGTTCAGAGGCCAAGAACATCAAAGCTAGTAAAGAGCATCTCACAAGCATGCAATACCAAGTTTAAATGGCTAAACCAACTATGGACAGACCTAAACCATGCCAAAATAGTGGCCTAAATGCGCTGAGATAATAGCATGAAAGACAAGAAAATGATGTTCATGCATTAACCAATGAACAAAGCATAGAAGCACAACTCTCAAACATAAGAAGTGACAAATATGAGAGTGTAGCTACACTATATGCACTGACGTCATGTGTGAAATGATGCCAAATCATCCAAACAACACAAGCATAGCATCCTAAGGACCTTGAATCATTAGGCTAGTCAAAACTATTGCACTACAACCATGCATAACAAATCCCATATGACCCAAACTACTCAAAACAGAGTTGAGGCATGCTAAATCAAGGCCAAAAGCATGCTAAAACATAGGCTCAAAAGGGAAGGAAAGCATGTTCATTCATTGGCTCATAAACAAAGCATAATGCATAACCCTCAAGGGCAATGAAAGAGTGATAAACATGGGAGTATAGAAAAGACATAAGCTCTAAAATTACATTCCAAATGATGCCAAATCATGCACATAGCCCAAGCAATCCATGCTAGTGGACTCAAAGCTCAAGACTAGATAAGGTACTTGTACCATAGCCATATCAAGCAAGCCCCAAAGGGCCAAGATGACTCAAAATAGTCCCAAGGCAGGTCAAAACAATGCCAATACATGCATGGAGTAGAGTTAACACATGTTAGAATGGGAGGCATAAAGCATGACGCATGCAAGGCCAATGAGCATGATTACACTACAAGTGTAAGAACCAAATGAGGGATGCTCTAACCAACCAAAAACAGAGTTGTATCATGGCAAAATAAGACCAAAAACACACTGAGATGGTAGCCCAAAAGCTTAGGCAGGCTTGCATACAAATTAGCTCATGGTTAAGGCATAAAGCACAACCCTCCAAAGCATTGAAAGAGTGATACACACAAGGGTATGATAGTGAAACATGCTCTGAAATCATATATCAAATGATGCTAAATCATGCAAATAGCCCAAGCAATGCATGCTAGTGGACTCAAAACAACAAGCTAGTTGAGGAGCTTTACACTATGGCTATACAAAGCCAACCATACATGATCAAGACCAACCGAATCAGACCTAATGCATGTGATATCATGGCAAAAAGAACGCTGAAATAGAACCAAAACAAGCTAGAACCATAGGCCAAAGTAGTAAGCATGCTAGGCTACTGAGTGGAATTGCACTATAAGTGCAAGGAGCATGCAAGAGGTAACCAAACCAACCCTAGACAGAGTTATATCATAGCAAAACAAGGCCTGAAACATGCTAAGATGGAACCTCAAGGAGGTAGAAAAACATGCCAAAGTGTTAAGCCAACAACACAAGCAATCAAGACACAAGGAGAGGGGATGACCCCCTCCTATTTGGGTCCTCAAAACACACTTTCCACCACTGAAATTTCTCTGGAATTCAGCGGTTAAAAGGCCAAGAGAAGGTGATCTTAAAGGCCTTAGGAGATAGCACAAAGCAAAGAAAACAGGGCAGACAAGGGGGTAAAACACATCCAACACCAAAAAAGTCTCAAACAACCACCTTAAGCACTTAAAAAAAAGTTTTTGTAGCTGCAAGTTAGGCCTAAAACATCATGCAAATAGGGCCAAATAAGCAATGAAAACAAAGCTTTAAAGAGGCTATTACTCACCCTTGAAGCACAACTTCAGAACAGCAACTTCAGAGGCAAAAACCAAACCAAAACCACTCAAATGCAACCTCCAAGAACTTTAGCTCAAGAGTGAAGGTATTTCACTAGGTGTTTAGTGCAAAAGTGTGAACAAAACTCACTTTAAGGCACAAAAATAGCACAAATATAGAGAGAGAGGGAGAAATATAGAGAGAGAAGGATATGTTTAGCCCTAAGCAAATTTTCTGAACCTTTGGAAAGGGAGAAGGACCTTCCCTCTTATAGAATTCCAAGCCTCAAGCTTGGTGAAATCCTTTCATACCCGTGTATGGAGGATGCCTTCTGTGCCCAACAGTTGGCACAGATGGCAAGGAAAATATCTACAAAAAGTGCAGAAAGGCCGCCGACCAGTTAAAGTGGTCGACCTGCCACTCCCACTAGTCGACTGACCACAAAAGGTGATCTACAGGGAATAAAACTGGTTGGCAAGGGAGGAAGAGGGTCTACAGAGAGAGTAAAAGGTGGTGGCAGGCTGTCGACCACCTTAGGTGGTCCACAGACCACCCACCCTAGCTGGCTGACCACCAAAAGTGGCTGGCAGGGAAGAAAAGTGGTCTACAGGGGGGAAACTGGTCTACACCCCTGTTCCACCCTCCAGGCAAAGGGTAACAAGGTTTTGTTCAAAAACAAACCAAAAGGAAGAAAGACAAGAATCTGCTAGGCAAGGCACTCAGTCGGGAGCCCTGAAAACTAGTCTACGGGCCACTACAAGTGGCCTACATGAGGGAAAGGTAGTCTATGGCTACAAAAAGTGGCCTACAGGCCTCTGTCTCCCTTTAGGCAAAGGCAGCAAGGCATGGTCCAAAAATCGGGCCAAGAAGAGAAAGTTAAGAGGTCCCGAGACAAGGAGCTCAGCCGAAGGCTCTGGAAACTCAAAACGAGCACAAACATGCACAATCACTGAGTGCACAGACAATGACGTCTGAGTCTTAAGGTCGGTCAAAAATGGGGTGTCTACATGTCCATCATGCATCGGCTTGATCAGTTGGATGCTCGGATGGATACTCTCGATGGTCGTCTTGATGAGCAGGGCACGATGCTAGCCCAGATTCTTTCCTTGCTCCAGATGCAGCAGCCACCACCTCCATCAGATTCCTAGTTCTTGACAGCGTTTGATCTCTATGGTTTTCGGACAGTTTTTTGTTATTTTCTTGGACAGTTTTTTTTTTTCCAATTGGTCTGTATATACTTGTTTCTTTTGTCACTCCCCGACAAAAAGGGGGAGTATGTTTGGGGGGGTATATATGGACGTATATGGCTATATGTTGAATACTCATGACGGATTTTGCAAGTAGCTTTGGACTAGTGTTTTGTATGGATATTATGCTTTTGGGCTTCTAGTTTAGTTATGTCTTGATGAATTCTTATATTGAATTGAATACCAAGTCTCTCTATTTTCAGTTTTGCAGATTTCTATCAAGATTGTTTTGATAGTTCAAGATTGTTCTGATAGTTCAAGCTTGTTTTGATAGTTGTTTTCCATTGTGTTGGCTTGTTTAGTTAGTACATTTGTTTTCTAGGATATTATGTTAGAAAATTTTGTATGGGCATTGACAAAGGGGGAGATTGTTAGGTCCCTTAGTCTTGTCAATCCCGCGAACAAACTTGGGTTATTGAGTTATAATTTTCCTTGCTGTTTTGTCTTGCACGCTCGAGCGAAGGCTGCGTCTAGCTAAAACTTGAGAAGGATGAATGTATGCTCGAACGAGCGAGTCTATGCTCAAGCGAAGCCACTTATGGAAAAACACGTGAGATTAGTTCCTCGCTCGAGCGAGAGAGTCTTCGCTCGAGTGAGCTTCGCTGTTCCAGTTTTCTTTAAATACTTGTTTTAGTTCAAAACTAGGATTAGGTCTTTCAGATCTACTTTAAGGTTTTCTAAGGTTTTCTTTGAGGGCAGTCTTCTAGTTTTCCTTGATATTGTTGAGTGGGTTTTTAACCTATGATCTGAGATACATACATCAAGGAGTTTGTTTCTTCATATTTAAGAGTATTCTTCTTCGGTGGATTCTGAAGATTCAAACGTGGAGTTTCAAAGGAGTTTGATACTGTGCGTAGTCATTAATTTGACGAGTGAAGTTGTGGATTCAACTTCAGGTTAATCAATTCCGAGACGAAGGCTTGGTGAAAGATTTACAAAAGGTTTGAAGACAAATTGGATGCGTTTGGTAATTTGTTTGTTATCTTTGTAATCTTTCTTTCTTCAGTAGTGGATTGATTAGTGGCATTTCGCTGTGGTTTTTAGATCAAAATTGAAGGTGCTTCAATTGGGGTTTTTTCCACGTAAAAATCGTTTGTGTCGATTTATTATTTTTCTAAAACAACAATCTAAATCACTTTTGTAAGTGTTTGATGATTTAGATTGTGTGTTTTGAATGATTGGGAATTGGAGTAATTAAATCTTGATCTAATCACGAATCAATTACGATTTTCATTAGTGATGATTATAGCGATTATAAGGTTATAATGGTGTATGTTGATATTTGTGAATAAACATTTATAAATTTGATTAGCGTTAAATAATTATGTAATTTTATGTGAGAAATTTGTCATAATTTAAATGATTTTTATCCTACAAACTCAATTATAACTGGATTCAAATGGAGAAAGGGTACTGCCTCTTATACCAACACCACCAAATTATGAAAATGACTTTTAAATAATGTATACTTTGCAAAAATATATATATATAAACCATGTTTTAGTCACCAAATAGTCACCAAATAGTCATCAACGATTTTTTTGACGACTAATTTTTTTGTAGGCAAAAACTTCAAATTTTTTGGGCTACTAAATATTTAATCACCAAATAAAAGTTATTTTTTCATTTTTTTTTTTGGGCTACCAACTACTAGGTCACAAAAAATCTTTTATTTATTTTGGCTACCAAATATTTAGTTGCGAAAATACCTTGATTTCCTTTTGGCTATCAATTGGTTAGTTGCCAACAACTTCACTTCTTTTTGGCTACTAAATGTTTAGTTGCCAAAAACTTTCTTTAGTGTTTTTTTTATTAATTTTTCCACAACTTGTATTTATTCTATGCAACCTGTACCTTGTATATAAACAAAATAATAACAATCCAAGAAAATTCAACTTTTAACGTCAAATTCGAAATATAATAGAAATTCCATACAAACCAAGCATAATCCAACTTAAAATAATAATTCTATACAATATAGAGAATTATACAAAAACCTTGTCTTCTGTACACAAAAAAGAAATATCTACAATACCATGTCAAATGGTAGTCTATACCACGCCAAAAGTAATATGTTTTATGCCAAAAGTAATTTGTACCATGCCAATAGTTATCTGTACGAACAATAGTAATCTACAAAAAATCAAAGGACAACATAATAACGGATTATAAAAAAGCAATATCCTCCACACACAAATAAGGAATATCCACATTTCCATGCCAAAAACCATCTGTAAAAATAAATTAACCATTAGGATTGATTGAATAACTTTATCATTTCAAATTATAAAAGAAAATTACATAAAAATCGAATGTATATAATCTTTTCAAAATTGTATAATTATAGTCGTAATCATATGTTGCATGTCCGAACAAGTTTCTCCTAAGTTTCCCCCTCCCGAAATGCAATTTTTCAATTAAGTTTAAGGCATTTTCAGCTCTAACTCCCAACTTATGTGTCTTGCTCATAGGCCATATGTCTCCATATGTTCTATTAGGCACGAGGAAGCTACCCGCACAATCCCCAGAGTGGTTCGAGATTGTTTTGCATTTTTGGCCCCCTAATGCACTTTTTCGACAAAGTTGAAGATGTTTTTTACTCTAACTCTCAACATATGTGTCCTAATTACACCCCATATGTCCAATAGTTCGTACTTGTCATGAACAAGTTGTCGATGACATCCCCAGAGTGGTTTAGGCACTATTTCGTATTCCCCCCCCTCCCCCAATGCCCTTTTTCAACAAAGTTTAAGGCATTTTAAGCTCTAAATCCCAACCTACGTGTTGTAATTACATGTTATCTATCCTCACAAGTCATATTTATCACAAGCAAGCTTCCTGTGACATCCCCAGAATGGTTTGCAGGCTGCTTTGCATTTTTGCCCACCAGACACCCTTTTTCGACAAAGTTTTAGGCGTTTTTTACTCTACCTTCCAACCTACGTGTCCTAATTATGTGTCTTTTGTCCCCACAGATCGTATTTGTCACTGAGCTATCTTCTCGGGACATCCCCAAAGTGGTTTATGGGCTGTTTCACATTTTCATCCCTGCATGCCCTTTTCCGACAAAGTTTAGTGTATTCTACTCTAACTTTCAACCTACACATCCTAATTACATGCCGTCTATCTCTATAGGTGTATTTTATTGTATAAGCCAACCTTAATGAAGTAAAAATATGAAATTGAATATTCTAGACCCTCCCAAAAAAACAAAAATTGTTCTACATTACATTGTTTACTAATTAGCTAATTCCTAACTAATTTAAAATTTCCAATAAAGTAAGGTAGCACTTTGCCTTGAATTGGCTATAGAAAAATTGAAAATTGTTTTGTTGACACACCTCATGATTGATTTAAACACTAGAAGGTTATTCTAAACAAATATTTCAAATTCAAGTAATTCCTTTAAGTACTCAACAATTATCCTAAAGTAGGACTTCAAAATCAAGCTAAAAAAAAAATCATGCACTTTCATGACAGTCCTTTAAAGCATTCAATAAATATTTTAATAGAACGTGCGAAGTTTAGAAATAGAATCGCATCCAAATCAATTGAGCCCAATTCATTTTCTCCCCCTATTTTATGTTCCTTAATGAACACTAAAGTGACAAAAAATATTAGAGTTCTCATATTGTCAACATATTAAATCATGTATTAGGATTGGAGATGCTCTATCTAACAGGGCATAAAGTTCTTTAACCAATCAATTTCTAACCACAAACAAAACCTAGCATTTATATTCAATTTAAACTAGAATTTATATACAGAACATAGCAAAACAGTTTTCTTCTCAATCAAATAGTGGCTCAAGTTTGGTATACATTGTGCATGGTACAGTACTCTTAAGTTAATTTCATATCCAAACCAAACTATTCTATCAGCTTCATGTTATATGATGTGTGCGATGCTCTTGATCAAAACGATTATGATCCAAAAGTTAGGATGTTAATGCAGAACCTATCATACACTGCTGGAGACACCCCATTTTTGACCGCTCTTAAGACTTGGGCACTACTGATGGTTTACTTGGTGGAGAAAGGTGTGCAAGGCAAAGGTTCAGTTTCTTCGGCAAGGAGAGAGTCAAATCTCAACTTCACACCCCTTTTGGACCGAAACAATCTTGATCAAAAGATTTTGGACCTTGAAACCCTCTCTTTCAAAATGTTTTGAAAATAAAGTTCCTACGATGTTCCGACGCTCGCATTTCGTTAAATGTTGCGCTTTTCGGTAAACCGAGCAAGGACAAAGTGGAAATGAATGAAACAGAGATGAGATATTTGAAAAATATTTCAAAACACCTTACTTAGGGGTTTGAAGTTGAAGAAAAGAAGAGAAGGGGGAAGAAACCCAGTTGGGGGAGAAAATGGGCATGAACCGTTAAGAGAGGGACGAGTAGTCCTCGCTGAATCAGGCCTATTCATTTGCATACTTGGATTTCATCTATGAGGCCACCACCATTGGAAACCTTACTTCCGGGGCTTCATTTTGCACTCAAAAATCTCCTAAATCCAAGTCCGGACGAGAGAGATATGGTTAATTGAAGTAGGGCATCACTCCTGTTGGACTAAATCTACACGGCTTCACCAAAATAGGCATAACTTTTTGCATAGGAGGAATTTTGATGCAAGGTTTGCACCATTGGAAAGCTAACTTCTGGGGCTTCAATTTGGATACCTAGACGACCACTTTTGGACTTCCCAATCACTGGCCGACCACCTTTCTTTCTGTCAGACCAATGTTTTGTCTTGAAAAACCAAAAAAAGTAACAGGCCGACCAAAAAAGGTGGTCAGCCGACCACCTGAACCTTTTGACCTGGTCGGCTAACCAGGGAAAGCGGTCGGCCGACCACCTGAACTGGTCAGCCAGCTTTCTCCTTTTTTGTCTCAATGAGTTGAAGCCAGCTATGCCAGCTGGAAGCCTCAGAATGCATCCTTCATACACGTGTATGGAGGATGTTTAAGCTAGATTTTAAGCTTCTTGGAGAAGCTTTAGACCTTCTCCTCTATAAAGGAAAGGGCCCTCTTCCATTGCTGGGGTTCAGAACCTGTTTTGAGCATACATACACTTTCCCTCCATATCTCTATATTCCAAGCTCCAAAAACCCTTGTTCTTGGTCCCATTGCACTACACCTCCATTATCAACCTAAGCACCTAGGAGCTCATTTTCAGAGGTTGGAGAGTTCTTATTTTGGTCCAGAAGCTGCTGGCCCTCTGCTCTACAAGGGTAAGACACTAGTTCCCTTTTTTGGCCCTTATTTTGCTTCATTGTTTAGACTTACTTGCAAGCATTTTTGGGTTTCATCATAAACTTAAAAAAGTTTTTTTTTTTAGCTTATAAACATGTTTTTTTAAGGTCATTTTTCTATTGGGGGTCATCTACCCCCTTCCATGCTTTATTTCCTCATGTTTTGAGCTATGCATTTGAGCATTTGCATTGGCCTTGGTTTGGCCTTTTAGCCACTGAAATCCAATGGATTTTCAGTGGCTAACATGTGTCTTTGAGCTTCAAAATCATAGAGGGGTGACCCTCTCACCCCTTGTTCTCTTTACTAGCTTTGTTGGCCTTCCAAAGGACCCCTTATTTGCATGTTTTGAAGTCATGTTTCAGGCCCTATTTGGTGAGTTTTAAGGTCTGCATAAGCTCTGTCCAGAGCCCTTTTGGCCATTTTGAATGTCTATTATGCATGTGTAGAACAATCCTATTCAAGGCCTTTCAAAGGGGCTTTCACTTGCATGCTTCCTAGACTAATTTCAAGGCCTTTTTGGTGGGTTTTAGGACCCTCATAACCTCTTTCCAGAGGTGGTTTTTCCATTTTATGTGTCTATCATACATGTGTAGAATAACCTCTTGCATGGCCTTTCAAAGGAGATGACCTCACTCCAGCAAATATGCTTGGAAAAGAAACCATCGCTGCAAGACGCGCCTTGAACTTCGACTCACCAATGACCTCAACGCAAGAGACAATGCAGGCAATCACCGAACAAGCAAAGCAGAATGAACAAAGGCTGGAGAACATGATCGCTGAAAATGAACGTCTCCGTCAAGATTTGGCCCTCGAAGTCGCAAAATCGAGAGAAGCCATCCGCCAAGATCCTAAACGACCTCCGAGGGCCAGTGGACAACGACCTCGAGCCTGACCAAAGGATACCGATAGCGACTCCAGCTCATTAACCATGGAGCTCAACAAGAAGGGATGATCCGAAACTTCCAGCTCCTCCGAAAAGAGTCTACATACAAGGAACAAGCGCAGGAGGAGCAGTTCAGACGAAGAGGACCAGCACGATCCTTTTGTCCGACTGATTGCAAGGGCGACCCTGCCCAAGAAGTTCAAAGCTCCGTCATTCACTCTCTACGATGGAAAATGAGACCCCACTGATCATATTCGTCACTACAAGCAGGCCATGACATTGCATGCAGACAACGAAGCCCTCATGTGCCGAATATTCCCCAGTAGCCTGGGGCCATTAGCTGTCAGGTGGTATTACAAGTTGAAGCCGGCCTCGATCAAAAGCTTCCATCAATTACAGAAATCCTTCAGGGCTAGGTTCATCACCAACGAGGTGCAGCTGAAACAGGCCGACTCTCTCTGGGCTATGCAGATTCAGTCAGGAGAAACGCTCAAAGCATATTCGGCGCGCTATTGGGAGTGTTTCAACCTCGTCGACGACACTTGCAACAACTCCATGGCCATCACCGCCTTCAAAATGGGACTACATCCTGACAGTCCTCTTCGCAGTTCCCTGACCAGAAGACCCCCCAAAACAGTCTGGGCATTGATGAAGAAAGTTAAAGAGTATTGCAAAATGGAAGATGATGCCTTGAGAATAAAAGCCAGCCAAATGTCCAACAAAACGGCCCCCTCTAAAATTGCTCAACCAATAAGTTCCACGCCACCTCCTAGCCCAGAGCCTCGGCAACGCGGTAAACAAGACAAAAGGTGGGATACTCGTCGATCAAGTGATCAATGCTCCCATCGAACGAATGAACAACTGCAAGTCGACGGCAGGCATTTGAGGTGTGCCGACAAGAAGTACACAGAGTTGTCAGAACCAATCGTTGCAATAATGACCAAAGTCCAACACCTTCCATTCTTCAAATGGCTGTCAAAGATGGTGGGGCCGCCCGACACGCGAAGAAGGGATAGGCGGTGTGAATATCACAAAGATCACGGCCACGAAATAGAAAGTTATTACGCATTAAAAGATCACCTGGAAGAACTAGTGCAAGACGGCCGACTGCAACAGTATGTGAGAAAGTGAAAGCCAACCAAGGCACTAGCCTTGAGGCAGGACTCACCTCCACTTGGCGTGATCCATATAATCTACAGCCTGCTTGCACCCCCAACCGTGCTCACAATTCAGTCGCATCCAATCCCCCAAAAGCAACATATTTCGACTGAATGGCCCAAAGAAGCTCTGACAATTAATTACAATGACTCCAATCTTAGCGGCACAATAGCTTCCCACATCGATCCGTTGGTCATTAAATTACACATAAATCGGTTCACCATTGAACGCATTCTCATAGACCCGGGGATTACTTCAGAGGTTATGTATTACCAAACTTTCATCAAACTCGGCCTCAACGAGTCAGGCCCATCTCCGGCGCCTCACCCATTGTTCGGCTTTAATATGAATCCTGAATAACCGTTAGGGAAGATCATACTACCTGTTCGAGCAGGCTCCAGAACGGTCGAAGTGGAATTCCTGATCGTAAAGCTCCCTTCGCTGTATAATGTCATCATGGGGCGAACCTGGATACATATTATGAAGGCCGTTCCAAGCACTTCTCATCAGCTTGTGCGCTTCCCGACAGCCCATGGCATTGAAGAGATCCGTGGCTCCCCCTAATCGGCACAAGCAGAGATTTAACGAAAACCCTATCACTGACCCGACCTGTGCGTTTTGATACTTGTATATATATCACTTCTGCAATGCAAACCATTTTTCTTCATGGCTCCATTCATTTCTCAAAGTCCCCTTGGGTACATGACACCTTAGGGCCGATTAAAGTCTCCGGATTCGGAGCGCCCTTCGTGGATATCACGATTGGCCAAACTAAGTCTCCAGATTTGGAGCCCCCTTGGGTGCATGACAACTTAGGGCCGATTAAAGTCTCCAGATTCGGAGCGCCCTTCATGGATATCACGATTGGCCAAACCAAGTCTTCGGATTCGGAGCCCCCTTGGGTACATGACATCTTAGGGCCGATTAAAGTCTCCGGATTCGGAGCCCTCTTGGGTGCATGACACCTTAGGGCCGATTAAAGTCTCCGGATTCGGAGTGCCCTTCATAGATATCACGATTGGCCAAACCAAAACTCCGGATTCGGAGCCCCCTTGGGTGCAGGACACTTTAGGGCCGATTAAAGTCTCCAGATTCGGAGCCCC
>NW_021026778.1:620251-635355 GCF_004153795.1 Camellia sinensis
GTATCGCACCTAAAACAAACAACTTCCTAGTTCGGTTGGAGTGTGTGATTTTGGATCTAAAAACGTCCCATTTCAGTTTGTTCGCAAATGCAGTAGGTATGGTTACTATTCAGAAGGTTTTTGTTCATTACAGAAAAGATCCATTTGAAAGTGTTATGGAAAAACATGTATATACAAGTAATACGTGTTGCTAGTCTATACAAAGGGAAAACAAAAAAGGAAATGGGAATAAGTTACTTACAGTTTGAAGGCAGAAAACACATATCCAAGCCGCAAGAATAGTAAATAGAGCACGAGCTTTGCAGATACTGAAGGTTGTGGAAATGGAGACTCAGAGGAAGAGAGAACGAGAAGATGAATAGAGATATTGAGATCTGAAGAAATAGGGTTTTTTTGTGTAAACCTTGGTCTTTGGCGGGACTGTTCAAAATTTGCAAAGTACGAAGATGGCGTGACAGCTACGCTATGCGAATGACAGCTTGCCACGTGTCCATAGAATGGGAAGCGATTCAGTTGACAGTACGACTGAAGAGATGTTTTGTAACGGTACAATCGGCAGCCCGACAGCATTTTAGCTCGGTTGAAAGACAAGAGGTTTTAGCTCGGCGGGAACTGGTAATCCCAATCATGCTGTGCAGATGGAATTAAGGGGCAATTGAGAGGGTAATTTATAAATAAATTGGGCCGAGTTGGGTAATGGGCCGTTCTATGGGCCACAGTAAGAAGGGTTGAGTAAATGGGCCTTGTAGTTAGCCCGGTCCAAAAGAGCCTTGTAGATAGCTCGGTCACCACTGTCAGAGTGATAGCAGTTAGCTCGGCCATACCCTTTTGAACCAAGGTATTTTGAGCTTTTCTCATGACCTTGCTACGGATTAGCTCGGTCCAAGCTCGTTATGGTTAGCACGGTCTCAGCAGGAGAAGCCGATGTACACGCAATGAAGGGAAGAACCGAGCTAGTTAAAGCTCAGTCATTTCAGCCAGCTTAGCGTGGCTATGATAGCTCGGTCGTTTTGTCATACTACTGAGTAAAACCATCTCACTTGGTTTAAGCAGTAAGGGGGTGATGAAGGATAAGCATTATCTTACAAGAGTGTGATTCCTAGGAGGACTCTGCATGGAGGAATAAGAGTCCTACTGGATTGTGCCACGCGAAACCTATAAAGGCTCATAAATATCACCTATGGAGAGGTAACACAACTTTGATTCCTGAATTCACAGAGCTTTTGTGTCTATTGTCTACTGTGCTGACTTAGGCATCGGAGGGGTTTCCGGCACACACCCGTCGGTTAGCTCACATTTGTGTTTTCATGTGGCAAAGCGACGACATTTGGAGGAGTGCAAGCTTGATCAACAGGATCATACGAGAAGAATTATTTCGTACTCGTACAATGCCCAATTACATTTACAAAAGTAATCCAAAATAATGTCAATTTAAAATAAGTATAGAATGCATTCTGCACAACACAAAGGAACATCACAAAACTATAAACTCCAAAATCTCAAAACTTAAAACCCCCCCCAACCCCTCTCCCCCAAAAAACCTAGTCTTTGTTCTTGTTAAATCCCAAATATTAACAAAAACTCATCAACACAATTGAATCATACACAGAAAAAACGTCTTGAGTAAAAGAAATATGACCTCGGTGGTGTCACATTCAAAGACCAAAGGACCTGAAATTGTGATTATCATTCCAAATGATTATTGACGTCAAAATTGGGATTGGGATCAAGAAGAATAAACAAATGATGGGTTTGTTTGTAGAGTGCTAAACTTTTTGAATAAAGTTTGATTTTATTTGTATATGTATAGTGAGAGTGACGTTCTTTTTTCTTAGGCCCAGTGAGTGGGGTCAATATGTAAAATTTTCAAAATGGTTTTGTTTTGTTTTATTTTTTTGCTTTTGATAGGCCCACTAGGTTCATTGTGTAAATAGGCAACAATTTTGAATAAACATTACATGTGCTCTAAATTTTTTTGAAACTCAGTGGTGTCGATTGACACCACTGTTATAAGCATAGCTCCGCCCTGATTGATTGCGATGAGTTGATTTTAGAGAGAAAAACTCTTGTATTTCAAATGGGAGAGAATAAGGATATAGAGAGAGATTGTAGAGAGAAAGGATTTTCGGATATTCTCTAGTCTTCATTACTACAGGAAGAGCAAAGTTAAAGACCTTTCTCACCCCCTGTTTCAGTTATGCCCCCAACCCCACCTTTCTCTAGAGTGTTTCTTCTAAGGATAGTGAGACTTAAACTGTAAAAGGCTAGAACACAACAAAGGGATTTTCTACAACAATCGAAATGGAAGCGTGGAAACGGAGCTTTGCAAATCAAAATAGAACAAAGAGAGAAATACTATTTTGCAGAGGAAGTGAAGACAGGAAAGAAACACTTGACAAAATCAAAAGGGAATACAATTATTTTACTTTATTTTTAAAAGCAGGGTCGATCATAGAGAATTATATAGTAATATAATTGGACAAAGAGAGTTTTTGTACTATAACAGAAACAAAAACAAAATAAAAGAGCTTTGTAAAATGAATACAAAACACATAGAATATTATTCTGATAATTATTTAACAAGAGTTCTAATAGAGTTGTAGTGAAGAACAAAGCTCTCTAAAATAGAAGAGGGATACAGTTTTTTTTTGGGATAAGAAGCAATGATAAAAAGATAAGAGTAATAATATATGATTGATTGAAAAAGGAAATGAAGACAGAAAAACGTTTGAGATTTTGTTCCTTCTCTTACAAATAAAAAATGCATTGCATAGTAATTCGCTGGCAGCAGGGGCGAAGGCATGGCAAGGTGTCACGGGTTGCCTTGCAAGGCTAACTCCGTGACGTTTCGCTCACGGTGGTGTGACCATTTGAGTGCTCAAGAGTGGCCGTTGGAAGTGCCCCAACGTGACCTAACATTGGCCCCAAGTAGCCCAAGTCATGTAGGCCACCAATAGCCAACAAAAGACAAAGCTGCAGCCCATATTAGAAGCCAACTAGCGCTGCCAGCAACCAGCAATAGCAGCCAACAGTACAGAGTTTTGGCGCTTTGGTTCGGCACTCAAATGAAGGAGTTTTGAGTTGAAATTTTTACTGGAGATAGGTCTTAGGGGAAGTGTTTTCCCGACCAAGTTTCGTGATTTTTCTCAATTTGTGAAATTTATGAAAAATCATTATGACTCCTCGGACATGTATGTTGTTTCCTCCTACCAGATGGAAAATTGCTTAACAAGCATATATAAGGGGGTATGGTATGCTACCTACCTACCTCTCCGCCCAAACTGGGCTTGAAGTGAGCAACCTTAGGGCAACTCAAGGGCGGGCTTTAGGCATCCAGAGGGGTGTCTAGAGTCTCCACGTGGGTTTGGGAGCCCCGTGGACGGTGCAATGATGTAGGCACTGCGCGACCTTCCCGGGTGAGAGGTCCACTATTTTGTTTCCATTATGCCACGCAATATGGTATCTTTGGGACTCGTTTTGGACCGAATGGGCTATCGAGGCACCACTAAAGGCCTCGTCTGCCAACTCAAGTGCTTGGTTTGGGTTCAACCTCACACGAGGGGATCTCGTGGCTTAAGCTAAACGGTTGGAAGGCGACACCGCATATGTGGGCTATCGAATGAAGGCATCAAGCTCTGTATGGACGAAGTCTATTGAGGGACTACATTATGCTACAAGCGAGCTATGGATTGAGATGTTGCCTTACTCCTGCTACACGTTGGTGCAACGCTAAGGTGCGTAATGGCCTTAGGCGGAACCTAGAACACGTGTTGGCACGAGGATTACGCCGTGGGCAAGAGATTGACCCTCGGTGGCTTGTGGGCTTCGCATGACCACGTGGCCATCCAATATGCATCTATTGAGGCATGCTAAACCTTACGACACTTGGAGATGCTACTAAAGACCCAACGTGCAATGTTGGCTTGTCAGCTAAGTCGAGGGCCTTCGCTAATACATTGTTGTGTGGCTAGGCACCTTGATGACATAAACCTAAGTTGGGCGAGCACCTTGCTTGAGGTAAGCTTGGCGCTATGAAGCGACTTATGCCGTTCTTGGTGCACTGGAGGCGTCGGGCCTACTTGTGGCATCCGGGTGAAGACGGAGCTTCCTTGTGAAATTGTTTTGCTAGACAAAGCATTGGGCCCTAATGTTCAAACGGGTGAGACCATCAACACTCGATTTGTTAATGAGCTATGGCGGGCTTAAACTTGGTGGAGTTTGAGCGCTACACGGGCAAAAATTGATCCGCTGAGCCTCTAAAGGAGTCGGCTCGTGACAGTTGGTATCAGAGCTAGATCACTCATTTGGGGTGAGTTCGATCTAAAGCGGACATGCAGCTATCTTGTGATATCATTCTTCCGTGGACCCCGATGCAGCTGTTTGAAGGAGTTATGCATGAAACTCATCTTGGGGGACGTGTATGACGTCCTAGACTCTAAACAAGAACGCCGTTGGTTTTCTAGTCATGTTTGAACTGTGGGAGCTGATTGGTGATGTCTTGGGGTATTCGTGCCTATTGTGTTATTTTTCAGCGATGCCTTGAATGCAGCAACTGTTCTCGAGGGTGCGAATTGAGCGGCATTGTGACATCTAGTGTTTCCTTGCTAACTTGGTGTTTCCCTCTCACTTTGTGGACTTGGTGAGCATTTCTACACTGTGGGCACAATGTGGAAGAAGTATGCTACATTTGTGGACGGGTTGCTTCCTAACCAGCAAGGTTGGCATGATTGTGTTACTTTGTTGGCTACATGGGGATTTCTACCGCAGTTTGGACTTGTGGAATGCTTGTATCAGATTGTGGGCATGTGATCTTCAACTATTGAGCCTTAGAGACGGATTTTCGTTGGCAACCGTACACGTGCTATGGCATTATCATTGGTTCGCTTCAGGGGGCCTATGTTTCAACTGTTCGTGGTGGCATTTGCAACTTGTGCTTGTCAGTGGTTTTGCATCTTCAGACGCATGGTTGTTGACTCTTAGAGGGTTTGTTCGGAAAATTTTCAAGACAAAATTTGAGATCTTGACTCCCGTGTGCAAAGGCACCGAGTGTACATGCTTGCTAGAGAGCGGGGTGATGGATGAAATCGCCGTTGTTAGAGGACAACCGTGTAGCGGGATTGTAAAGTCAAGATATAATTTGGTGCCAGGATCAGCACACCGTTTTGAGCAGCATGAGCTTGCTAATGAGGGGATCTCGTGGCTTAAGCTAAGCAGTTAGAAGGCGACACCGCATATGTGGGCTATCGAATGAAGGCATCAAGCTTTGTATGGACGAAGTCTATTGAGGGACTACATTATGCTACAAGCGAGCTACGGATTGAGATGTTTCCTTACTCATGCTACACGCTGGTGCAACGCTAAGGTGCGCAATGGCCTTAGGCAGAACCTAGCACACGTGTTGGCACGAGGACTACGCCGTGGGCAAGAGATTGACCCTCGGTGGCTTGTGGGCTTCGCATGACCAAGTGGCCATCCAATATGCATCTATTGAGGCATGCTAGACCCTACGACACTTGGAGATGCTACTAAAGACCCAACGTGCAATGTTGGCTTGTCAGCTAAGTCGAGGGCCTTCGCTAATACATTGTTGTGTGGCTAGGCATCTTGATGACATAAACCTAAGTTGGGCGAGCACCTTGCTTGAGGTAAGCTTGGCGCTATGAAGCGACTTATGCTGTGCTTGGTGCACTGGAGGCGTTGGGCCTACTTGTGGCATTCGGGTGAAGACGGAGCTTCCTTGTGAAGTTGTTTTGCTAGACAAAGCATTGGGCCCTAATGTTCAAACGGGTGAGACCATCAACACTCGATTTGTCAATGAGCTATGGCGGGCTTAAACTTGGTGGAGTTTGAGCGCCACGGGGCAAAAATTGATCCGCTGTGCCTCTAAAGGAGTCGGCCCGTGACACAGGGCCATAGGGTTACGTGCTCATCTCATTTTTGAAATTTTATTATTATTTTTTATTATTGTCATGTATAAAATATATTTTATTTTATTTTTAACATATTTTTTGGCTAAGGATTTATTGTGTTGTTCATAACAAGTAATTATTTGATATTTTTGGAACACTATGTGGTATTGTTTATGTAGTAATTTAAATCAATAGTCTAGCGAAAAATATTATAAATTGGATATAATGATTCATTATTTTCAAGTAGTTGACATACCATTTAGTGTGATTTGTGATTTTCCGTGCTTTGAGTATCACGTAGGCAACGTCATATGGTACTCTATGACTGTTTAATAATTTTCATGCAAAACACATCATTTATAAGCAATGTCATCTCTTTAATATTTTTTGTCAAATAAAAATTAAATAGATTTTATAATAATTTCTGTTATAAATGATGTGTTTTTATTTTTTAAAATTAGAAATTTTGATCCATAATTTTTTGTGCAAAAATTACAAATTTACATCATTATCCCACACTAAGCTATTCCACACTATTATAGAATTTTAATTTGTTCTTATTAATAATGAATATGTAATTTTTTTATGTTTAAATTCATCTCATAAAATTATTATTATCTTAATATTGCTCATGACTTTTTTTAAAAATAAAAAATTGTAATCAATAAGTGCCCCTTTAACTTGATTTCCTGATTCTGCTACTGACCGACAGTGAAAAGCAAAGATTTCCAGGTAGACAACAACAAAATAGAATAGAATGAGAGTATCAAAAGCCAAACAATTAACTTTGAAATGTTGATGCAGAATAAATTACACTCACTACTTTTGATGAGAGAGAAGGTGGTGGAGGAGGGAGGACGAGGGTGGCAGAGAGATTTGGATAATTGAGGGAATGATGCGAGAGAGGAAGAAGGTGATTTTGCATCCTTTTTTTGAAATTTGAAGCTAAAATGTAATTTTTTAAACTTTTTTCGTTCCAAATGTGATGTGAGAGGGTAATTTGTAAACAAATTGGGCCGAGCTAGGAAGAGTCTTCTTTGGGAGTTGGACCGCGTAATGGACCGAGATAAGGGCTGGTGTAGCTCGGTCTTAAGCCAAGAAGACATCACATATTTTGGGTTTGGGCCGAACTATGGACCGAGGTATCGGTAGAAAGAGGACCGAGCTAAACGATAGCTCTACAAGGCGTCATCTCGAAGTCAAGACTGATAGTAGTGCTTAAAGTATCACAGAGCCGAAGTAACTTGGTTGACCGCAATGTTAGCCGAGGTAAAGATGTCAACAGAAATAAGTGGGCCTGGTGGTTAGCCGAGGTATTGGTGAGAAAGGATGTCGGGCTTGGTATAGCTCGGCCGCCGGTCTTGGTATAACTCGGCCGGGCACCATCTACATCATTACCTAAACGTGTGACCGAGGTAACTTAGCTCGGTGTGGTTGCAGCAGCTTATTAAAAGGAGGTAGCATCAATGGCAAGGGCCGAGTTGTGTATAGCTCGGCAGGGTGGCATCCGTTAGATCGGCTTTCGATCACACGGTCCGAAGGGCAGGGGACCGAGATAAATCAGTTCGGGCAGGAATGTATAACCGAGGTAAAAGGTTCAGCCATCTCACTTGGCTTGCAATGATGAGACTCCTAGTAGGACTCTGTTAAGGAGAGTTAGAGTCCTACTGGGATTGTATAAACCATCTCACTTGGTTGGTAGTGAGTAGAAGTGTGACTCCTAGGAGGACTCTGTTAAGGAGAATAGAGTCCCACTAGGATTGTGCAAAACCATCTCACTTGGTTGGTAGTGAGTAGGGTGTGTGATTCCTAGGAGGACTCTCAAAGGGAGAGTTGGAATCCTACTAGGATTGTGCCAAAGTAAAGTCTATAAAAGCTCATGACCAGACCTATGGACAGGTATCCCAATTCTTACTCTAGAATACACAGAGCTTATTGTCTATTGTCTAGTTGTTGACTTAGGCATCGGAGGGGTTTCCAACACACACCCGCCGGTTAGCTCACGTTTGTGTTTTCAGGTGACAAAGCAACATTGTTTGGAGGAGCGCAAACTTGATCAACAAGATTATACGAGAAGGTTTATTTCTTTCCCGTACAATTGGCGCCGTTTGTGGGAAATTCACAAAGAGCAAAACCTCTTGATCAAGTTTTCCTCTCTAGTTGAAAGCAATGGCGCACAATGAAGACTTGCCGCAATCTGCTATAGATGGGCAAACTCTGGAAGGGGGTGGGAGGCGCAAAGGTTTACCTTTTATCCCACCCATGGCGGAATTAGATCCCCAACGAAGGAATCAGCGGAGAGAAGCAAGAAGAAGACAGGGCTCAAGTCCACACCGCTCTCGGAGCCCTGATAGACAGAGGCGGAAGATAGATCATCAGGTTCTCGAAGATCACGTAAGGGAGCAAGACGATGTAATAAGAAGAATAGCGGCTAACATAGAGTTTATGAAGAGCGAGATAAAAAGCAAAAGGGTGGCAATAAAAGAGGGGAGCAGAGGCAACACACACTCTTGCCACTCAGAAGATCATGACAGACAAGTCACACTATCACAAACTGAAAGTAGAAGCCTCAGGTCGGGTGGTACACAATCAAAGACTTCCAGGACACGCTACTTCAGACCTGAGAGAAAGAAGATTGAAAGGGCTCGAAGGAGAGAAGACACTCAGGCTCGTGACCCCCGCAGAGTCTCCGCATTACAACGATTGGCTCCTAGAACACATAGGAGTGTCGAGGTTAGAATTCCAGAACCACGCCTCGCCTATGAACCAGCAGACAAAGCATTAGCAAGGTTGCAGAGCTCACTGTTCATCCTGACAATTGAGGACGCACCATTACCCTTAGGCTTCCATCAGCCTAAATTCATAACTTATGAGGGGGAGTCAGACCCCTACATACACTAAAGCCACTTTCGCCAGGTTATGGCCGTGTATCGACGAAACGAGCCCTTAATGTGTATCATGTTTCCGTCCAGCCTTGACGACATGGGTTTAGCATGGTTTGAAAGGTTACCAGAAGGTAGTATAGCCTCATGGGCGCAACTAACGGAGGCATTTGTAACCAGATTCAGAACAAACACCAAGACGCCAGTGGAGATTGACCAGCTTCTCTCCATCAGCATGGGCAAGAAGGAAACATTGAAGTCTTACGATAATCGGTATTGTGAGACCTTCAACCAAGTAACAGATTGTCCTATAAACCTAACTATTGCACAGTACAAGCAAGGTCTGTTAGTGGGTCATAAATTGAGAGATTTAATAACAATGACGTCACCTCTTTCTATGGAAGCCCTGATGGAGCGAGTGCACCAACACATCTTGGTAGAGGAAGAAGGGATGCACACCATGGTAGAGTTCGATACAAACAGTGATATCAGACAGAACATCTTCGGCAAAAGTTAGCACGGTTGGAAAGAAGGACTAACCAAGCGCAACAAGTCTTTGCCCGACTTGGGGGGCAATCAAGAAGTTTGGTAGGAATAACCAAACGCTTAGCTCTATGTTGACCGGAATAACCAACATTTAGCTCTCCTACACCGAGATAAGGATATCTAGGCTGCAGGAAGTTGGCAGGTTTGACCAATAAGTCTTTGCCCGACTTGGGGGGCAATCAAGAAGTTTGGCAGGAATAACCAAATGCATAGCTCTATGTTGGCCGGAATAACCAACTTAGAGGTTGGCTGGAAAAACCAACACCTTTCCTAAGCCCAGGATATGGATCCAGGCTGCAGGACGTTTGGTCGGAATAACTAAACACTTTACTCTAGGTTAGCTGGAATAACCAACTTAGAGGTTGGCTGGAAAAACCAACACCTCTCCTAAGCCCAGGATAAGGATCCAGGCTGCAGGACGTTTGGTCGGAATAACCAAACACTTTACTCTAGGTTGGCCGGAATAACCAACTTAGAGGTTGGCTGGAAAAACCAACACTTGGTACTCTTTAGCCGAAGTAAGGATATCGGCTAAAGAGTGGTTGACTGGATTAAACCAACACTTGGTACTCTTTAGCCGAAGTAAGGACATTGAGCTAAAGAGTAGTTGGCTGGATTAAACCAACTCTTGGTACTCTTTAGCCGAAGTAAGGACATCGGGCTAAAGAGTGGTTGGCTGGATTAAACCAACACTTGGTACTCTTTAGCCAAAGTAAGGATATCGGCTAAAGAGTGATTGACTGGAAAAACCAATACTTACTTCTCCTAAGCTAAGATAAGGATCTGGGCTGCAGGAAGTTGGCAGGTATGTCCAACAAAATTTTTTGAAACTCTTTGGCCGGGATAATGGTTACCTCGGCCAAAGCAGGTTGGCAGGTTTGACCAATAAATTTTTTGGAACTCTTCGACCGGAATGATGGTTACCTCGGCCAAAACAGGTTGTCAAGGTTCATATAAACCGAGTTAGTCTGTTCGGCAAGACACAGAAAGAACGACTCGACGTATACAAACTCGAAGGATATATACGTTAAAGGCAAAAAAACAGGGCTATTCAAATTTTTGGCATGACGATGGTAACAAGGAGAACAAGGATATTGGGGGCACGCCATGTATCCTGGGAATAACGTCGTTCCAGATTAGTGGAAGGACATGCTAAGCAACTGACAAGGCTTATTGGGACCGAACAAGCCGTGAAACCGAACAACTTTTTAGCTTGGCTGGAGAAAAAATAATCCCAATCATGCTACGCAGATGGAATTAAGGGGCAATTGAGAGGGTAATTTGTAAACAAATTGGGCCGAGCTAGGAAGAGTCTTCTTTGGGAGTTGGACCGCGTAATGGATCGAGATAAGGGTTGGTGTAGCTCGGCCTTAGGCCAAGAAGACATCTCATATTTTGGGTTTGGGCCGAACTATAGACCGAGGTATCGGTAGAAAGAGGACCGAGCTAAACGATAGCTCTACAAGGTGTCATCTCGAAGTCAAGACTGATGGTAGTGCTTAAAGTATCACAGAGCCAAAGTAACTTGGCTGACCGCAATGTTAGCCGAGGTAAAGATGTCAACCGAAATAAGTGGGCTTGGTAGTTAGCCGAGGTATTGGTGAGAAAGGATGTCGGGCTTGGTATAGCTCGGCTGCCGGTCTTGGTATAACTCGGCCGGGCGCTATCTACATCATTACCTAAACGTGTGACCGAGGTAACTTAGCTCGGTGTGGTTGCAGCAGCTTATTAAAAGTAGGTAGCATCAATGGCAAGGGCCGAGCTGTGTATAGCTCGGCAGGGTGGCATCTGTTAGATCGGCTTTCGATCACACAGTCTGAAGGGCAGGGGACTGAGATAAATCAGTTCGGGCAAGAATGTATAACCGAGGTAAAAGGTTCAGCCATCTCACTTGGCTTGCAGTGATGAGACTCCTAGTAGGACTCTGTTAAGGAGAGTTAGAGTCCTACTGGGATTGTATAAACCATCTCACTTGGTCGGTAGTGAGTAGAAGTGTGACTCCTAAGAGGACTCTGTTAAGGAGAGTAGAGTCCCACTAGGATTGTGCAAAACCATCTCACTTGGTTGGTAGTGAGTAGGGTGTGTGATTCCTAGGAGGACTCTCAAAGGGAGAGTTGGAATCCTACTAAGATTGTGCCAAAGTAAAGTCTATAAAAGCTCATGACCAGACCTATGGACAGGTATCCCAATTCTTACTCTAGAATACACAGAGCTTATTGTCTATTGTCTATTGTCTAGTTGTTGACTTAGGCATCAGAGGGGTTTCCGGCACACACCCGCCGGTTAGCTCACGTTTGTGTTTTCAGGTGGCAAAGCAACATTGTTTGGAGGAGCGCAAATTTGATCAACAGGATTATACGAGAAGGTTTATTTCTTTCCCGTACATGATGATAGAGAGTAAATTGATACGACTTCAAAAAATTTCAAAATAAAATTAAAATTATTCAAAATCTAGAGGTGTAATTGATCACTGAGACAAAATATAGGAATAAAAATAAAATTTTCTCTTTTATATATGATTTTTAAAATTATTTTTAATATGCCACTCAAAGATTTTGTTTTTGTCCCTCAAACATTTTCTTCCATCATTTCTGTATTTCTTTGATCCCTTTTCTCTTTTGTTGCCAGATAACACCATTTGCCATTGCGAAAATAAATCTATGTTTTGGGGATTTATTAGGAAATTATTTCAAGTGCTTGTATTGCAATTAATCCATTGTATTCTTATATTTCAATAATTCTTATTATTTAGACATTTGATCAATCAAATCATAATTTTCATATTTAAAGTATTTTATAAATAATTTCACTGTTATAAATATTTTTTAAATGTTTAGCAACTCAGTGATGTGAATATTCATATTTGACAGTATAGATATTTATATTGATGTGTGAATGTTTACATTGACAATATGAACATTTATATTAACAATATGAATATTTATATCATGAAACATTCACACAAGTCAATATGAATATTATTATTAAGAGTATTTTGATAACTGTGTCATCTATAGAATTTATTAGAATATAAAAAAATAATTTAAATTAAGTGAAACATAAATATATGAAGAGAGAATAATAAATAAATGCCTCTCTATTTTTTCGTACTCCAAAAAAAATAAAATTTGAGAGTAAAACTTTATCTACGTACTGTTTTTTTCAATTTTCTTACAATTAAGAGCATTGTGAACTAAGGTCTCGTTTGGTAATTGACTTTTTTAGTCAAAAAGTCAATAACTAGCTAAAAAAATTAAAAAGACAATAACTTAGGGCTATTTTAGAAAGATGGTTATAATCAATTTTTTGGTAAAAAGCTGCTTATAAACAGCTTTTTCGTAAGAGAAGAAGTGAGTTAAAATCTGGAAAGTGGATTATAACTCACTTCCCAAAAGGGGCCTTATAGTAAAAAGTTAAAGATTCATTTTTTTTTCTACTTTTTGTACATATTTTCATAAAAAATTTAAAATTCATATCAAACATATTAATTTTTTTATATCATATTTTAATTAAAAAAATAAAAAATTATTAAAAAAATCTGTTCCCAAGACTTAAGTACCACCTATATGTCACAATTAATCTACTCCATCGAAGCCACAAATCAAGAGAAAATATGATTTGGTGTAGGAGAAGTATCACGTCATGCACCTATTTCATTTCCAGTAGTTAAGCCTCTGTTGGTGAGGTCGTGTCCGAATATTACTGTGTATTCATCAAATCATCCATCAATTAATGGACTGTTGCTTTAACTACCTGTAATTTTTAACCGCCGAGTAGCTTCTCACAAATCCAACAACAGAATAAATATCCTATTCGTCTATTTTTGCCTGCGGCGGTGCTGCGTAGCCCGATTGCACATAGGCTCGATCACACTGAAAATTCAAACGACGTTGTTTGATTTTTTTATTTTTTTTTTTTCTTCTCTTCTTCCTTCCCTCTCTTCTTTCTTTCTCCTTTCTACTGTGCTGAGCTCACTCAAAGCTCAACAAACAAACTCAAAAAAATCAAAAGTCAAATCCACACAGCAACAGCAATAGACAAACCCAAATCAAAAATCAAAACTCAAAAATTCTCACAAATCACCAAATCTACACAAATCAAAATCAAAATAAAAAAAAAATGAGGGGAAGAGAGAAGAACATAGAAAGAAGGAGAGGAGAAAGAAGGAGGAGCTCTCCATCGATCTGTGTATACACACAAATCTCTCGTCGCCATCACGCCATCACGCCATTGCTCTTCGTCGCCCATCGCCATTTACAAATCTCTCGTCACTATCACGCCGTCACGCCATCATCACGCCGTTGCTCTTCTCTCTTCCTCCTCTTCTCTCTCTTTTCTCCCTGCTTCTTTCTCCTTTCTCCCTTCTCTCTTTTCTCTTCTTGCTGTTTAAGGAGAGGACAAAAAATAAAAAAATAAAATGAAAGCGACGTCGCTTTCAATTTCAGAACAATCGGACTATCATCTTTTCAAGCCCTCAAGCTTTATTCTTGTGCCTTAATGAAATTGATAACTTCCCTATAAAGCCAAATGGGCAATATCTTAATTCTGGAACTATGTTCCACTACCACCCACTCCACCTACCACCTCCACTACCACCTTCACCTACTCCTAAATCCTCTCCTATATAAATCCTTGTAATATACACAACACACACATCAATCAATACAAATCAATAATATACATCAATTTATTTTACATGGTATTAGAGCTATAAGATTTAGGCCTATATTCCTTTCTTTCCGGCGGGCAGCCGACCGGCAACCATGCCTTCGCTGCCCGTTGGAGTTTTTCAACACCTCCAAAGAGTATGGCTCAATTCCAAGCTTACTTCCATCACACACAGTCTCAACAATATACCCACTCAAAAAAAAAAAAAAAAAAAAAAAAAAAAACAAAAACAAAAAGTGATGTACTAGATTCTTCCAACTAACAGCCTTTTTTTTTTTTTTTAAGAAGGAAGTTAAAAATTATTTCTTAATTTTTAATTTATTTTAGATCATATTATTTTTTATAATTTTTATTATTTTTTAAAAAAATTTAAAAAATTTAAAAAGTTAATTTTTAATCATCTTCTCAAAACACCCTTATGTACACATCCTTCAATATCATATTAGAGTAAATATCATATTAGAGTAGAGCTCAGGCCTTTTTGACAATTAGGTTAAAAACTACGCGATTCTCATCTCGATCTGCGCCGCCTTCTCTATCCTCCTCACTCCGATTTCTCTGATCGCCTACGCCGCGGTCTTCGCCCTCTCGAATGGTTCCCATCGCTCCTCGCTTCAACAGCATGTGTCGGAATCTTCAGCTTCGATTGGCAATCCTTCACCCTCTGCAATCCTTCAAGAACCCTCAAGGCGGCGTTTTGGCTCAGCCCTCTGCTAACTTGCGCAGTCGGTATCTTCCTCGTCTCCATTGGCTCCTCCAGAAGTTTGGCCCTCTGCTAACATGTTCTTGTCATACGGCACTCACAGCAAACACACTCACTTTGTTTTCTCCACAATGAATATTTAATGGATGCAGATCACAATAGAGATAACAAATGGTTTTAAAAAATAACAACATTTTTCCCCCCCTCCCCCTCCCCCCTTTCCCCCTTGCCTCCGCCCCCCCCGCTTTTTTTTCTTCTCCTCCAATCACCACCCGCCACGTATGTTGGGGGGGGTCGTGGGGGCGGTGATTGGAGATGGTCTCTATCAATGCTGATATATATATATATAGGAACGCACTGGCCTAACAGATTTTTTTGAGGGGCTTTTTAGTCTAG
>NW_021026778.1:635552-654007 GCF_004153795.1 Camellia sinensis
CAGTGTCTTCTACACCGGTCAGCTTTATCAATCCCTTTGTTTCAACCTCAAATAGGTTTCTATCTTCACACCTATTTGAGTTTGAGGGGGGGTTATACACAGTATCATGTATAAGTCGCGCATGGCGCACTCCCTAAGTCACCCCCTTGGTGCACCACCACAATTTTCTACAACGGTCTGACACGACCACACAGTGTCTGTTACAACGGTCCGACATGACCCCGTAAACTGTCTTCTACAACGGTCCGACATGACCCCGTAAACTGTCTTCTACAACGGTCCGACATGACCCCGTAAACTGTCTTCTACAACGGTCCGACATGACCCCGTAAACTGTCTTCTACAACGGTCCGACATGACCCCGTAAACTGTCTTCTACAACGGTCCGACATGACCCCGTAAACTGTCTTCTACAACGGTCCGACATGACCCCGTAAACTGTCTTCTACAACGGTCCGACATGACCCCGTAAACTGTCTTCTACAACGGTCCGACATGACCCCGTAAACTGTCTTCTACAACGGTCCGACATGACCCCGTAAACTGTCTTCTACAACGGTCCGACATGACCCCGTAAACTGTCTTCTACAACGGTCCGACATGACCCCGTAAACTGTCTTCTACAACGGTCCGACATGACCCCGTAAACTGTCTTCTACAACGGTCCGACATGACCCCGTAAACTGTCTTCTACAACGGTCCGACATGACCCCGTAAACTGTCTTCTACAACGGTCCGACATGACCCCGTAAACTGTCTTCTACAACGGTCCGACATGACCCCGTAAACTGTCTTCTACAACGGTCCGACATGACCCCGTAAACTGTCTTCTACAACGGTCCGACATGACCCCGTAAACTGTCTTCTACAACGGTCCGACATGACCCCGTAAACTGTCTTCTACAACGGTCCGACATGACCCCGTAAACTGTCTTCTACAACGGTCCGACATGACCCCGTAAACTGTCTTCTACAACGGTCCGACATGACCCCGTAAACTGTCTTCTACAACGGTCCGACATGACCCCGTAAACTGTCTTCTACAACGGTCCGACATGACCCCGTAAACTGTCTTCTACAACGGTCCGACATGACCCCGTAAACTGTCTTCTACAACGGTCCGACATGACCCCGTAAACTGTCTTCTACAACGGTCCGACATGACCCCGTAAACTGTCTTCTACAACGGTCCGACATGACCCCGTAAACTGTCTTCTACAACGGTCCGACATGACCCCGTAAACTGTCTTCTACATCGGTCCGACATGACCCCGTAAACTGTCCTTCTACATCGGTCCGACATGACCCCGTAAACTGTCCCGACATTGATTCCGGTCAACTTCTACATCGGTCTGACATGACCTCATAAACTGTCCCGACATTGATTCCGGTTAGCTGCTACAACGGTCCGACATGACCCCGTAAACTGTCCTGCTACATCGGTCCAACATGACCCCGTAAACTGTCTGCTATAACGGTCCGACACGACCATACCGTGTCTTCTACAACGGTCTGACACAACCATACAGTGTCTCCTATCCCATTTTTAATTTTATTTGTCAGCTTATTTTTCTGTTTTGTTACTCTCTCCAAACTCAAGTTGGCTAGTACCTATCCTCCTTGAGTTTGAGGGGGGCTGTTAATGTAAATTGTAAAAGTAAATACTACCACCCACTCTACCTACCACCTCCACTACCACCCACTCCACCTACCACCTCCACTACCACCTTCACCTACTCCCAAATCCTCTCCTATATAAATCCTTGTAATATACACAACACACACATCAATCAATACAAATCAATAATATACATCAATTTATTTTACAAAATTGATATCATCCCTATAAAGCCAAATGGGCAATATCTTAATTCTGGAACTATGTATAGCTTGAGCCTCGGAAAGAAAGATGAAATAATCAACATCAGATGAGTTCTACTAGCCTTGATTGATTAAAATGTGATCCGTAGAATCTTTTGTGTATGATTACAAATTAATTGAGTTTAGTTGAGTTATGTAGTGAGTCAACGCCCTAATGTGAAAGAAATAAAAGAAAAATATGAATGTTGAATTACAAATTAATTGTTGGCAAAGTGGTAATTGTTGTTGAATTACAAACTACGAAGTAGCCTTAGTTGCTGGCTTGGTGCACCTGAGCGAAGGGAAAAGTGTTCTTGCATACATGCACTTATGTTGTTTTAATATTAAAATTTTATATATATATATATATATATCATTGTGAGTTATATTTTTAAGGTTGTGTCACGTGGTTGAGGTGCCGCATGTTAGAAATAGGTTTTGGAAGTTTTGAAAAATCAAAATTTTCAAAACTTTGGTCTATTTTTTAGGTGGGACTTATGCGTCAAAGTTGACGGGTTTAAGAGCTAACGCGTTCTATGCCACGTTGTGATTCACGTAGTATATTTGGTTGCTCAAAATCATTATCGAGTGAACAAAAAACTGAAGCCAAAGTGAGCTCTATGGAAATGGAATTTTTGGTGAAAATTCCTTAAGTTTGGTTTAAAGCTTGCCCCACATTGGTTTGGTGGGCAAACTTTTATGGATTTATAAGGCATGGGTTTGGAATTTGGGAAGGGCCCCAAGGGACACCCCAAGTTTGTAGAAAGGAGAGATTATGGGCAAATTGGGTTAGACTCATTGGACCCAAAAATAAATACGCACACCGCCGCCAACCGTCCGTCCAGTCGGGTGGACTGGGCCTGGGTGCGTGGTGTGAGGGTTGGGTTAGGCTTGTCTGGCCCATTGGACCCAAAAACAAACATGCGGGGGCCGTTGCCGTTCGTCCTGAGTGTGTGGTGTGAGATTGGGTTGGGCTTGTCCGACCCAATACTTATTTTTTGGACAAAAAATATTTGAATTTATTTTTTTTATTTTTGGAAAATAAATTCTGACCGTTTGAATTTAAATTTCAATTGAAAAATTTGCACCTTTCTATACAGATTTCAAATCTGTCCGAAACAGATTCAGTTCTCTTCCTTGTTTAATTTAAATTCAAACAAATTTGTATCTGTTTAATTTAAACCGAATAGGTACCATATCTGTTAGATTCAAACCAAACAGCCACCATTTTTATCTATAAATAGACGGTCCTTCAATTGATTTTTTCACTCAATTTTCGTTCCAAATTCTGTTTGCTTATTTTTCATTTTGCTGCATTTAATTTTTGTGAGAAAGAGTATAAACACTTAGTGTGTTCATTATGCAAACAATTTGTAGTGCTGTTATTATTTGTAGTTGATCATTTTATCATGAGAGATAGACGTCCATATTCTGAAAGCACCTTAGAGATGACGAATTTGTCTTAAGGAAACAGTGCTAAACACTACACTTGATCAAAAATTTGTTCAAGAAATAAATTTGGTAAGTAATTAATTTACTTTCTATTTTAATTTATTTTTCCGTTTCCGTTTCAGATTTTAATTTTATTTTTGTAACAAAATAAAAATTTATTTTTATTTATTTATTTTTATATTCTAGTTTGATTTTTATAATCAAACAATCTCTCTCATTTTCTTTATTTTTTCTGTTTGTTGTTAAGTACATAAACATAATTTATTCGTAATATAGTGAAGATTGTCCAACAATCTTAAGACAAAATATTTTTTGGTATCTTCATTGTATTTATTTTTCTGTGCTTTCACAAAAGTGATATTCTGGTTGAAAAATACAAATAGTAGTAATATACTGTTTGACAAATAGTAGTAATAAATTGGTGTCATTAACAATTGTAAAATATTAATTTGTGTTATATTTTATTTTTCTAGTTTTAGTAACAAAGTAAAATTATTTTGTGTTATAATTTATTTTCTGGTTTTAGTAACTAGAAAATTAATTTGTGTTTTGATTTTTCTAATTTTTGTAATCAGATGTTATGGCTACTTCAATTGAAATTGCAACTGAAAGTGATACTCCAATTGTTACAATGACTCCGGTCCCTATCCAGAACCATATTTAATTTTCTATAAATCATGGAGAAAAATTGAAATTTTTTTATGGCACTGAGTTTAAGAGATGTCAGCAAAAAATGTTGTTTTATCTTACAATTTGGCCCGATTTCTCTGTAAAGAGGCTCTAATACTTAGAAAGGATGAAAATGATCAGCAAGTTGTTGTCGCTGTAGACGCCTGGAAATATTCTGATTTTCTGTGTACATCCTCACAGCCCTCTGAAAACAGCAAAAGAATTGTGGAATTTTTTAGAGAAAAAATACAAGACAGAGAATGCCGGCACAAAGAAATTTGTTGTCGGTAAATTTCTGGACTTCGTTATGGTAAACTCCCAGACGGTAATTTTTCAAATTCAAAGTTTATAATTAATTTTGTATGATATTCATTATAAAGGTATGTCTCTTAGCGAACCTTTTTATGTTGCTGCCTTAGTGGAAAAGTTACCACCGGCTTAGAAAGATTTCAAAAATTATTTAAAACATAAATGTAAAGAGATGACCATGGATGAATTAATTGTAAGATTAAGAATTGAGGAAGATAACCGTAAGGCTGAAAAGAGGAATGATAAAAATTTCATTGAGTCCAAGGCTAATGTGGTTGAACATATGCCCAAACCACATAACAAAAAGAAAAAGTTTACTGGAGATGGTCTTAAACAAGGCGACAACAATGACAATAAAAAGTTCAAAGGCAAATGCTATAATTGTGGCAAGACCGGATATCGAGCTTCTAATTGCCACCGCTCTAAGAAGGATCGCGAAAGTACAAGTGAGAAGACTACCAATCAAGCTAATGTAACAGAACTTGATTACATCTTTGACGGGGTAAATGACATCAATCTCTCTGCTGTGGTGTCTGAGGCTAATTTGGTTGGAAATACCAAAGAATGGTGGGTTGACACTGGGGCAACTCATCACATTTGTGCGGACAAGAAGATGTTCACTACTTACAATGAGGCTGCACATGGTGAACAACTTTTCATGGGAAATTCTTCTACTTCTATTGTGGTTGGACAAGGAAAGGTGATCTTGAAGATGACATCAAGGAACTTACCCACAACAATGTACTGCATGTACCAGACATCCGAAAGAATTTAGTTTCTGGTTCTTTGTTAAGTAAAAATGGTTTTAGGCTTGTTTTTTAGTCTGCTAAATTTGTATTAACAAAGAGTGATATGTATGTTAGTAAGTAATACATAAGTGATGGTTTCTTTAAGTTGAATGTAATGACGGTTGTACCAAAACTTGCTATTAATAAGAATAACACGTCTTTTGTTTATATTCTTGAGTCGAATTTATAGCATAGTAGATTAGGCCATGTAAATTTTGATGCTTTGAATTGATTAATTAGTTTAGATTATATACCAAAGTTTGAAATTGATCCTAATCACAAATGTGAGATTTATGTAGAAGCGAAGCTAACTAAGGCTCCATGTAAATCGATTGAAAGAAAAACTGAACCTCTAGAATTAATTTATATTGATGTATGTGATTTTAAATTTGTTCAAACTAGAGGAGGCAAGAAATATTTCATAACATTTATCGATGATTGCACAAGATATTGTTATGTATACTCATTTAGAAGTAAAGATAAAGCCTTAGAAATGTTTAAACTCTACAAAACTGAAGTTGAAAATCAACTTGGTAAAACCATTAAAATGGTTAGAATGGATAAGAGTGGTGAATATGATACACCATTGAATGAATTTTATGCACAATATGACATTGTTTACCAAACTACAACACCCTATTCTACACAGCAAAATATAATTATTGAAAGGAAGAATAGAACCTTTAAAGAAATGATGAATGCTATGTTACTAAGTTCAGGCTTACCATAGAACTTGTGGGGGAAAACAATATTATCTGCTAATTATGTTCTTAACAGAATACTCCAAAAGAAAACTAACAGCACTCTTTATGAATTGTGGAAAGGTCAACCACTTTCTTACAAATACTTAAAAGTGTGGGATTGTTTGGAAAAAGTTGAAATTCCTGTTCCGAAAAAGACTAAGATAGGACCAAAAACAGTGGATTGTGTGTTTATTGGTTATGCTCAGAATAGTAGTGTATATCGGTTTCTGACTTATAAATCAGAAATTCTTGATATAAATGTGAACACTATTATAGAGTAAAGGAATGTTGTGTTTTTTGAACATGTCTTTCCTTAGAAGAAAGAACATGAATTAAGTTCACATAAAAGAACTTATGATTATACACAAAATCAAGAGACTAATGATAATCAAACACAAGAGACTAGCAATGGTCTCGACCAACAAGATTTAATTGATGATGAACCAAGACGAAGTAAGAGAGCAAGAACATCAAAATCCTTTGGTCTAGATTTTCTGACGTACATGTTAGAAAATGAACCTCAAAGCTTTAAGGAAGCAATGATGGGTCTTGAAGCACCTTTGTGGAAAGAGGCTGTTAATAATGAAATTGAATCCATTATGCAAATTCATACTTGGGAATTGGTGGATCTTCCACCTGGTTCTAAACCTCTTAGATATAAATGGATATTTAAGAGAAAAATGAAAGCAGATGGTTCAATAGATAAGTATAAAGCATTACTTGTAGTAAAAGGTTACAGACGAAAAGAAGGTCTGGACTATTTTGACACATATTCCCTTGTGACAAGAATAACATTCATTCACATGCTTATTGCTATAGCAACATTGCATAATTTAGAAATACATCAAATGGATGTAAAGACAGCTTTCTTAAACGGTAATCTAAATGAGGAAATCTATATGGAGCAACCCAAAGGGGTTGTTACGCCAGGGCAAGAAAAGAAAGTTTGTCGGCTTGTAAAATCTCTTTATGGAAGCTCTTAAGTAATGGCATGAAAAATTTGATCATGCTATGCTTACTAACGGGTTTAAAATAAATGAATGTAACAAGTGTGTCTATGTTAAAAATACTGACCAAGGATATGTTACAGTTTGTCTTTATGTGGATGACATGCTTATCATTGGAAGCAGTTAAAACATGATCAAATCAACTAAGCAAATGCTGAACAAAAGATTTGATATGAAAGATATGGGGGTCGCAGATGTAATATTAAGAATGAAAATTTCTAAAACATTTGACGGATATGCATTATCTTAATCACATTATATTGAGAAAATTCTTGGTAAATTTATTAAGGATGATATGAATGTAGCTAGAACACCCGTAGACATCAGTCTTTATTTATCGAAAAAATAAAGGTGATGCAGTGTCTCAGTTAAAATACTGCCAAATCATTGGAAACCTAATGTACCTAATGAATTGTACTCGTCCTGATATAGCTTATGCTGTCAGTAAATTGAGTAGGTACACTAGTAACTTCGGAAAAGACCATTGGAAAGCAATCATTCGAGTTCTTAGATATCTAAGGTTTACCCATGATCATAGTTTGAGCTTTACTCGATATCCAGCAGTACTCGAAGGTTATTGTGATGCTAATTAAAAATCGGATACTAAAGATTTAAAATCCACTAGTGGATATGTCTTTACTCTGGGAGGCGTTACTGTTTCTTGGAAATCCATGAAACAAACATGCATCGCACGATCTACAATGAAATATGAGTTCATTACTTTAGACAAAGCAGGAGAAGAAGCAGAATGACTTCGTCACTTCTTAGAAGATAATCCAATGTGGCCAAAACTTGTGCTAGCTATTTGCATTTACTGTGATAGTCAATCTGCAATAGGCAGGGCACATAATCATATGTATAATGGTAAGTCACTACATATTTGTCGTCGACGTAATATCGTAAGACAATTGCTCTCAAATAGAATAATGTCAATAGATTAAATAAAATCTAAAGAGAATATTACGGATTCGTTAACAAAAGGTTCGACAAAGGAGCAAGTGTATAGTTCATCAAAGGGGATGGGATTAAAACCTATTACTCAAGAGTTATCATAATGGTAACCCTACTTACATGACTGGAGATCCCAAGAACTAAGTTCAAAGGGATAACTAAGTTATGAGTGGCTCACTAGAAATCACCAATGGATTAAAATCCCCTACCCATTCCTATGGTGAAAGTGATATCTGCAACATGTGTTGTAGGCAGGGGTTTAAGGATAAGCTTTTTGCTTTTAATAATTACTTATATGTTGATTTAGGCATAAAAAAATAAAGACGAGTATAAAGGAGATACTCACAATAAGAATCACATATATGAGTGTCAAACTAGGGTCGGTTCTATGAGAATGAAGAGGCTAAATTCTCTAGAAACACTCATGAACAACCAGGAGCATTCAAGACCAAAATGAACACAACCGTGAGAACCACGATGTGTCAAAAGATATTTTGTGTCAAATCTATTGTCTTGACTTACACAAACGGCTGAACAATTCAAGGCATCGCGTCCATTAGTTAGCGAGTAAGTCCGATAGGTTATTACTAGTGAAGGTTCAAGGTCGAAAGCTACTTATCCTGACGTAAGATATTTTTGATTTATACTCTTTCGACAAATTCTGCATATTGTTGCATTTCCGTTGTCATCAAATTCCATTCATGTGGGGGATTGTTAGAAATGAGTTTTGGAAAAACAGATTTTTCTTCAACTTTGGTCTATTTTTTAGATAGGACCCATGCGCCAAAGTTGGCGGGTTTAAGAGCTAACGTGTTCTATGTCACGTTGTGATTCACGTAGTATATTTGGTTGCTCAAAACCATTATCGGGTGAATGGGAAATTGAAGCCAAAGTGAGCTCCATGGAAATGGAGTTTTTGGTAGAAATTCCTTAAGGTTTGGTTTAAGCCTTGTCCCACATTGGTTTGGTGGGCAAACTTATGTAGGTTTATAAGGTATGGATTTGTAACTTGAGGAGGGCCCCAAGGAGCACCCCAAGTTTGTAGAAGGGCGAGGTTATGGGTAAATTGGGCTAGACCCATTGGACCCAAAAATAAACACACACGGGCGAGCTGGGTTGGGCCTGGGCCTGGATGCGTGGTGTGAGGTTGGGTTAGGCTTGTCCGGCCCAATACTTATTTTTTGGGAAAAAAATATTTGAATTTATTTTTTTTATTTTTGGAAAATAAATTCTGATCATTTGAATTTAAATTTCAATTGGAAAATTTGCACCTTTCTGTACATATTTCAAATCTGTCCGAAACAGATTTAGTTCTCTCCCTTACCTGTTTAATTTAAATTCAAACAGATTTGTATCTGTTTAATTTAAACCGGACAGGTACCATACCTGTTGGATTCAAACCAAATAGCCATCATTTTCATCTATAAACAGGCAGTCCCTCAATTGATTTTTTCACTCAATTTTCATCCCAAATTCTAATTGCTCTCTACCTTTTGATGCATTATTTGCTGTGAGAAAGAGTGAATACACAAAGTGTGTTCGTTGTGCGAATAATTTGTTGTGCTACTATTATTCGCATTTGATCATATTATTCTGAAAGCACCGTAGAGAGGATGAATCTGTCTTAAGGACACAGTATTAAACACTGGACTTGATCAAAAATTCGTTCAAGAAATAAATTTGGTAAGTAATTAATTTACTTTCTGTTTTAATTTATTTTTCTGTTTTAGATTTTGATTTTGTTTTTGTAACAAAATAAAAATCTATTTTTATTTATTTATTTTTATATTCTGGTTTGATTTTTGTAATCAAACAATCTCTCTCTCTCTCTCTCTTTTTTTTTTTTTATTTCTTCTGTTTATTATTAAGTACATAAACATAATTTATTCATAATACAGTGAAGATTGTCCAACACAGCCAATGTGTTGGTCGAGGTGCCACGTAGACGAGCTAGATCGCTTAGGTGGTTGTGCTATTACTGAGATTTTGTGTAGTAATGCCGAAATTTGAGATATTTAGATAGAGGACAAGAGTCCTAAATGATGTACTTAGTTTGAATAAAGATGAGACTGTTGAGTAGTTCATCTATATCTAATTAAGAGTCCGAGATAATGCTTGAGTCCTATGAAATGAGACTTCTAGGGAACGGGGGAACTGTTTGCTATAAAAGTAAGGCACTACTGTGGGTCTAAGGTATGCGTTAACTTGTACATTGAGTACTTGTTTGATATCTTTGAGAGATAAGTTGACTGACTTGATCGTTGGAGTGCCCTTGGGTGAACGAGCCACCGTGGTATGCTTATCTTCTTGTTGGCAGGTGGTTTAATCTATTTTGCTGCGTTCTCTCCAGCTAAGTTCCCTGTTTGGTTGTGAGATCAGAAATTAACACCTACAATTTGGCGCCATTTGTAAGAACTTAGTAAGAATAGATGGCCAACGCCAGATAAGAAGTAAGAGTCAGGGATGGCATGCACAGTAAGGAAGACGAGTACGTAGACCCCAACGTTGGAGTAGGAAATGGTGATGAAGAAGTGCAAGAAGTGAATCCTGATGCCCACAACACTACAAGAGGCTGTAACAGTTCGAGAAGAGGCAATCGGGAAGAATACTATAACGAAAGCGATTGCCAGGTATGCAAAGAAAGATGCCTAAGGAGAGACGACAGGCTGAAGGACTTAGCAGACAAGTTGACGGATTTGCAAACCGTGGTGAACTTTATTGTGACGACCCTACCACGTATAATAATTAGTATTTAATTAAATAAGGAGATTTGAATTTTAATTGCCCATTATTCTAGTTTAATCTGGATTTATGAAAATTATGGAAATTGATTTGTATATGATTTTATCAAGGAAAGGATTTATTTTGGAATTTGAAGTTGAAAGCCTAAATGGCTCAAGAAAGTATAATTGGTGAATTGAATTATTTTAATTTCGAGTATCGGACCATATGGGAGTTTAATTAAATATTCGATTCAGATTTATAAAATTGAGATTTGATTAATTGGGTCCGAATTGGAGTTAATTAAGTGATACGAATTGGAAATTAAGATTATTATGAATTAAATTTACTTATGAGGGTCCAATTTGAATATGTATTTTATTGATGGAGATTTTGAGTTTGATCTGAAATTGAAGGCCTTAATGATTCGAGAAACCAAAATTGATGATGACGATAAGTTTGATTTGATATTTTGAGCCTTTTGGGGGTTTGATTAAAAATCTGATTTAGATTGATAAATTTAATTATAATTAATTGAGCTTTAATTGAAATCAATTGGACTAATTAAATTATGTGGGACTCGTGGTTAGTTATGATTAATTAAAAATTTTGATTAATCAAAACTAATTAAAATTATGAGGTGATTAATTAAGCTAATGAATAATTAGTGACTAATCTAATCCTACTCAAATTAATTAAAATGATATGTATATTGGAGTAAATTTCTAGAACCATTAAAGCCTATATTTTGTTTTGTTCAACAATTCATTTGTTTGGGGAAACCATTCTGGATGCAAGAGAGACGGAGAGAAAAATAGAGAGGGAGAGATACTTTGTGCTGCAACTCAATCCAAGAGTTAAGGAAAGAAGAATTGTTTGGACGGTCTGAATAAGGAAGGATTGAAATCTATCAGATTGTTAGTTTTGTGATATATTGTTCCCAGACTATTTTGGTTAGAGTGATTTGTATTCTATGTTTGTTTAGTCATGTGATTAGATATCAGAAAAGGATTATTTGTTTGGATAGGATATGAATCCTATGTTCGTTTGGGATATTATGAAGAAGGATAAATGTTTCAAAGACTATTTTATCATTTTCAATTATTTACTAAATAATAGTAATATTAAACATATCTTTAATATTTTAATTATTTTTAACTAGATTAAATAAAAATTTATTTTATTTTATTTTTTACAAAATTAAATAAATTTATTTTTTAAAAATATATGTTATTTTTTTAATTAAAATTTTAAATAAATTTGTTTTTAAAAATAATAATAATTAAACAATGAAATTAAATAAAACATCTATTAAAATTTAAATAATGAAATTAAATAAAATATAAACAAAATTTTCAAATAAAACATCAATAAAATATCTATAAAAAATTAATTTAAAAAATTAATTTAAAAAATTAAATAAATAAAACATCAATAAAAATTAAATAAAATTATTTTATTTTTAAATTGAGACATTTAAATTTTATTGAATTTTACTAAATATAATACATAATTAAATAGTAGAGGGTTAAAATGGTCATTTCATTACCTAATCCCATATCCCCCTTATCCTTCCATTTGTGTCCCATCCCCCCATGAGACACAATAGTCTAATGGATTTGGGACTAATAGTCCTGTGCAAAAATTTTGAACCAAATAACGGACTATTAGTCCGAATGGACCAATAGTCCAATTACACCCCTCAGTCCCTCAAAACAAAACACCACCGAAGGGAATTAGAGAGAGAGAAAGAGAGAAAGAAAGGCTCAAGGATTTCAACAAATTAAAGTTCTAGGTAAGAAATTTAACCTAAAATCTTGTAGGAAACTCATCTAAAAGTTGAATTCAAGAAGTAATTGGTTTCAATTTCATATCATTTGGAAGAAATTAGCAACAACAAGACTAAGAAAATTAAGCTAGACTCTTGTTTATGGAAATTAATTATTTTGAGTTTGATTTTTGTAATTTTTCATGAAATTAAATTCCATTGTTACATGCATGAGAGAATTCTATGCATCATGGATTTTGAAAAAATTGAGTCATTCAAGTTCATATTTTGAAGAGAAAAATGAAATGTTTTATGAAAATCAAGTTTATGGAAAATTTGAAATTAATCTTAAAGTTAGATAAAGTTTTGATTTTATAATTAAATTTTTATTCCATACATGTAATGTAATTTAAGAGTTTTATTCAAATTAAACATGATTTGTAACATCTATGATTTTGAATTAAGTTGAGGTTACAAATTGAGTTAAGTTTAAGATTATGGAAATAAGTTTAGAAATTAATTAGTTTGAGTTTGATTTTGTTATTTTTCATAAATTTGAAAGTCAACCTTACATGCAACTTGGAATTTCAAGGTTTTAAACTTTAATCCCTGTTTAAAAGACTTATGAGTTCGAATTTAGGGTTTAATATGAAAAAACTAATAAAAATATAAAATTAGTTAATTTTGATGTCAATTTCGTACATGGAAATAATTTTCTAAAGAGTTTACAACTTTGATTTCATGTTTTGAAGGAAAATGAAAAAGAGTTTGAAATCAATTTTATCCGGTTAGAAAGAAGGCAGTGGCTTCCCTCTAATTCCAGATCGGACTGGAGGGTGCTATTGGACCAGTGGGGGTCCATCATGAGTCCCGTTTTGATAATTCAAACTATTTAATGTGTAGAACTTCTTGAGTACTACATGTCTATAAAAAATCACGTTGATTGGATATCAATAGTGTACAGGGAGCAAATATTCCGGCAAGCCCGTACTCCTTTCTTCCGAGCTCCGTCGATGTCCGATCACCTGCGAGCAAGTAACGGTGAGCTACCCGGCTGTGTGTGGCCGGAAAAACCCTTCGACGATCAAGGTAGCACACACCTTAGGATGGATAGAGAGAAGGGAGAGAGTGTTTGAGTGTAAAAATTCCTTACAGAGATGTTCGTGTGTCACGTATGGGGGGCGCAAACATGCTTATATACCTTCTGAGCCCCTTATCCACTCCCAGTCATCTTCTGACACGTGGCTCTGCTATCCCATCTGTCAGCATAGACCTTGCTGAACATCACCTAATCTCAACTGCCTGACTTCACAGCTGGAGCTCGGCAGCCGAGCTGCTCTACCACGGCCATGCCATGCTTCATACCTATGCGCCTAACCGGATAAACACATGGAGGACCGGGCTAGGCGGCATCCCGGCAAAGCCTAGCCCGGATACCTCCTTTGGTCGGCCTTCTTGCCGGTCAAACAGTCTCCTCGGTTGACCACGCCTTACCGGGCGCCGGTCACTCAGCTTGTCTGGCTTCAGCCATTCCCTGATCAGGCAGCTCGGTCCAACCAAGCGCTATCTAGCCGAGCTCCTTCTTGGGCCGGGGCGGCTCACGCTTGGCCCAAGTTCTGCCCGGCCCAGGTTCTGGCAGCCATTTCTTAGCGGATGGTCAATCATCTCGGCCCCATGTACCGTTGGGCTCTCAATCTGCTCGGCTGTTACCTCGGCCCAACTCCTGATCATAAATCACCCTCTCAATTGCCCCTTAATTTCGTCCGCGAAAGCGTGACTGGGATTATTCTCTTCGACCGAGATAACACTTCCCGTCCTCCAAAATTCCAAAGGGGAACCGAGCTAGTTAACACAACTGTCCACAAACCTGCCCGGTTATACTTCTCGGCTGACATCTGTTCCTTCGAAAGTACCTTAGTTGGCTCTTCGGCTCTTCGACTCTTCAACTCGTCGCTTCAGTCCTGACGTCGCCATAAATGGGGACACGTGGCGGGCTGCCAATGGTTATCGAGCAGCCAACCCGCCGTTTTTGCCAGAATTTTGAATTTAGGCGGTCTCTCTCTTGTCTATACATACAGGACCTCTTCTTACTCAACTCGCTCCTACTGCTTCTTTTCAACCCTACGCATCAGAGCTCAAGCAACTCTCCCAGCCTCGTCTGCCATTCTTCGTGTTCGAGGGAACAGTTCCTGCCCTTCACTGTTAAGTCCTTCAATCCCTCTTTTGTTGCTATTTTCTTTAATATTACACACATTAGGGCACTAAAACGTAGCTCTTAGGGCATAGGCCATAGGAACTGTCCCAAACCTCCCACTGTTCTTGGTGTTCTTTATTTTCTTGAAGAACACTGAAGAACTGGGGCGGATCGGGCTCCTAGTCTTCATTTGATCCAAAAAACCAATCTAACCGAGCAAATAATTCTTCTTCCTGAAGAACACTGAAGAACTGGAGCGAACCGGGCTCCTGGTCTTCTTTTGATCCAAAAAACCAACCTGACCGAGCAAATAACATGTTTGTCTCAAACCCAGCAAAAACCGAGATAATCAAAAGGGCTTGGTCGCTCAACCGGGCTAACATCTGGTCTGCTTGGGTGACCGGGCTCCTTAGATAGAATAAACAACCGAGGTGGTTTGGCACCCTTAATGACCGAGCTAAAATCCAGCTCCTTTTGCGCGACCGCGCTAACACTTAACACTTGCCATCATTTTCCTGCAGAGTCCAAGGGGACCATTGTCATTCCTGAGGCTCTCAGGACCGAGCAGCATCCAATAACCAGTGCCAAACCCCTCAGCCGGGATACACTAAGCCGGCCACAAATGGGGAAATTCCGCTTCCTAGTGGATACTCCGGCCGCGCTAGCTGCTTTCAGAGAGGATTACGGCATTCCGGTCGATGTTCATCTCGAATTGGCTGAAGAGGAGACCACACCCTGGGGAAGAGTTGACCAATGCCCCTTCACCGTGCTCTCAATTGTTGAAGGGGGCCTCCGTTTCCCACTCAACCCTCTTATAACCGAGTTTCTTCGCAGCACCGGGCTGGCACCCACCCAAGTGTCCACCAATACCTATAGAATAATCAACGGCGTTCACGAATTGAACAATCGGCTAGGCACCAACTTGGGTCTAGCCGAGATATTGAGGCAATACACCATGGGCCACACCGGGGACGGTTTGGCTTATTACTTGAAGATCAGACCGGCGCCGGAGTAGAGTAACTGACTTCCTCTGCGCCCCTTCGCCGCCCTCAGATCCTTCCCTTCCTGACGTTCCCCTCATTCGCCTGACCGAGGAACAAGAAATGGCCAAGCGCAGCAGAATCAAGAACCTGCTCACCGCCACATCCGCCGAGGTGCCAAGCGTAGTAACTCGGTCACCAGCCGCCGGTCAATCCAGTGGCGCTGTGGTCGCTCTTGCCACTCAATCCGCCGGGCAAACTAGCCGAGAACCGTCTGCATGACGTGCTGGAAAAAGAGCTCGGGCAGACCCGTCCGCCGAGCTAGTCACCGAGCTTACCACCGAGCACCCAACAGACGCCCCCGCCCCAGTGCCGGCCTGGCGCCCGCATTTGAAGCATCGGGGTCAAGATATCCCGGCGACGGCTTCGATCAAGGCGGATAAAGAGCATCTGCTCGCCTTTGACCTGTCCAAAGCCCTGCTACTGCCGAGCGACGTGGTCGGCAGCGACCACGTCCCCGACACTCGGTTGGTCAAATCGTCGGTGAAGTCTATGGCCAGGGTAAGTTGATGTTCCTTTGAAAATTTCACAAGTGTTTGCTCGGTTCCTTTTTTGCTCGGTCTCCTATCTAATCAACGTTGCTTTTGTTTTTGCAGGCCATTCAAAAACAACACCTGGTCTTGGAGCGAATCCACAGACTTAGGCAGAAAGCCAACGACACCGCCAGCCAGGTTGAAAGCCTTCAAGCCGAGCTCGGCCGGGCTAAGTCTTCTCTTGAGATGGCCAACTCCGAAAATAACAGACTGCTCGGCCAGCTGGATGCAGCCGAGAAAAAACAAAACGATCTCCAGACCGAGGTGGACACCCTGAAGAAATCGAAGAAGAAAGCTTGCCGGGCTGCAAACACCGCCGGCTTTAACGAGGCCGAGGAGAGCTACAAGAAGCAAGTCTTTGCAACACAAGACATCTACTACAAAGCAGGCTGGAAGTCTGCCTGCGAACACCTCGGCCAAGGCTCCGACACCGACGTATTTGCCAACCCTCCTCCAGCTTCGCTACCGGTCTACCTTGTGCCTTACGCAAACGACGTATTCAGCGCTCTGCAAGCGGAGGCCGTGGAAGGACTTGAAGATGGAGAGGATGACACAGATTCTGAGGCAGAGGAGGCCGAGGTGCAAGAGCAGCCCGGCAATGCTGAGCCCGGTGCCCAAGACGTCAGTCCAACCATCAACCTTGATGCTGGCGAGGACGAGTTCACCAATCTCTCCCCTCTAGTTTAGTTCTGTTCTCTTTGTTCTTTTTTGTAGTTTTGCTTCCAACTCTTTTGATGTAACCGGGCTCTGTCCCCACCTTTTGTAATGATTTTCTTTTCAATGAGAAACTCAAATTTTTCTAAGTGTTTGCACGGTAGTAATCAATTCCATCTCTATCAAAATATCTCAATATAACTCATCGTTTGAACAACACTTAGTCGACCGGAATCCATAACACGATCGAAGCACTTCGGCATAACAAAACAAATTCATGAACCGAAATAACCATCTCGGTTGTAACAAAGTTGAACAAATCAACACTTCCAACCGGATTAGATCATCTCGGTTGGGAATCTTAAGTTGGACACAACACCAACTCTTCCAACCGGAGTACATCATCTCGGTTGGGAATGCGAAGTCGGACAAGACACCAACTCTTCCAACCGGAATACATCATCTCGGTTGGGAATCCAAAGTTGGACAAAACACCAACTCGTCCAACCGGAGTACATCATCTCGGTTGGGAATCTAAAGTTGGACAAAACACCAATTCTTCCAACCGGAATACATTATCTCGGTTGGGAATCCAAAGTTGGACAAAACACTAACTCTTCCAACCGAAATACATCATCACGGTCCGTAACATTAAAACGACAGTCCAAGTGCTAAAGCAAAATTACTTCTATAAATTGACAAAAAGAATTACATGCTGTGGTGCAAGCCAAAAAATTTCTTTGCACAAGAAAAGAAAGCAGAAGCTTAAAAATAATACAGTTTCAAGTTGGCCGCATGCCATGGCCGGGGTATTGCTCTTCCCTCTAAATCCTCCAAGTGGTAAGCCCCCTTGCCCGCCAGACCAGTGATCTTGTAGGGTCCTTCCCAATTTGCCCCTAGTTTGCCTTCTCCTGGCACCAGGGTGTTGCCCATAATCTTCCTCAAAACCCAATCACCAACTTTGAACGGTCTGGGGTGCACCGTCTTGTTATACTTCTTTGAGAGCTCCTGTTGGTAGGCGGCCACATGGATGAGGGCCTTCTCCCGACGCTCGTCCACTAGGTCCAGCTCCAAGGCAATAGCCTCGGTGTTCAGCTCGGGCTCAAAACTCTCGCTTCTGAGGGTGGGCATTTCAACTTCCAAGGGTATGACCGCCTCCATGCCGTAAGCCAAAGCAAATGGAGTTTCCCCGGTAGAACGTCGCGGGGTTGTTCGGTATGCCCAAAGGACGCTAGGTAATTCCTCAGCCCATTTGCCCTTGGCCTTTTCCAGCCGTTTCTTCAACCCATCCAGTATAGTCTTGTTCGACACCTCGGCTTGGCCATTGGACTGTGGGTAAGCCGAAATAGAGTTGTAGAATTCAATCTTTAAATCTTCACAAAACCCTCTGAATAGGCGACCGTCAAACTGCTCTCTCTCTCATCGCCGTTGTTGGTTCAGGGTTTCATCTCTCTCTCTCTCTCTCTCTCTCTCTCTCTCTCTCTCTCTCTCTCTTTTCTACAGAGTTAAACTTCAACCAAAATGATATAAAGGTGAGGAATTGATCATAATGAGGCCCTTATTTAGCCCCACTCAACACATTATTTTATTATATAACAATTGGGCACTTAATTTATCAATTTAATCCGTTTAAATTGACCAGGATCAATTTTCAATTAAATTTCACCGTAGGCTCTAAAAATTATGCCAATCACAGTGGCGTAAACAATTTCGGGTTCTATGGCCGATAAGGCCCTCAATTTAATTCCCGAAGCGGATTATTCAAA
>NW_021026778.1:657300-670217 GCF_004153795.1 Camellia sinensis
GAGGGGAATCTCATCACCTGGTGATAAGTCGATGCTACAGCTTGCATGGCTGTAGCCATCCCCTTCCAAGGATAAGGTTGTACGTTGAAGGCACCTGTAGCACCCAAAACTCAACTTGTTTGACCACGGATCCCGCTTTGACCGGCAGGATAATCTTTCCCAAAGGCCACTCCGGTTGAGAGTTGAATCCAACCAGTGGCGAAGTTGCCGGAGCCAAGTCTGTCTCCCGGAGTTTAAGCTGCTTGAACGCATCGTAGTGCATGATCTCGACCGAGCTTCCCTGATCGATCAAGATCCGCTTAACATCAAAGTCCTTGACGCGTAATGTTACCACTAGGGCATCGTTGTGCGGCGTCTGGATGCGCTCAAGTTCCCTTGAGGTGAAACTAATCACGTCTTTTTCTTCAGTCTTCCCCCTTTTGATGGCAGGCTGCACCGACAAAACTTCCCTCATATGCTCTGCCTTTTTTATCATGCCCCGAAGTTCGCAAACTCGCTTCGGTTCCACGATGCCGTGGATGACATTAACAACTCCTTGTGGTGGTGCGTCTCGGTCATCCTGTCCCCTGGGATCGACCGGAGCCTGATTTGGATTTAATCCGCCATCAATGTAAAGGTCTAGATGTCTGGCTGCAACCAGCTCTTCCAAGTGCTGGCGCAATGGAAAACAATCCTCTGTTCGGTGGCCCCTCTCCCGGTGGAATGTGCAGCGATACCGCGGATTATAGCCCTTCTGTCCATCGCCCAACTTAGCAGGAAACCGGACATACTCCTCGTCTCGGATTTCACTAAGTATGCGATAAATTGGAATCTTGAAGACTGTGGTGATGCTGGTCCTTACCTTCATCCTTCTGTTTGTGTCTGCTACGTCATCTCGGGGGTAGTCATCCCGGTCATTCCGACGCCCTCTACTCCGGTTCTTACGATTCGAACCACGGTCCGATTCCGCTGCTCGGTCACCTGAACGACTGGACTCTTGCCCAACTGCATGCACTTTGCCTGTTGTCTTCTTGTCTGCTGCTACCGGAGTGGCCTTCACGGTAGAGGCTGACGCGTCATCCTCTACTCGGATGTGCTCATTAATGCGCTGCATGAGCTGGCCCATGGAGGTCGGCTGATGCATGGTAAGCGAGTCCCGCAGTCTATGTCCGACCGGGAGACCACGCTTGTATTGCGTGATTGCAAGGTTGACCGGGCAGTCCAAGATCTCGTTGAAGGTTTCCCAGTACCTTGAGTTGTATACCTTCAGTGTGTCGCACGGTTCCATCTTGACACTTAGCAAGTGATCGATTTGTGTTGGTTTTGAAGCGTGTAACAAAGCGCCTTCGGCCACAACCTGATGCCACCTTTGCTATGTTCCTTCAGGCAACCCGCTCGACCACTTTAAGCCCAGCTCACCCAATTAGGCACATAAGTCCGTCATGTGCGCCTAATGTCACGGCATAACTTGTCCGGAAGTGACTCACATGCATGTATGGATCGGTTTTTCCGTCATAAAGTGTGAACTTAGGCTGGTGGAAGAGCCTGCCGGAAGTGTGTTGTTTCAATTTCTAAGGTGAAAGATAGGAGTGCACTCAGCCTGGCCAAATCCATATCTTCTAAGGATGTGGCACTGCTCTGCGGGAGCTGGAGGCATTCCGACACTCTGCTGGCTGAAACCCCGTAAGATAGTAACGCTGGAAAGCTGTATTCTCTAGTTAGGCTCAGCAGGCGGCCCGCCTCTTTTAAGACCGACCGTAAATCCTCTGACTGAGCGGAGTAAGAGTACCTCGACGTGTCTCGGAACGTAGGTTGGTAGGTGGCTTGTCTTTGCGCGCTAGACTTCCTGGCACCCACGTCGGAATCACCAAACCTAATGGTTAATCCTTCTGGTAATAAAGGATATTGACTTGAGTACGTCGCTGACTCCTGACGCCTGAACGGCGGGATGGGGTGAGCTATCACTGTGTTTCCTCCATCTCCTAAACTACTACACTTTCCCGTATGACTGCCGGTCTTTGAGATCTTCCATTGCTCCGCCGCCATTACGCGCGATGACAGCATTCTTGATCCCTCAAACTGCTTTCCAGATCGCCTGGCGTGCGAGTCTCTCTACTCGCTCGGTGACCGTCTAGGACTCCAGTGATGATACACATTGGAGCTTCGTCCGCTGCTTGTCCCGGCGCGTAACGTTCTCATGACTGTCCGACAGTGGGCCGTTCCCAAGTCAGCCATTGGGTGGACAGCATAAGAGAGTCCCTCTCATCCTTCGGAGTATACTACCGGGTGGTGCTCAGTCCGATGGCGGACAACGGAAACTCGTCGTTGTTCGCCATGGACGGTTGATCAGATGAACCTGGAAAGACAAGGTTTTGTCTGTCAAGCTTCCACAGACGGCGCAATTGTACGGGAGCAAATATTCTGGCAAGCCCGTACCCTTTCTTCCGAGCTCCGTCGATGTCGATCACCTGCGAGCAAGTAACGGTGAGCTACCCGGCGGTGTGTGGCCGGGAAAAACCCTCCGACGGTCAAGTTAGCACACACCTTAGGATGGATAGAGAGAAGGGTGAGTGTTTGAGTGTAAAAATTCCTTACAGAGATGTTCGTGTGTCGCGTATGGGGGGCGCAGACATGCTTATATACCTTCTGAGCCCCTTATCCACTCCCAGCCATCTCCTGACACGTGGCTCTGCTATCCCATCTGTCAGCATAGACCTTGCTGAACATCACCTAATCTCAACTGCCTGACTTCACAGCTGAAGCTCGGTAGCCGAGCTGCTCTACCACGGCCATGCCATGCTTCATACCCATGCGCCTAACCGGATAAACACATGGAGGACCGGGCTAGGCGGCATCCCAGCAAAGCCTAGCCCGGATACCTCCTTTGGTCGGCCTTCCTGCCAGTCAAACAGTCTCCTCGGTTGACCACGCCTTACCGGGCGCCAGTCACTCAGCTTGTCTGGCTTCAGCCATCCCCTGATCAGGCAGCTCGGTCCAACCAAGCGCTATCTAGCCGAGCTCCTTCTTGGGCCGGGGCAGCTCACGCTTGGCCCAAGTTCTGCCCGGCCCAGGTTCTGGCAGCCCATTTCTTGGTGGATGGTCAATCATCTCGGCCCCATGTACCGTTGGGCTCTCAATCTGCTCGGCCGTTACCTCGGCAAAACTCCTGATCATAAATCACCCTCTCAAATAGCTATCTCATCAGATCAGTTTTCTTTCAATCGTATATTTTTTTACCGTTTATGTTTTTTATACAATACTGATTTGATCACGTAGCTATTGATATCCGATCATAGTGATTTTTTAAGAGTATATAGTACTGAATGATTTCTACACATTGAACGGTTTAGATTATCTAAACGGGACTCGTGGTGGGCCCCCACGGGACCAACAATGCCCTTTAGTCTGATCTGGGACTGGAGGGAAGCCAAGCTGTAGAAAGAAATTGACAAGAAAATGAAGAATTTGAGCTAAGCTCAAGTTTAAGAAAGTTAATTTAGAAATTAATTATTTTTTATTTGATTTTGAAAGTTATAGTTAAATTAAACTCCATAAATTACGTGCAATTTTATTGTGCATTTGATTTTGAAGAAGCATTTTTGAAACCATGAGTTCATGGGTTTTGATTCAAATAAATTAATTAATAATTATGTTTCATGATTTTGAGTTTGAATTTTAAAGTGTTGATGTATGAAAGTTTTTGTATTGAATTTTATTCTAGAAAAATTCATGAGTTTCATGGTTAATGTCATGCTTATTTTTCAAAGGAAATGAAGTTTGAAAATATTTGCATGCATGCAGGGACGGAACCGGGAATTCATTTGTGGGGGCCAAGACATGAATAATTTTTTTATATGAATTAATATAAACTATTATTTTTTTTGAAATCAAAAAATAAACTAAAATTTGATATTAAATTAGTACTAAAAAATAAAACAATCATATATTTAGTATTTTTTTTTAGATAGGCATATTTAGTGAATTTAATATATGAATAAAAATAAAGTTATGTATTAAATAATTCTTTATACAAATCAACTCAATCATCCATCAAAGTGGAACTCGACGTTTTTTCATATCTCGAAAGTGTTTAATGATTGACTCTGTAATAAAATTTTTTGCAATTTCCTTTTTAATGTACGCAAGTAAAGAGTCTGTAAAAAATTATATTTAATATATGAATAGAAAGAAGTGAATTTTTAATTATATTTTATTCTTTATTTTATGTTCAATTTTTTTTTTTTAATTTTTTGGAAAGAAGAGGCGAAGAAAAAGGAATGGGCCATCTAATGAATAGGTGAGGCCCATACTACTTGACAATGACAAAAGAGGAGCGTATTTCCTACACAATTATATATTATTAACATTAGGTTCAAAAATAATATATAATATAATTTATTTTTTTTAATTTAAGCGGGGGGTCGTGGCCCCTGTTGGTCCATACATAGGTCCGTCCCTGCATGCATGGAGTTTGATTTAAGTTTTGACAACTTGATGAGATTTTGAGTAAGTGATTTATAAATAATTAAGTGTTTACATCTTGTAATGTTTTTTCAATTTTAATCAAGATATGTATGGTTTTAAAGATTGGAAAATGCATTTGGAAATCATTTTTGAAAAATTCAGAATTCTGGAATTTTACAGACCGCTCGAGCGGACTAATTACTGCTTGAGCGCACATTGTAGGCTCCCAGTACTTTTACAGTCTTTTACAAACCGCTTGAGTGACTAAAGGTTCGCTTGAGCGAACAACTATTTTTAGCATATTTTGGAAAACTGCATTTAACTCATATTTTTATTCTAATCTCTTCCCATGCATTCTAGACATGATTTCTAACTTAATGAAGATTAATACGCTAACAATCAACACAAATTAGTTGGTTAAAGAATAAATCATTGATGTAGTAGTAATTGATTAAGAAGCCAAGTAAGAAATCTATCTATTTGGAAAAGAATGATTAAGTAATGAAAGAATATGTGAAATGAGAACCCGATCCATTTGAATAAAGAAAAATAAGCATAGTAGAGCTTCGAATTACTTAGGCAGAAAAAGAGAAGAGAAGTCAAGTTTGATTAAGGAAGTGATATTGTGTTTCAATGTGTATATGTTATATGTTTATATAGGCTATACGCTATCGTCCGCCTAATCTGTCTTATTTGCTTCTGGAGCTATCTGTGAGTAATAACTCTGTAAAGCTATTTTCAGTTATATGTATTTTCTGAATGATATAACACTCTGTTTTCTGAATTGTTATTTTCTGTATTAATGAATAATTGTCCAATTTTTTGAAATATATTCGTGACATCCTTAGTATCATTTGATATCTGTTATCTGTTATCTAGTACCAGAGGTTCTATCATGGAACTGGTTAAGCATAACCATTATCTGTTTTGTATCTGATCGGCCCATGAGATTAAGGGTCATATGCACGTCCCATATAATCATAGGTTATCTATTCTGTTAGCGCTAATGGATGTACTACATCTGTGAATTTTGAATTCTGAATATGAATACGAATCTGTTTTTAATTTGAATTCTAAACTCTGATTTCTGAATCTGTTTTGGACATCATTCATTAAAACCTTTACTTTGTTGTTATTCACTGAGTTTCAACTCATTATATTATTTATGTATATAGGTGATCAGGCTTAGAGGTGCCTGCCTGGAATTTGTTTTTGTCAGCTAACTAGGAGTGTAAAAATGGCCTGCGGTCTGTGGGAGGCCCGAATAGGGCTAAGCAAAGAATCCGTGAAATTCGTAATCCGATCCGGTCCAGTCCAATCCGGTAAGTTTGGATTGGCTTTTTGAATTCGTGGTTCAGTTCCTGATTGAAAAATTAAAAATTCGTAATCCATGGATCAATTTCGAATTGAACCCCACAGTTCTGGATTGGAACTGATCTGGATCATATACAAATAGCTTATATTTATATTATAAACCCTCCATCATAGTATCTTCTTTTATTGCTTTTGTTTGTTAGTTTTTAGTTTTAATTTGTAATGGTCTAAATACTTATAGTGGAACCAATTTTCTTATAGTTATTTAAATTCTAGAACAATATGTCGTTATTATGGAAAGACATGTTGCCATTGTGAAACTAATATGATGCTATGCTTATATTTTTATTAAATTAAAATGTTCTATATTTTTTTTGTTATTTAATTATGTGAATCCATGGTCCTAAATTGATCTAATCCGTGTTTAAATGGATTGGTTTGGATTGGTTCTATGATTTAAACAGATTGGATTGGTTCTAAGTTTTCAAGAATCGTAGATAACGGGTTGGTCATGATTTTATCCCAATCCATACCAATTCGAACCATGCTCACTTCTAGGCCCGAAGCCCACCTACGGCCTAGGGTGGGCCCAGCCCTATTTAGGGCCGTTTGGGTCCGGGCTCGAGCTCCTAGGCCTGGGCCTGGGCCTGTGCCATCATTTTAAAGCCCGACCTAACCCTATGACCTAGTGCATCAGCTCACTTAAGGCCCACCAGAGAGCTAGTGTCTTTTTTAGTGGAAAATAATAAAATTTTGGTAGAAAAAATTTAAAAAACAAAAAAAAAAAAATGGTTAGGGTCGTACAAGCCCGACCCAAGCCCGAGGCTAAGCCTTGGCCCATCAAACTGCCCAAGGCCCAAATACCACTGGGCCTAGGGCTTATTTTTTTGGCCCGTGGCCGGCCCGACCCAAATTTTGGCAGGAACCTGTGAGGCCCGGCGTAGGTCGGGCTAGATTTACACCCTTACAGCCAACCTATGTACCTCTCGTGGAGGTTCCGAATATGTCAAATGGTTATGGATATGTGATTAAAGCTTAAGCTTTGTTTTCTTGTTTGATTAAACAAGTCTTTGTTTATTTTGTAAATAGGGCCAAGTCCTATTTTGTCTCATCTGTACATATATGATGACATAGGAATGATGTGATAATATATGTATATAAAAATTTTTAAAATTTTCTGTCTCATATATGTCTGTACAGCTCAATGGACGTTGTATAGTTTGTTATCTGCTTCCACTAGCCTCTAATATTATGTTTTCTGTCTATGAGGCCTTCGGTAATCTACGAATTATTAGCCGGTTACGACGCTAAACCTATAGGGGTGGGTTTGGGTCGTGACATTTATGATGCAGAGAAAGGTGATGCAGCTAACATTACCTTTACCGGAAACGCTGACTCCGACAAAAAACACCAATGCTCGGAAAGAAGGATTGGCTATAGTACCAATAGTCCCCCAACATAAGAAGAGATCAGGAAATTCACATCGGCGATCCCAGAATGACGGACAGACAGAATCTCAGCGAGAGGAGTCTTAAAGAACCCCAATGACCAAGGCGACCTAGATCAGGGGATCTCGATAGGTTAACGAGTAGGGGCTTTGCTTTCATGAGGTGGCAGACATAGAGAAATCCAAAAGGTCACATCCTAACACAAGGAGCAACGTCGGACTCAAACTTCCATGTTTGTTTATATTTGAATGTAATGGCCTTGTGGAATGGGAATGAAAATTGTTATGCAAGATGTTCCTATCGACATTTAGGAAAATAGTGTCGAACTGGTTCCGCAAATTGCCGAAGAGATGTGTAAAGAGATGTGAAGACTTGGCTGAGATGTTTATGGCTAGGTTTGTTACAAACAGGCTACAACCACTGAGGGTAGATTCCCTATTGACTTTGAAGATAAATGATGGCGAAAGCCTTAGGGCTTACGCCAAGAGGTATTACGAGGTTTACAACTAGACTCCGGCTAGTAACTAGGAACTTGTGGTCGTGTCTTTCAAGAATGGATTAGAAAATGATTGCCGCTTCAGCAATCCTTTGCAAAGACCCTCCCAAAGAACATGGAGGATCTCATAGTAAGGACTGAGAAGTACACAAGGGCAGAGGAGGACAAGAAAGCAAAGAAGATGGGCACAGTAAAGTAGGAGAGGATAAATGGCTCGCTGAAGCATAATCGAGGAAATAACGGTGCTAATAAGTCGGAATCTGGATTGAAGGCTATGCAGGTTGTGAACACAATTTTCAAGATCCTTATTTACAAGGTCTTGGAAAGGATTAGAAACCAGCCTTACTTTAGGTCACCGCAGAAGATTCCTGGAAAGTATATGGGCAGAAATCTCGAGAAAAGTTGTGCTTACCATGATGAGGATGGACACATGACTCAAGGATGTAGGGCCCTGAAACAACGCTTGGAGAATCAGGTCAGACAAGGACACTTGAGAGACCTGATAGACGAAGCAAAGACATGAAAAGAACATGCGAAGTTGGCCCAAGCGCCTAGAGCAGCACCTCCGCCTCTTCCTCCTTCCCCCTTCCCTATAGGCGGATGGACCACGGGTTGTCAATGTGATCCATATGAAGGCTCACGATAACGAGATCCGAGGTGAGATACAGAGGGTAAGACATTTGTTGCATGTCTACCAAGTCCAGCAAAAAAAGCCTTGGATAGAAGAACATTGGGGACTGATGATCTCATTCACAGAAGAAGACCTAGATATGGTACAACATCCACACAACGATGTTTTTGTAATAACTTGAAGGTCGAAAATGCCATGTAAGGCGCATATTAATAGATCAAGATAGCTTATGTGACATCATGTATGTCAGATGTTACAAGGAACTCGGCCTCCACAATAACGATTTGGAACAATCCGACAGCCCAATGGTCAGATTTAATGGAATCCCGACGTGGCTACTAAGGACCACAAACTTAGAGGTTTAAGCAGGAACCAGGACAGTAACCACATAATTTACCGTAATAGACACACCCTTCCCATACAACATTATATTAGGAAGACCTTGCCTGCACGCTATGAGGGTTATTCCCTCAACACTACACCAATTACTGCGATTCCCAACAGAGTTCGGGGTTGAGGAAGTGAGAGCAGATCAAGTGTAGGTAAAAAATTGCTCCACAGCAACAATGAAGTACACATGCGCTATTAGAGAAGTAGAAACGACAGAGGTAGAAGATGAAGACCAAAAGGTCTTGAATGATGTTGGCAAAGAGCCCGCTAACAAGAGTCAGGAACCCTTGAAAATGGCTTTGGTATCGGAAGGGGACGAAGAACGATTCTTCCTCCTCGAATCAGGCTCGGTCGAGGAAGAAGAAAGAAAATTGGCAGCTTTCTTAAGAGAGAACATAGAGGTGTTCATTTGGACACCCTACTAGATGTCGAGGATTAACCTCGAGGTCACCTGCCACAAGCTCAATGTGGACAGGTTGGCCAAACCAGTGGTCCAGAGAGCCAGGCAATCTACTTTAGACTACGTATAAGCAGTTGAGGAGGAAGTAGAGAAACTACTAGAGGTCCAGACAATTCGAGAAGTAAACTATCCAACATAGTTGTCCAACACAGTGGTAGTAAAGAAGAAGAATGACAAATAGAGAGTTTGTGTAGACTTCACAAGTTTGAATAAGGCTTGTCCGAAAGACTGCTTCTCTTTGTCAAAGATAGACCAGCTTATGGATGCCACATCTGGCCATAGAAGAATGAGTTTCCTCGATGCATACCAAGACTATCATCAAATAGCCATGTACGCTGTAGACGAAGAGAAGACAACATTAAAAAAAAAAAAACTAAAAATATTACTACCAAAAAACTAACTATTCTATTTATTTTTTGCACTTCTTTTTATAAAAAAATTTAAAAATCAACTAAAGTAGTTACTTTTCAAAACAACCATAAATTAGTCAAAAATTTAAAATCACTAAAAAATTAAAAAACTATTAAAGATGTCGTAAAATTTAAAAATCATATAAAAAATTCAAAAATTCCCTCCATATTCTCTTTTCTTTTTGCACATTTTTCTTAAAAAACTAAAAAATATTCACCAACACTTCAATTTTTACCATATATTTTAGCTAAATGCCTCTGAAAAATCCATTTCCCAAGCCAACCCTAAGTTAAGAATTCTAATTTTAATTGTTATGCCAAATAGTTCAACAACAAGATTTTTTGAAAAAATTGCAAATCAGTGGCAAAATAATAAAAATATTAAGTTGTGACTTATGGTAATTAATATTTTGATAGGATTAAAAAGATCTTTAATTATACTTAAGTAATATTTAGTTATATCTTTATGTTTTATATAATTATAACTTAAAAGTAATTTAATTATAATATTTGTGACCCATAATAATATATTATTATATAGACCACTATACTTACGCTATAGTTATTAAATTGTTATGAATTAGATAATTACATTTTACAATTGAATTTTATAATCCTATATGTACTTTTATTATGGACTAATGATGTTTTGTATCACTAATAACTAAGAGCATTTACAATGGGATAGTTAAAAAAGTATATTAAAGTGTGTTATATAACAAAAAATGATAAAAGTGAGACCAAAAAGTGTGTTGATGTGTGTTAAGAATTTGTTAATTTTAAAGAGTGAGTGGTGATATAATAAATATATTAAAGTGTGTCTTAAGAATATATATAAACAATAAATAAATAAATAAATAAATAAATAAATAAACAATTTAAAAATGTAGTGGGCCCCACCCTACTGCACTGTTGTAGTGCCCATCCGCCCACCCTCTGTCTATCTCTTTCTTTTGTTGAGTTCACTAAGATGATACTAATACACACTTTATTGTCTGATACTAACTCACACCACTAGTGCATAGTTTAGCAGTTTGCATAAAATGTACACAAGCCCACTAACTGGTAACGTCTGACACAAACAATGTGTTTAACATGTGCATTGTGGATGACACTAACAATGTGTTTAGCATGTGTATTGTGGATGCTCTAACAAGGTGTTATCACCGTTAGACGACTTCACTTGTATTGACTCATTTCAGTAGTCTATTATTATAAACTGGCCTAATTACGAAAAGACTTACCTCTGGTTTTATATTATTTTATGGACAAATTATGAAGGTAGTTCCTATATTTTGGTTTTTATGTCATTTAGTCATTATAATTTTAATTGGTTCGATTTTGACTTTAAATTTATAATTTTGTCTCAAATTAATCTAATTGGTCACAACTCTTAGCATTTTTTTTTTATTTTATGAAAAATATGCACATAAGTGTCATGTGTCATATGTCATATTTTTAAAAGTAAAATTATAACTTACCAAATTTAGTAAGTTAACCCCAATCAATTTAGTAATAATTTTTTTTTTAAAATATACAAACGATATTATCAATTGAATCAAATTGATGCAAAATTTAAAATTAAAAATCAAAATTGAGTTAATTAAAAATATAGAGATCAAAATGACACAAAAAGTAAAATGTAGAAACCACTAATATAATTAGTCCAAATTTTATTTATTATCATTATCCCGCTAATAGAATTAGGCCAAGTTTGAGAAGATAAGAAAAAATCAAAAAGTCAAAAAGTTACTCAAAAAGTTAAAAAGTTAACACTATTCACCAAAAGTCAACAATTACGGCTACACAACTCCCAATCATAATTTTTCCCACATCACTTCTCTACAACATTACTTCAAATCCAACCTATAATACACATTTTTTCATAAAAAGTCAAAAAATTAACCCAAACATCTATATTTTTTTCTTCAATTTTTTAGTCTAAAAAGATAAAAAGTACACTTATTTAGACACCCCAAATAACCCCTTAATCCTAATTTTATTTATTATCATTCTTTAAAGTGGTTGGTGGGTGGGGGAAACCACTAATATACTTATAATTAGTCCAAATTTTATTTATTATCATTGTTTAAAGTGGGGGAACCACTAATATAATTAGTCCAAATTTTATTTATTATCATTATTTAAAGTGGGGGGACCCACTAATATAATTAATCCAAATTTTATTTATTATCATTCTTTAAAGTGGTTGGTGGGTGGGGGAAACCACTAATATACTTATAATTATTCCAAATTTTATTTATTATCATTGTTTAAAGTGGGGGAACCACTAATATAATTAGTCTAAATTTTATTTATTTTCATTATCCCACTAATATAATTAGTCCAAATTCTATTTATTATCATTATTTAAAGTGACTGGTGGGTGGGTGGGGAACCCACTAATATAATTAGTCCAAATTTTATTAATGATTCATTTGATATTCTATTTTGTGGATCCCATCTCATGTCTATCATCTTGCAAGCATAGTAGTAAAAATAAGTTGCGTAAAAAGTTAATTTTATCAGATATTATTATATACATAAACAAATTACAAATTATTTTTTAAAAATGGATGAGAACTATGAGTTTAAATTTAAACTACTATTTTATAAAATAAAATTTATTATTTTATTTATTTGTCAATACCCAATAAAATTAATTTTTTATACAAATTATTTTAACTATAAAATTTATGAGATAAACGGTTCAAATAAAATTTATGAGCCATGGGACTTGCGAAATAAAACATGAAATACTACGAAGGGTTGTGATATGAGCCATTCTCAAACGATGGAGAATCAAATGTTCGGAAATTCATTTCTAATAGATACATAATTAAGAAGTTGACTTATTCGAATGAATAGACTAAAAATATTAGAAAATTCATTTCTAATTAATACATTGTTAGAGTAAAGAGATTGATCATGTTATTTGAAATGAAAGAACAAAAGAAGGGAGGCAAAAAAATTGGATGTGCCATAAGTTTATGGAGGTGGAATTATAAAAAATGGCTTATAAGTTGATTTTTTGACTTATTATGAAAAAACATACAAGAAATATAGAGGTGATGTGATATAAATAAATAACTAAGTTAAAAAGTTGGCTTATAAGTTGATTTCCAAAAGAAGGTAAAGTATAAAAGACAATTACAGTGAACTGGATTTATTTATAAAAAAATCTTATTATAATTTTCAGTGACAAATTTATTATTATAATTGTTGGGTATACCTCCTTATTGGAGTGTGGGACCCAATTGGTTTATTAAAAGAGTTTTAATTTGGCTTGGTTTAGTATAATATATTTTTATATATTATATCTAAT
>NW_021026778.1:671242-800590 GCF_004153795.1 Camellia sinensis
TTTGGCTCTAACTCCCAACCTACGGGTCCGGTTTACATTCCGTCAATTGTCACAAGTCCTATTTGTCATGTGGAAGCTATCCGTGAGAGTTAAACGGTCGTTCAGGGGCTGTTTTGAATTTTTGCCCCCGAAACGCCCTTTTTCGACTAACTTTAGGGCGCATCCAGCTCTAACTCCAAACCTACGGGTCCGAATTGCGTTCCGTCAATTCTCACAAGTCTTACTTGTCATAGGGGAACGGTTCGTGTTAGCCACATGCCGGTTCGGGGGTGGTTTTGATTTTTTGCGCCCGAAACGCCCATTTCTGAATAAGTTTAGGGCGTATTCGGCTCAAACTCCCAACCTACAGGTCCGAATTAGGTTGCGTCATTTCTTCCAAGTCCTATTTGTCATGGCGAGCTATCCGTGTGAGGCACACAGTTGTTCGGGAGCTGTTTTGATTTTTTGCCACCGAAACGCCCTTTTTGGACTAAGTTTACGGGGTATTCGGCTCTAACTCCCAACCTACGGTTCCGAATTACGTTCCATCAATTCTCACAAGTCCTATTTGTCAAGGAGGAACTATTCTCGTGAGCCACGTGGTTGTTGGGGGGCTGTTTTGATTTTTCGCCCCCGAAACGCGCTTTTTCGACTAAGTTTAGGGCCTATTCGGCCCTAACTCCCAACTTATGGGTCCAAATTACATTCCGTCAATTCTCCTAAGTTCTATTTTTCATGGCGAAGCTATCCCCATGAGACACACTGTCGTTCAGGGGCTGTTTTGATTTTTCGCCCCCGAAACGCCCTTTCTCGACTAAGTTCTGGACATATTTGGTTCTAACTCCCAACCTACTGGTTCGAATTACGTTTCGTAAATTTTCACAAGTCCTTTTTGTCATGGGGGAACTATCCGTGTGGGCCACAGGGTGGTTCGGGGCTTGTTTTGATTTTTCGTCCCTGAAACGACCTTTTTCCACTAAGTTTTGGGCGTATTCCGCTCTAACACCTAACCTACGGATCCGAATTACGTTGCGTCAATTCTGACAAGTCCTATTTGTCATGGCGGAGCTGTTCGTGTGAGCCACATGGTGGTTTGGGCGCTGTTTTGATTTTTCACCCCCGAAATGCCCTTTTTCGACTAAGTTTATGGTGTATTCAGCTCTAACTCCCAACCTACGGGTCCGAATTACGTTCCGTTAATTCTTCGAAGTCCTATTTGTCATTGGGGAATTTTCCGTTAAAGCGACATGGTGGCTCGGGTGCTGTTTTGATTTTTAACCCTCGAAACGCCCTTTTTTGACTAAGTTTGGGGCGTATTTAGCTCTAACTCCCAACCTACGGGTCCGATTTATGTTCTGTCAATTTCCGCAAGTCCTATTTGTAATGGGGGAACTGTCCGTGTGAGCAACACATTGGTTTAGAAGCTTTTTTGATTTTTCGCCCCCGAAAAGTCCTTTTTCGACTAAGTTTAGGGCATATGTGGCTCTAACTGCCGACTTACGGGTCCGAATTACATTCCGTCAATTTTTGCAAGTCCTATTTGTCATGGGGAAATTGTCTGTGAGGGCCACACAAAGGTTTGGGGGCTGTTTTATTTTTTACCCTTGAAATGCCCTTTTTCGACTACAATTACGGGGTATTCGGCTCTAACTCCCACCCTATGGATCCGAATCACGTTCCGTCAATACTCAGAAGTCCTACTTGTCATGGGGGTACTGTCCCTGTCAGCCGCCCAGTAGTTCGGGGGCTGTTTTGATTTTTCGCTCCCGAAACGCCCTTTTTCCACAAAATTTAGGGCATATTCGGCTCTAACTCCTAACCTACGGGTCCGAATTACATTCCGTCATTTCTCCCAAGTCCTATTTGCCACGGCGAGCTATCCGTGTGAGACACACAGTCGCCTGGGGGCTGTTTTTATATTTCGCCTCCGAAACGCCCTTTTTCGACAAAGTTTAGGGCATATTCGGCTCTAACTCCCAACCTACGGGTCCAAATTACGTTCCGTCAATTCTCCTAAGTCCTATTTGTCATGGCGAAGCTATCCGCTTGAGACACACTGTCGTTTAGGGGCTGTTTTGATTTTTCGCCCTAGAAACGCCCTTTCTCGACTAAGTTCTGGGCGTATTTGGTTCTAACTACCAACCTAAGGTTCCGAATTATGTTTCGTAAATTTTCACAAGTCCTTTTTGTCGTGGGGGAACTATCCGTGTGGGCCACAGGGTGGTTTGGGGCCTGTTTTGATTTTTCGTCCCCGAAATGCACTTTTTCCACTAAGTTTTGGGCGTATTCGGCTCTAACTCCTAACCTACAAATCCGAATTATGGCCCATCAATTCTCACAAGTCTTATTTTTCAAGGGGGAACTGTTCGTGTTAGCCACACGTTGGTTCGGGGGCGGTTCTGATTTTTTGCATCGAAACGCCCATTTCAAAATAAGTTTATGGCGTATTCGGCTCTAACTCCCAACTTACGGGTCTGAATTACGTTTTGTCATTTCTCCCAAGTCCTATTTGTTATGGCGAGCTATTCGTGTGAGGTACCCAGTCGTTCGGGAGCTATTTTGATTTTTCGCCCCAAAATGCCCATTTTCGACTAAGTTTAGGGCGTATTTGGCTCTAACTCCCAACCTACGGGTCCGAATTACGTTCCATCAATTCTCACAAGTCCTATTTGTCATGGGGGATCTATCCGCGAGAGTCACACGGTTGTTGGGGGGCTATTTTGATTTTTTGCCCCCGAAACGCCGTTTTTCGAAAAAGTTTAGGGCGTATTCGGCTCTAACTCCCAACCTACGGGTCCAAATTACGTTCCGTCAATTCTACTAAGTCCTATTTGTCATGGCGAAGCTATCCGCTTGAGATACACTGTCGTTTAGGGGCTGTTTTGATTTTTCACCCCTGAAACGCCCTTTCTCAACTAAGTTCTGGACGTATTTGGTTCTAACTCCCAACCTACGGGTCCGAATTATGTTTCCTAAATTTTCAGAAGTCCCTTTTTTCATGGGGGAACTGTCCATGTGCGCTATAGGGTGGTTTGGGGCCTATTTTGATTTGTCGTCCTTGAAACTCCATTTTTCCACTTAGTTTTGGGCGTATTCAGCTCTAACTCCTAACCTACTGATCCGAATTAAGTTGCGCCGATTCTGACAAGTCCTATTTGTCATGGCAGAGCTATCCGCGTGAGCCCCACGGTGGTTCGGGCGCTGTTTTGATTTTTCGGCCTCGAAATGCCCTTTTTTGACTAAGTTTATGGCGTATTCGACTCTAACTCCCAACCTACGGGTCTGAATTACGTTCCGTTAATTCTTAGAAGTCCTATTTGTTATGGGGGAACTGTCCGTGTGAGCCACATAGTGGTTCGGGGACTGCTTTGATTTTTCGCCTCCGAAACGCTCTTTTTCGACCAAGTTTAGGGGGTATTGGGCTCTAACTCCCGACCTCTGGGTCTGAATTACATTCCGTCAATTCTCATAAGTCCTATTTGTCATGGGGGAATTGTCCATTCGATCCACACGGTGATCCGGGGGCTGTTTTGATTTTTCGCCCATGAAATGACCTTTTTCGACAAAGTTTAGGGCGTATTCGGCTCTAACTCCCAACCTACGAGTCCGAATTACGTTCCGTTAATTCTTAGAAGTCCTATTTGTCATGGGGGAATTGTCCGTGTGAGCCACATGGTGGTTCGGGGGCTGCTTTGATTTTTCGCCCCCGAAACGCCCTTTTTCAACTAAGTTTACGGGGTATTGGTCTCTAACTCCCGACCTCCGGATCAGAATTACGTTCCGTCAATTCCCTCAAGTCCTATTTGTAATCAGGGAACTGTCCATTTGATCCACACAGTGGTTCGAAGGCTGTTTTGATTTTTCACCCCCGAAACGACCTTTTCTGAGAAAGTTTAGGGTGTATTCGGCTCTACTTCCCAACCTACGAGTCCGAATTGTGTTCCGTCAATTCTCACAAGTCCTATTTGTCATGGGGGAACTGTTCGTGTTAGTCGCATGCCTGTTCAGGGGCTGTCTTTTATTTTTCACACCTGAAACACCCTTTTCGACTAAGTTTAGGGGTTATTCGGCTCTAACTCCCAACCTACGGGTCCGAATTATGTTCCGTCAATCCTCACAAGTCTATTTGTCATGGGGGAATTTTTCGTTAAAGCGACATAATGGCTCAGGTGCTGTTTTGATTTTTAACCCTCGAAACGCCCTTTTTCGACTAAGTTTGGGTCGTATTTACCTCTAACTCCCAACCAACGGGTTCGAATTATGTTTTGTCAATTTCCACAAGGCCTATTTGTAATGTGGGAACTGTCCGTGTGAGCTACATGTTGGTTCGGAAGCTTTTTTGATTTTTTGTCCCCGAAACGTCCCTTTTCGACTAAGTTTTGGGCGTATTCGGCTCTAACTACCGACCTACGGGTCCGAATTACATTCCGTCAATTTTTACAAGTCCTATTTGTCATGGGGAAACTATCTGTGAGGGCCACAAGAAGGTTGGGGGGCTGTTTTGATTTTTCGCCCCCGAAATGCCCTTTTTCAACTACGATTACAGGGTATTCCGCTCTAACACCCAACCTATGGGTCCGAATTACATTCCGTAAATTCTCACAAGTCCTATTTGTGCTGGGAGGACTGTCCCTACGAGCCGCCTGGTAGTTTGGGGGCTATTTTGATTTTACGCTCCCGAAACGACTTTTTTCCACAAAGTTTAGGGCGTATTCGGCTGTATCTCCCAACCTACGGGTCCGAATTACGTTCCGTCATTTCTCCCAAGTCCTATTTGTCATGGCGAGCTATCCGCGTGAGACACACAGTCGCTCGGGGGTTGTTTTGATTTTTCGCCCACGAAACACCATTTTTCGACTAAGTTTAGGGGGTATGCGGCCCTAACTCCCAACCGACGGGTCCGAATTACGTTCCATCAATTCTCACAAATCCTATTTGTCATGGCGAAGCTATCCGTGTGAGACACATGGTTGTTCGGGTGCTGTTTTCATTTTTTGCACATGAATCGCCAATTTCCGACTAAGTTTTGGGGGTATTCGACTCTAACTCCCAACCTACGGGTCCGAATTACGTTCTGTCAATTCTCACAAGTCCTATTGTCCATTGGGGAACTATCCGTATAGGCCACACGGTGGTTTGGGGGCTATTTTGATTTTTCGGCTCTGAAACGCCCTTTTTCGACTAAGTTTAGGTCGTATTCGGCTCTAACTGTAAACCTACGGGTCCGAATTGCATTCCGTCAATTCTCACAAGTCTTACTTGTCATAGGGGAACGGTTCGTGTTAGCCACATGCCGGTTCGGGGGTGGTTTTGATTTTTTGCGCCCGAAACGCCCATTTCTGAATAAGTTTAGGGCGTATTCGGCTCAAACTCCCAACCTACAGGTCCGAATTAGGTTGCGTCATTTCTTCCAAGTCCTATTTGTCATGGCGAGCTATCCGTGTGAGGCACACAGTTGTTCGAGAGCTGTTTTGATTTTTCGCCACCGAAACGCCCTTTTTGGACTAAGTTTACGGGGTATTCGGCTCTAACTCCCAACCTACGGTTCCGAATTACGTTCCATCAATTCTCACAAGTCCTATTTGTCGAGGAGGAACTATCCGCGTGAGCCACATGGTTGTCGGGGGGCTGTTTTGATTTTTCGCCCCTGAAACGCGCTTTTTCGACTAAGTTTAGGGCCTATTCGGCTCTGACTCCCAACCTATGGGTCCAAATTACATTCCGTCAATTCTCCTAAGTCTTATTTTTCATGGCGAAGCTATCCGCATGAGACACACTGTCGTTCAGGGGCTGTTTTGATTTTTTGCCCTGGAAACGCCCTTTCTCGACTAAGTTCTGGACGTATTTGGTTCTAACTCCCAACCTACTGGTCCGAATTACGTTTCGTAAATTTTCACAAGTCCTTTTTGTCATGGGGGAACTATCTGTGTGGGCCATAGGGTGGTTCGGGGCTTGTTTTGATTTTTCGTCCCTGAAACGACCTTTTTCCACTAAGTTTTGGGCGTATTCCGCTCTAACACCTAACCTACGGATCCGAATTACGTTGCGTCAATTCTGACAAGTCCTATTTGTCATGGCGGAGCTGTTCGTGTGAGCCACATGGTGGTTTGGGCGCTGTTTTGATTTTTCACCCCCGAAATGCCCTTTTTCGACTAAGTTTATGGTGTATTCAGCTCTAACTCCCAACCTACGGGTCCGAATTACGTTCCGTTAATTCTTCGAAGTCCTATTTGTCATGGGGGAATTTTCCGTTAAAGCGACATGGTGGCTCGGGTGCTGTTTTGATTTTTAACCCTCGAAACGCCCTTTTTTGACTAAGTTTGGGGCGTATTTAGCTCTAACTCCCAACCTACGGGTCCGATTTATGTTCCGCAAGTCCTATTTGTAATTGGGGAACTGTCCATGTGAGCAACACATTGGTTCAGAAGCTCTTTTGATTTTTTGCCCCCGAAAAGTCCTTTTTCGACTAAGTTTAGGGCATATGCGGCTCTAACTGCCGACCTACGGGTCCGAATTACATTCCGTCAATTTTTGCAAGTCCTATTTGTCATGGGGAAATTGTCCGTGAGGGCCACACAAAGGTTCGGGGGCTGTTTTATATTTTACCCTCGAAATGCCCTTTTTCGACAACAATTACGGGGTATTCGGCTCTAACTCCCACCCTATGGATCCGAATCACGTTCCGTCAATACTCAGAAGTCCTATTTGTCATGGGGGAATTGTCCCTGTGACCCGCCCAGTAGTTCGGGGGCTGTTTTGATTTTTCGCTCCCGAAACGCCCTTTTTCCACAAAATTTAGGGCATATTCGGCTCTAACTCCCAACCTACGGGTCCGAATTACGTTCCGTCATTTCTCCCAAGTCCTATTTGCCACGGCGAGCTATCCGTGTGAGACACACAGTGGCCTGGGGGCTGTTTTTATATTTCGCCTCAGAAACGCCCTTTTTCGACAAAGTTTAGGGTGTATTCGGCTCTAACTCCCAACCTATGGGTCCAAATTATGTTCCGTCAAATTCTCCTAAGTCCTATTTGTCATGGCGAAGCTATCTGCTTGAGAAACACTGTCGTTTAGGTGCTGTTTTGATTTTTCACCGCAGAAACGCCCTTTTTCGACTAAGTTCTGGGCGTATTTGGTTCTAACTACCAACCTATGGGTCCGAATTATGTTTCGTAAATTTTCACAAGTCCTTTTTGTCGTGGGGGAACTGTCCGTGTGGGCCACAGGGTGGTTTGGGGCCTGTTTTGATTTTTCGTCGCCGAAATGCACTTTTTCCACTAAGTTTTGGGCGTATTCGGCTCTAACTCCTAACCTACGAATCCGAATTACGGCCCATCAATTCTCACAAGTCTTATTTTTCATGGGGGAACTGTTTGTGTTAGCCATACGTTGGTTCGGGGGCGATTTTGATTTTTTGCGTCGAAACGCCCATTTCCAAATAAGTTTATGGCGTATTCGGCTCTAACTCCCAACTTACGGGTCTGAATTACGTTTTGTCATTTCTCCCAAGTCCTATTTGTCATGGCGAGCTATCCATGTGAGGTACCCAGTCGTTCGGGAGCTATTTTGATTTTTCGCCCCCGAAATGCCCGTTTTCGACTAAGTTTAGGGCGTATTCGGCTCTAACACCCAACCTACGGGTCTGAATTACGTTCCATCAATTCTCACAAGTCCTATTTGTCATGGCGAAGCTATCCGTATGAGACACATGGTCATTCGGGTGCTGTTTTCACTTTTCGCCCACGAATCGCCATTTTTCGACTAAGTTGCGGGGGTATTCGGCTCTAACTCCCAACTTACGGGTCGAAATTACGTTCTGTCAATTCTCCTAAGTCCTATTTGTCATGGCAAAGCTATCCGCTTGAGACACACTGTCGTTCTGGGGCTGTTTTGATTTTTCGACCCTGAAACGCCCTTTCTCAACTAAGTTCTGGACGTATTTGGTTGTAACTCCAAACCTACTGATCCGAATTACATTTCGTAAATTTTCACAAGTCCTTTTTGTCATGGGGGAACTGTCTGTGTGGGCCACAGGGTGGTTCGGGGTCTGTTTTGATTTTTCATCCCCGAAACGACCTTTTTTCACTAAGTTTTGGGCGTATTGGGCTCTAACTCCTAACCTATTGATCCGAATTACGTTGCGTCAATTCTGACAAGTCCTATTTGTCATGGCGGAGCTGTCCGTGTGAGCCACACGGTGGTTCGGGCGCTGTTTTGATTTTTTTCCCTCAAAATGCCCTTTTTCAACTATGTTTATGACGTATTCGGCTCTAACTCCCAACCTACGGGTCCGAATTACGTTCTGTAAATTGTTAGAAGTCCTATTTGTCATGGGGGAACTGTTTGTGTGAGCCACAAGGGGGTTCAGGGGCTGCTTTGATTTTTCGGCTCCGGAACTCCCTTTTTCGACTAAGTTTAGGGGGTTTTGGGCTCTAATTCCCGACCTCCGGGTCCGAATTATGTTCCGTCAATTCTCACAAGTCCGGTTTGTCATGGGGGAACTGTCCATTTGAGCCACACGGTGGTTCGGTGGCTGTTTTGATTTTTCGCCCCCGAAACGACCTTTTTCGACAAAGTTTAGGGCATATTCGGCTCTAACTCTCAACCTACGAGTCCAAATTACGTTCCATCATGTCTCACAAGTCCTATTTGTCATGGGGGAACTGTCCGTGTTAGCCACACGCTTGTTTGGGGGAATTTTTGATTTTTCGCCCCTGAAACGCCGTTTTTCGACTAGGATAAGAGGTGATTCGGCTCTAACTCCCAACCTATGGGTCCGAATTATGTTCCGTCAATGCTCACAAGTCCTATTTATCATGGGGGAATTTTCCGTGAAAGTCACACGGTGGCTCGGGTGCTGTTTTCATTTTTAACCCTCGAAACGCCCTTTTTCGACTAAGTTTGGGCCGTATTTAGCACTAACTCCCAACCTACGAGTCCGAATTATGTTCTGTCAATTTCCGCAAGTCCTATTTGTAATGGGGAACTGTCCATGTGAGCCACACGTTGGTTCAGAAGCTTTTTTGATTTTTCGCCCCCGAAACATCCTATTTCGACTAAGTTTAGGGCGTATTCGGCTCTAACTACCGACCTATGGGTCCGAATTACATTCTGTCAATTTTTGCAAGTCCTATTTGTCATGGGGAAACTATTCGTGAGGGCGACATGAAGCTTCGGGGGTTGTTTTGATTTTTTGCCTGCGAAATGTCCTTTTTCGACTACGATTACGGGGTATTCGGCTCTAACTCCCAACCTATAGGTCCGAATTACGTTCCGTCAATTCTTAAAAGTCGTATTTGTCATGGGGGAACTGCCTTCTGAGCCGCCTGGTAGTTTGGGGGCAATTTTGATTTTTCGGTCCCGAAACGCCCTTTTTTCCACAAAGTTTAGGGCATATTCGGCTCTAACTCCTAACCTACGGGTCCGAATTACGTTTCGTCATTTCTCTCTAGTCCTATATGTCATGGCAAGCTATCCGTGTGAGGCACACAGTCGCTCGGGGGCTGTTTCGATTTTTCGCCCCCGAAACGCCCTTTTGTACTAAGTTTACGGGCTATTCGGCTCTAACTCCCAACCTATGGGTCCGAATTACATTCCATCAATTGTCACAAGTCCTATTTGTCATGGAGAGCTATCCGTGTGAGGCACACAGTCGCTCGGGGGTTGTTTTGATTTTTCGCCCCCGAAACGCCCTTTTTTGATGGTGGTTGTTTTGATTTTTTGCCCCCGAAACGCCCTTTTTCGACTAAGTTTACGGGGTAATCGGCTCTAACTCCCTACCTACGGGTCTGAATTATGTTCTATCAATTCTCACAAGTCCTGTTTGTCATGGGGGAACTATCCGCGTGAGCCACACTGTTGTTGGGGGGCTGTTTTGATTTTTCGCCATCGAAACGCCCTTTTTCGACAAAATTTAGGGCGTATTCGACTCTAAGTCCCAACCTACAGATGCAAATTGTGATCCGTCAATTCTCCTAAGTCCTATTTCTCATGGCGAAGCTATCCGCTTGAGACACACTTCCGTTCAGGGGCTGTTTTGATTTTTCGCCCCCAAAACGCCCTATCTCAACTAAGTTCTGGACGTATTTCGTTCTAACTCCCAACCTACTGGTCCGAATTGCATTTCGTAAGTTTTTACAAGTCCTTTTTGTCATGGGGGAACTGTCCGTGTGGGCCATGGGGTGGTTCGGGGCCTGTTTTGATTTTTCGTCCCCGAAACGACCTTTTTCCACTAAGTTTAGGGCATATTCGGCTCTAACTCCTAACCTACTGATCCGAATTACGTTTCGTCAATTCTGACAAGTCCTATTTGTCATGGCGAAGTTGTCAGTGTGAGCCACACAATGGTTCGGGCGCTGTTTTGATTTTTCGACCTCGAAATGCCCTTTTTCGGCTAAGTTTATGGCGTATTCGGCTCTAACTCCCAACCTATTGGTCCGAATTACGTTCCGTAAATTCTCAGAAGTCTTATTTGTCATAGGGGAACTATTCGTGTGAGCCACAAGGTGGTTCGGGGGCTGCTTTGATTTTTTGCCTCCGAAACGCCCTTTTTCGACTAAGTTTAGGGGGTACTGGGCTCTAACTCCCGACCTCCGGGTCCGAATTACGTTTCGTCAATTCTCACTAGTCCTATTTGTCATGGGGAACTGTCCATTTGAGCCACACGGTGGTTCGGGGGCTGTTTGGATTTTTCACCCTCGAAACGACCTTTTTCGACAAAGTTTAGGGCGTATTCGGCTCTAAAACCCAACCTACGAGTCTGAATTACGTTCCGTCATTTCTAACAAGTCCTATTTGTCATGGGGGAGCTATCCGTGTTAGCCACATGCTTGTTCGGGGGAATTTTTGATTTTTTGCCCCCGAAACGCCCTTTTTCGACTAAGATTAGGGGTGATTCGGCTTTAACTCCCAACCTACGGGTCGGAATTGTGTTCCGTCAATCCTCACAAGTCCTATTTGTCATGGGAGAATTTTACATGAAAGCCACATGGTGGCTCGGGTGCTGTTTTGATTTTTTGCCCTCAAAACGCCCTTTTCGACTAAGTTTGGGTTGTATTTAGCTCCAACTCCCAACCTACAGGTCAGAATTATGTTCAGTCAATTTCCGCAAGTCCTATTTGTAATGGGGGAACTGTCCGTGTGAGCCACACGTTGGTTCGGAAGCTTTTTTGATTTTTCGCCCCCGCAACGTCCTTTTTCGACTAAGTTTAGGGCGTATTCGGCTCTAACTGCCGACCTATGGGTCCGAATTACATTTCGTCAATTTTTGCAAGTCTTATTTGTCATGGGGAAACTGTCAGTGAGGGCCACACGAAGGTTCGGGGGCTTTTTTGATTTTTCACCCCCGAAATGTCCTTTTTCGACTACGATTATGGGTATTCGGCTCCAACTCCCAACCTATGGGTCCGAATTACGTTGCGTCAATTCTCACAAGTCCTATTTGTCATGGGGGAACTGTCACTGTGAACCGCCCAGTAGTTCGGGGGCTGTTTTGATTTTTCGCTCCCAAAACGCCCTTTTTCCACAAAGTTTAGGGCGTATCCGGCTCTAACTCCCAACCTACTGGTCCAAATTACGTTCCATCATTTCTCCCAAGTCCTATTTGTCATGGTGAGGTATCCGCGCGAGGCACACAGTCGCTTGGGGGTTGTTTTGATTTTTCACTCCCGAAACGCCCTTTTTGGACTAAGTTTACGGGGTATTCGGCTCTAACTCCCAACCTATTGGTCCGAATTACATTCCGTCAATTCTCACAAGTCTTATTTGTCATGGCGATGTTATCTGTGTGAGACACACGGTCGTTCGGGTGGTGTTTTCATTTTTCGCCCATGAATCGCCATTTTTCGACTAAGTTTCGGGGGTATTCGGCTCTAACCCCGACCTACTGGTCCGAATTACGTTCCGTCAATTCTCACAAGTCCTATTGTCCATGGGGGAACTGTTCACATGAGCCACACAATGGTTTGGGGGCTGTTTTGATTTTTTGGCCCCGAAAGGCCATTTTTCGACTAAGTTTAGGGCGTATTCGGCTCTAACTGCAAACCTACGGGTCCAAATTGCGTTCCGTCAATTCTCACAAGTCTTATTTTTAATGGGGGAACTGTTTGTGTTAACCAAACGTTGGTTCGGGGGCAGTTTTGATTTTTTACCCCAAAACGCCCATTTCTGAATAAGTTTAGGGCGTATTTGGCTCTAACTCCCAACCTACAGGTCCGAATTACGTTCTGTCATTTCTCCCAAGTCCTATTTGTCATGGCGAGCTATGCGTGTGAGGCACACAGTCGTTCGGGAGCTATTTTAATTTTTTGCCCCCGAAACGCCCTTTTTCAACTAAGTTTAGGCGCTATTCGGCTCTAACTCCCAACCTACGGGTCCGAATTACGTTCCATCAATTCTCATAAGTCCTGTTTGTCATTGGGGGACTATCCGCGTGAGCCACACGATTGTTGGGTCGCTGTTTTTATATTTCGCCTCCGAAACGCCCTTTTTTGACAAAGTTTAGGGCGTATTCGTCTCTAACTCCCAACCTACGGGTCCAAATTATGTTCCATCAATTCTCCTAAGTCCTATTTGTCATGGAGAAGCTATCCGCTTGAGACACACTGTCGTTTACGAGCTGTTTTGATTTTTTGCCCCATAAACGCCTTTTCTCGACTATGTTCTAGGCGTATTTGGTTCTAACTACAAACCTAAGGGTCCGAATTACGTTTCGTAAATTTTCAAAAGTCCTTTTTGTCATAGGGGAACTGTCCGTGTGGGCCATAGGGTGGTTTGGGGCCTGTTTGGATTTTTTTCCCCGAAATGCTCTTTTTCCACTAAGTTTTGGGCGTATTCGGCTCTAACTCCTAACCTACGGATCTGAATTACGTTGCGTCAATTCTGAAAAGTCCTATTTGTCATGGCGAAGCTGTCCGTGTGAGCCACACAGTGGTTTGGGCGTTGTTTTGATTTTTCGCCCCAGAAATGCGCTTTTTCGACTAAGTTTATGGCGTATTCGGCTCTAACTCCTAACCAATGGATCCGAATTACATTCCGTTAATTCTAAAAAGTCCTATTTGTCATGGGGGAACTGTCCGTGTGAGCCACATGGTGGTTCAGGGCTGCTTTGATTTTTCGCCCCCGAAACGCCCTTTTTCGACTAAGTTTAGGTGGTATTGGGCTCTAACTCCCGACCTCTGTGTTCGAATTACGTTCCGTCAATTATCACACGTCCTATTTGTCGTGGGGGAGCTGTCCATTTGAGCCACAAGGTGGTTCGGGGGCTGTTTTGATTTTTCGCTCCCGAAACGATCTTTTTCGACAAAGTTTACGGCGTATTCGGCTTTAACTCCCAACCTACGAGTCCGAATTACGTTCCGTCAATTCTCACAAGTCCTATTTGTCATGGGGGAATTGTCCGTGTTAACCACACACGTGTTCGGGGGCTTTTTTGATTTTTCGCCACCGAAACGTCCTTTTTCGACTAAGTTCAGGAGTTATCCGGCAGAAACTCCCAACCTATGGGTTCGAATTATGTTCTGTCAATTCTCACAGTCCTATTTCTCATGGGGGAACTTTTCGTTAAAGCCCCATGGTGGGTCGGGTGCTGTTTTGATTTTTAACCCTCGAAACGCCCTTTTTTTACTACGATTACAGGGTATTCGGCTCTAACTCCCAACCAATGGGTCCGAATTACGTTCCATCAATTCCCACAAGTCCTATTTGTCATGGAAGAATTATCCTTGTGAGCCGTCCGGTAGTTCGGGGCCTGTATTGATTTTTAGCTCCCGAAACGCCTTTTTTCCACAAAGTTTAGGGCGTATTCGGCACTAATTCCCAACCTACGGTTCCGAATTACGTTCCATCATTTCTCCTAAGTCCTATTTGTCATGGTGAGCTATCCGTGTGAGACACACAGTCGCTCGGGGGTTGTTTTGATTTTTTGCCCCCAAAACGCCCTTTTTCGACTAAGTTTACGAGGTATTCGGCTCTAACTCCCAACCTACAGGTCCGAATTACGTTCCGTCAGTTCTCACAAGTCCTATTTGTCATGGCGAAGCTATCTGTATGAGACACATGGTCGTTCGGGTGCTGTTTTCATTTTTTGCCCATGAATCGCCATTTTTCGATTACGTTTCGGGGGTATTCAGCTCTAACTCCCAACCTACGGGTCCGAATTACGTTCCATCAATTCTCGCAAGTCCTATTGTCCATGGGGGAACTGTCCGTATGAGCCACATGGTAGTTTGGGGGCTGTTTTCATTTTTCATCCCCGAAACACCCTTTTTCAACTAAGTTTATGGCGTATTTGGCTCCAACTGTAAACCTACGGGTCCGAATTGCGTTCCGCCAATTCTCACAAGTCTTATTTATCATGGGGGAATTGTTCGTGTTAGCCACATGCTGGTTCGGCGGCGGTTTTGATTTTTTGCCCCCGAAACGCCCATTTCTGAATAAGTTTAGGCCATATTCGGCTCTAACTCCCAACCTACGGGTCCGAATTACGTTCTGTCATTTCTTCCAAGTCCTATTTGTCATGGCGAGCTATATGTGTGAGGCACAAAGTCGTTTGGGAGCTATTTTGATTTTTCACCACCGAAACGTACTTTTTCGACTAAGTTTGTGGGCTATTCAGCTCTAACTCCCAACCTACGGGTCCGAATTACGTTCCATCAATTCTCACATGTCCTATTTATCATGGGGGAACTATCCGCGTGAGCCACACGGTTTTGATTTTTCGCCACTGAAACGCCATTTTTCGACAAAATTTAGGGCATATTCGGCTCTAACTCCCAATCTACAGGTGCAAATTACATTCCGTCAATTCTCCTAAGTCCTATTTGTCATGGGGAAGATATCCGCTTGAGACACACTATCGTTAAGGGGCTGTTTTGATTTTTCACCCCTGAAACGCCCTTTCTCGACTAAATGCTGGACGTATTTGGTTCTAACTCCCAACCTACGGGTCCAAATTACTTTTCGTAAATTTTCACAGGGCCTTTTTGTCATGGGGGAACTATCCGTGTGGGCCACAGGGTGGTTTGGGGCCTGTTTTGATTTTTCGTCCCCGAAACGCCCTTTTTCCACTAAGTTTTGGTCGTATTCGGTTCTAACTCCTACCCTACGGATCCAACTTATGTTGCGTCAATTCTGACAAGTCCTATTTGTCATGGCAGAGCTGTCCGTGTGAGCCACATGGTGGTTCAGGCGCTGTTTTGATTTTTCGCCCCTGGAATACCTTTTTTCGACTATGTTTATGGCGTATTCGGCTCTAACTCCCAATCTACAGGTCCGAATTACATTATGTTAATTCTTAGAAGTCCTATTTGTCATGGGGAACTATTCGTGTGAGCCACATGGTGGTTCGGGGGCTGCTTTGATTTTTCGCATCCGAAACGCCCTTTTTCGACTAAGTTTTAGCGGTATTGGGCTCTAACTCCCGACCTCTGGGTTCGAATTATGTTTCGTCAAGTCTCACAAGTCCTATTTGTCATGGGGGAACTATCCATTTTAGCGACACGGTGGTTCGGGGGCTGTTTTGATTTTTCGCCCCTGAAACGACCTTTTTCGACAAAGTTTAGGGCGTATTTGGCTCTAACTCCCAACCTACGAGTCTGAATTACGTTCCGTCAACTCTCACAAGTCTTATTTGTCATGGGGGAACTGTCCATGTTAGCCACACACTTGTTCGGGGGCTTTTTTGATTTTTCACCCCCGAAACGCGTTTTTTCGACTAAGTTTAGGGGTTATTCGGCTCTAACTCCCAACCTACGAGTCTGAATTTTGTTCTGTCAATCCTCACAAGTCTTATTTGTCATGGGGGAATTTTCTGCGAAAGCCACACAATGGCTCGATTGCTGTTTTGATTTTTAACCCTCGAAATGCCCTTTTTGGACTAAGTTTGGGGCGTATTTAGCTCTAACTCCTAACCTACGGGTCCGAATTATGTTCTGTCAATCCCCACAAGTCCTATTTGTAATGGGGGAACTGTCCGTGTGAGCCACATGTTGGTTTGGAAACTTTTTTGATTTTTCGCCCACGAAACGTTCTTTTTCAACTAAGGTTAGGGCGTATTCGGCTCTAACTGCCGACCTGCGGGTCCGAATTACATTCCAACAATTTTTGCAAGTCCTATTTGTCATGGGGAAACTGTCCGTGAGGGCCACATGAAGGTTCGGGGGCTGTTTTGGTTTTTCGCCTCCGAAATGCCCTTTTTCGACTACGATTACGGGGTATTCGGCTTTAACTACCAACCTATGGGTCTGAATTTCGTTCCGTCAATTCTCACAAGTGCTATTTGTCATGGGGGAACTGTCCCTGTGAGCCGCCCAATAGTTCGGGGGCTATTTTGATTTTTCGCTCCCGAAACGCCCTTTTTCCACAAAGTTTAGGGCGTATTCGGCTCTAACTCCCAACCTACAGGTCCGAATTACATTCCGTCATTTCTCCCAAGTCCTATGTGTCACGGAGAGCTATCCGTGTGAGACACACAGTCGCTCGGGGGTTGTTTTGATTTTTCGCCCATGAATCGCCATTTTTCGACTAAGTTTAGCGGGTATTCGGCTCTAACTCCCAACCTACGGGTCCGACTTACGTTCCATCAATTCTCACAAGTCCTATTTGTCATGGCGAAGCTATCTGTGTCAGACACATGGTCGTTTGGGTGCTGTTTTCATTTTTTGCCCATGAATCGCCATTTTTCGACTAAGTTTCGGGGGTTTTCGGCTCTAGCTCCCAACCTACGGGTTCGAATTACATTCCGTGAATTCTCACAAGTGCTATTGTCCATGAGGGAACTATCCGTATGAGCCACAAGGTGGTTCGAGGGCGGTTTTGATTTTTCGGCCCCGAAACGCCCTTTTTAGACTAGTTTTAGTGGGTATTCGGCTCTAACTCCCATCCTACGGGTCCGAATTACATTTCGTCAATTCTCACAAGTCCTATTTTTCATGGGGGAATTGTTCGTGAAAGCCACACGGTGGCTTGGGTGCTGTTTTGATTTTTAACCCCCGAAACGCCCTTTTCCGACTAAGTTTGGGGCGTATTTGTAGACACCCCATTTTTGACTGCCCTTAAGACTTGGGCGTTACTGATGGTTTTTTTGGTGGAGAAAGGTGTGCAGGGCAAAGGTTCAAATTCGTCAGCAATGAGAGAGTCAAATCCCAACTTCATACCCCTTTTGGACCAAAACAATCTTGATCAAAAGATTTTAGATCTTAAAATCCTCTCTTTCAAAATGTTTTGAAAATAAAATTCCTACGATGTTCCGGCGCTCACATTTCGGTAAATGTTGCGCTTTTCGGTAAACCGAGCAAAGACAAGTTGGAGATGAATGAAAGAGAGATGAAATCTTTGAAAAATCTTTCAAAACACTTTGTTTAGGGGTTTGGAGTTGAAGAAAAGAGGAAAGGAGAGGAGAAAACTAGTTTGGGAGAAGTTCGGCATGAATTCGGGGAAGAGAGAGTTGAGCAGCCCTCGCTGTATCGGGCTTATTCATTAGAATACTCGAATTTTAGCTACGAGGCCACCACCGTTGGAAAGCTTACATCCGGGGCTTCATTTTTCACTCAAGAATCTCCTAGAGCCAAGTTAGGGTGTGGGAGATATACTTGGTTGAAGTTGGGTATCATCCCGATTGGATCGAATCTACGCGGCTTCACCAAAATGGGCATAACTTTTTCCACAGGAGGAATTTTAATACAAGGTTTGTGCCATTGGAAAGCTAACTTCCGGGGCTTTAATATGGACACCAACCGGCCACTCTTTGACCTTGGAATCCACCTATCGGCCATCCATTTAGCCGACCGGCCAGAACAAATAGCAGGCCGGCCATTTTTTGTGCCGACCGGCCATTTATTTGGCCGATGACCTCCTTTCATGGCCGATATGACCCATTTGGATCCCTCAAGCATGGTGCATGCCAGCTGTGCCAGCTGGGATGCACAAACCCATCCCCCCATACACATAGGTGGTTGTTTTGAGCCCTTGACCCCTTTTTTTTGCACCCTTTGCTCAGGGCTTCTTGAGAAAGCCTTGACCCCTTATCTTGGCTTCCTCAAGAAGCTTACCAGCTATCCTAGCTTCCTCAAGAAGCCTTGACTCCTTTGCCCCTTTCACTTAGCTTCCTTGAGAAGCTTAGAGCCATTTCCATTGCCTATTTAAGGGCCTCTCCTCCTCCATTGTTAAAGGTTGATGGGTTGAACAAAAAACCAGACCTATACATATATATCTGATATATATCCCCCTCTCTCTCTATATCTCCCTCTCTCTCCTCATTTGGGTGTGTTAGAGGGCTCTAAAGTGTGAGGTTCTTGGCCTTTTACACTACAACTCCAAGCCTACTACCTCCACCATCTATTCAAACAACTTGAGGCTGATTTTCAGAGGCTAGGAGCTCATTTTCTGGACCAAAGAGCTGCTGTCACCTTTTGGCTACAAGGGTAACACACTTTTTCCTCTTTGTTCCGCATTTTTGCACACACTTTTAGCCTGTCTTTGTTTCTGTTTTGAGCTTAGTGTATAACTGAAAAAAGTCTTGCTTTTAGCTCCTTTTCAAGTTTGTTTAAGAACACTTTTGTGTTTGGGGTTGTCTACCCCCTCTTAGGCCTTGTTTGGCCTCATTTTTATGCATTTTTTGTGAGCTCCAGGACAACCATGTTTAGGCCTCCTCACCACTGAAATTTTAAGGGATTTCAGTGGTGAGGAGGGTGTCCTAAGGTCCTAAGAAGGAGAGGGCCATCCCCTCTCCTTATTGTCTTCATTACTTGCATTTTTGGCCTTACAAAGGGGCCTATGTTTGCACACATCTTGAGCTCGGTTCAGGAATTTTTCAATGTGTTTTAGGACCCTCAGAACTCATTTTCAAAGTTGGTTTGGTCTTGCTAAATGTCTATCTTGCATGTGCTTAATAACTCCTTGCATGGCCCTCTAAAGTAACGCATCATCTTTGCATGCCATGGTTGCTTATCAGTGGTTATTTGGACCTATTTTCACTTGTTTTATTCACTAATTTTTGATGGTTTGGTGAGATTCCATGTGCATCATATACTTGCCACACAACCCAGGTTTGCTATTCAAAGTTGCATGCTATTTTAGTCCATCTTGCTAACATCTTTTGGCCATGCTTTGAACTGGAAATATGCATGTTTTGGGATTTCCTTGACTTTGTCTTCATGCTTCATGATCAAATAATGCACGCTTTGTATAGCTGTAAGCCATCATATGCGCCTAGTTTTGAGTTTCGGGGCTCATCTCATGCATCGGGTGCCATATTTTCATGATTCGGGACTATTTTGTATCATATTTTAGTGCTGAAATTTGCATGTTTACATACCATATGCCATGCCTTGCCATGCTTTGGTAGAGTGGCATTTGATGCCTTAGGTTTGGTCCTCGATTTGCGTGCATGGGTGCACGCATTTCGAGTGTCTCATTTTCATCTAATGGCCACTGATTTTGGCATGCTTGCGAGCTATCCATGTTAGTTTAAGTCCATCATCGCATGTTGTTGCATGCCATGTTTGCTTACATGTTTAGGTTGCGCGCCTAGTATACATTGCTCATTTGCATGTTCATGTCATTTTCGAGCCATGTTTGCATAACATGCATTGCATTGCTTGGTTTGGGGTGTCAAACCAAGTGTGAGGGGGGAGAAGTGTTCATACTACAAGTGATGTAACGCGTCTCAACTCTCGGTCACCGAGGCCCTTGACTTTGGCATGATAGGGTTTTGGTATTCATTTATATGTTGCATGCATTTTCATTGAATTGCAACCTTGGCTCCTTAGGCCATCACACATCAAAATGCACGATTGATGGCCCGAGGGTCGAGGGTCATGCTCCCTTGAGTCCCTTGCATGATAGGGAGTGTGCCCGCGCATACATTTGCTTGAAATTCCATGCCATACACTGTCTGTCCTTGTTGCTGTCAAAAACCAGTTTCTGCAGGGAGTTTTTGCCGACCGGCACTGTAGAGTGCCGACCGGTCATGGATTGGTGGCCGATAATATGAAACCCAGCCGATGGATAAGTCCCATGGTCGGTGGGTATTCCCTTCAGCCGATGGTGTCCTACAGGGTTCAGGGAACCTATCCCAGGATTTTGGCAGTTTTCAGAGAAGCAGGGCAGTGTAAACTGAGGCAGTTGTGGTATGGTACGGGCTTTCGGGGGAAGACAAATCCGAGCATGCATCATTCACGCATCCCGAGGCGGGGGCTACGGCCATCTTCTCTTTGCATTTAATTTGCTAATTAGATTAGAAATTTTGTAATACGTAATTTAGTATTATTTATTCAGACTGTAATATTTATTCGGACCCTCCGAGCGAGGGCAATTGTGTAATAAGTGTGCGTGAGTGTGTGTATGTCTTCCAACCCCACACCTTTCTTCCCTTTTATTTACCCGCTTATGATGGTAGACAAGGACATATTTAAATTGGCATACCTTATGCTATGCATGCGTGCATCCACACATTTGTCTTACATGTATTGGGCTCGGCGCATCACTCTAACAGCATTTGTATTTCAATACGTGATTAGTTGTAGCATTTTACATGTCATTATAGATTAGCCGAGCCTATCTTAATCGCATTTTGCATGTGTTGCATTAGCCATCTTAACATGAACTAGGATGATGCATATGATTACTAACTAGTTTTTGTTTTGGCTCGGAGTACTAGGTAAGCATTTATGCTTTAGCATACCGCATGCGTATGAGTGTTGCCATAACAGCATGATTACCATGAGGCTAGCTGCTTATGTGATATAACTGCTTGAATGCCTGTGGATGGAGGTTGAATTATCTAAATTGGAATAATGCATTAAAACTGTGAGTTTTAAGCCCACTAGATAGTGGCAAAATCATCTTTTCTAAAAGCCCACTGAGGGTGGCAAAACCTGCATTTTAGCCTACTTGCGAGTAGCAAACCATTTTCAAAAAAAACATGAAATGTTTTGTTCCAATTTAGGCGATTTGGTCAACACGCACGGTCTAGGAGACCTTAAATCCTTTGGAGGTGCGAAACCTTCAGCGCATTGTCACGCGTCTCTATACTTGGTTTGCTGTGCCATAACATAGTAATTCTAGGCTAATAACTGGAATAAGAACACATAATGCTTTCAAAACAAGATATCACGGTTAGTAGAGGCCGATCTTTGATCGGGCGAGAGGGTGTGCTCATAGCTGACCTTCCCAATCGTACCCAAGTTCCCGAGCCGAGGCAACTTTGGTGATGACGGACACGTGGCCTTTGGCACGAGTAGAGGTTTTCCTAAATTCCCAAATAAAATATTTAGGTGGCGACTCTGTATCTGGCAAAGCAGTCCATGTTTGGCACTTCTTTTTTCTAAAACTTTTTCTCAAAACGATTGCCGATTTGACTCTTTGGTTCAGATTAAGAACCGTGACAATTTGAGTCCGAACTGTAGTAGACCCAAAACGAACGGAACGGGACCTCACCTCCCGGGCTTCGGGACGTCTACAGTTTCTGGCGACTCTGCTGGGGATTTTAGAGAGCTTGACTCGAACTCGTGATATCCTGTTTTGATTACACTTATGTGTTTCTTTGCATTGATGTGCATTGGTGCGCCTAGGACACCGTGTTTGCCATCTGCCATTCCTGAACGGTTTGCTGAGGTCTTGTCCTGTCCAAGGCATATTTGACCATTCGACCTAGTGCATATTGAAATTCATAGTGACCATTCTAAATTAGGACAGGTTGCTCACCCGATGTTAGGTTGTTTGGAATCGCTGTGTGCGTAGTGAAACCCTAGTTCCTGACAAAATAGGACAGGGAAACCCTACCCCAACATAGGGGTGTTTTGGCTCTCTCTTACTTGCTATGTGCTTTTAGAGTGTATCTCTAGAGGAACGCATATACCAGTTTGCAAGTCTGGGCATCAGGCCTGTGGGCATTAGCATCAGTATTTGGGGAATCAGTTTTACCTGAGGGTATCAGTTTACAGGCAGATATTTGGGCAACAGTGATCAGTATTGAGTACAGTCATCCTAGTGTGCTCAAATCCGTTCCAGTGAAATTATGCTGAGATGCTGTCTGTTTTCTCTTTTGCTAGGTAGTCCTGGAACTATAGCTTCAGAAGGCTCCGATATCCCCAGGGTACATTGGACTAGTGTTGATGGACTTTGTTAGGTCAAAAATTCAATTCAAGGGCAACAAGTGTTCTTTCGCTGAGGCAAGGCAAAGAAAGGCCAGTCAGGGCTCATCGGTTCATCTGATCCGTCAGTCGCCAGTCACATCACCTTTGTTCAGACTCAGCAGACCATGATGGTCCAGGGTTCAGAAGAATTTGTGGCTGTGATAGCAGCGTTAAATCAGGGAACTGCCATGCAGGCTGAGACCAGTATTGAAATGCAGCGTCCATCTGGGGCATCTGCCTCACATCCAGCTTTGGGACCCTAGCCAAACTTTGACCCACTTCCGCCAGTTGAAGATTTGCAGTGTCTGAATCCTCGAGAAAGGTTGACTCAAGCTCAAGTGCTCAGACCCCTGGTACAGCCCAATGAGAGGCTTTATTCCCTTGATGTTAATGAGCTTAATCCGACTGCAGTGAAAATTTCAAACCTTGAAAAGCACTTCAAAAAGGCACAGGGCCTTAATTCCATTCCTGACATTGAGGATGGGCACACTGAGTCTGCCGTACGGCTCCCAGACAGATTCAAAATGCCATATATTGACCGTTTCGACGGGTCTAGAGATCCAATGGTACATATCCGACTGGGTCTGACTAAGCCACAAAAACTCTCTCTGTATGGAAGAACCCTGTCGGGTGTAGCAGCCACTTGGTATGCTAAGTTGGAAGATAAAGTGAAGCAAGACTGGGAAGAATTGGCTGAGGCGTTTGTTGATCAGTATTCCTACAATACCCAAGTTGAAATGACCATGCAAGAGCTTGAAACAACCCGCTAGAACCCAACAGAGCCTTTTGTGGAATTTGTTGCAAGATGGAGAGCAAAGGCAACACAGATGACAGATCGGCCATCTAAGAGGGATCAAGTGCAGATGATGGTGCGAAACCTCGAGCACGATATGTTGCAAAAGTTGATAGTCACTCCACTATTCACTTCCAAAGTTTGCATGAACTGGGGGTTCAGGTCAAGAATGCATTCAACAGTGGGATCATCCCCAGAACAAGTGAACCGACAAGGAGGGTGATTTCAAAGAGTACCAATGCTGGTAGTAGCACTATTCCCAAACCCACCGAAATCAATACAGTCGCCACAGCCGACCCTTTTGCCAATCTAAGCCTAAAAACCGCCGGCCCAGCCCGAGCTCAAGGAAGAACTTTCACCCCCCTCTATATAAGCCTGACTAGTGCACTAAAAGTCTTGATGGAAAGAGGGCATCTCAAACCCCTCGATCCTCAACCTCTTCCTAACCCACTTCCAGCCAGACATAACCCCTCCAAGTACTGTATGTACCATCAGCAGCGCGGTCATGGCACCGACCGTTGCTACCGCCTTCGTCATGAGGTCCAAAATCTCATCGACAACTAGACGATAGCTCCACCTTCAGACCCCAATGACCAGGTACATCATCCACATCTCAATCTAATCCACACACTGGCCGTCCCTTACGACCCCAGCATGTACATCACCGCAGTCCATCTACCCAAGCCTAATGTGTTTATCCCAGAGAGCCTGAACTTATGCATGATGGGTGCATCTGAACCCCAATCATCTCAAACCCACGAACCCACTACTTCTGAGCTGATGAAAATGATTGAAGACCTTCAGAGAACTGTGGCAGATCTGGCCTTTGGGGTTTTGGCCCCATCATCGACCACATCACGTACCAAGGAATTCATATCTAAAGGCTCCCCAACCTTGGGACGGGTTGCATTTGAAGAAGGCCAATCCCTTGGCAAAGTGAAGGCAAGTGGTAAGAACAAGGTAGGGGCAGGCATTGGTCCTCATGAACACCTTTAGTGGGATATTGAGGCTTTGAAAGCCGAAGGGCTGAACAAAGAGCAAGTACTCGCAGTTGTTGCAAAAATTGTAGATGACATTTTCGCCACTCAGAATGAGAGCAGTCTGAATCAAGGGGCAAGCCGGGAGAAGGGCCGCTGTACCAGGAATGTTCCTTTCAGCTCTAAACCCTTGCTCGGAAGAGATCAGCAAACCCAGTCAGCGCCTACCAATCCCTTTGCTGGTGCATCCAGCAAAATTCCACAAACCTCAAAACACCCACCTCAAGGCCAGAGGGTGTTCGCACCACTGTATATTTCTCTATCAGCGGCCTTGAGGGTTCTGATTAAAGAGGGGGATCTGAAACCCCTGGAGCCGCGACCACTGCTAGATAGACTTCCTTCATCCCATGATCCGGCCAAGTATTGTGCCTTTCATCAGCAAGTTGGCCATGTCACTGATAGTTGTTTCCGTCTTCGCCACGAAATACAAGATCTGATTGACAATAAGGTCACCCCGCACCAGGTCCTGCAAAGTCTATCGGCACTTGATCAGTGAACTTGTGGGGGATAATGTGAATATGTGATCGGGGGATGAACCAGCTGCGGGTGGCGCTCGATTTACTCCAGATGTGGCATATGGCACACACTGTTTTGAGCATTTGCGAATGCTAGTTTCTAACTTGGGTACTTAGGTCAGTTTTTGTTGTGTTGTTTTGAGCCTGTCTCTTTATTTTGATTCAGTCTTTTTCTTTCAGGTCTGTCTTGTTGTATCGAGTCAGTCCTGTTTTGTTAGAGTCAGGTGATTCCGAGGGTGTTACCTCAGGCATCACTATTTTGTTTTGTGTTTGTCTTTTCGCTTTCTTTTGAGTTTGTTTCTTCCATGGAGCCAGTTACACCAACAGTTATGAATGAAACAGCAGTGGTTTTTCATGCTTTTGTGCTTGCTTCTGCCTTGTGCCAGTTGTGCCAGAAAGTTTGAATGAAACGGTAGTACTTTTTGCCTACTCTTCTGCACCCCAAAATCATTGCATTGACCTAAGTTTTTCAAAACTTTTTGAACACTGCGGTGAAAACGAAGAGGAAGGAATTCCTTGGGTTTTGCAAAATTTGATCATTTGAGAGAAAGAGAGGCATGCTAAGCCTTTAATGATTGAGATCATGCTTGTTAATGTGAGTACTGAGAAGGATCTTGGCTTGATCCAGATTGGTCTCACACTGTCTTCAGCACGAGCGACTAGTCGCTTTCTTAAAAGATTTCAAAAAAAAAAATGTGTTGCATGATCCTGCGAAGACTTGTGTGGAATCGCTCTTGAGATTGTGCAGCCTAGGATCGCTCTCAACCTTGAGACATGACCCCTCATTTTCAAACCTTGGACTTAAATTCAGAATGGCCAATGGTCAACCATCAAAGGAGGCCTGTGTGGCCATATTTAAAGCAGTTCTCAAACTAGAGGCAAGAAAAGTCAAATCAAGGGGATCAGATGTCGCCAAAATAAGCTTGTAAAGCTAGATCAGAAGTATCCCTGGAACTAGGGGCAAAAATGCCAGATGTGCTCGAAGAGCCGAAGATTGGTCGTCCTGCAAATCAATGAAGACTGGCAAGAATGCCAAACCCCAGAAGAGAAGAAAGAAGAAAGTATTGCTGAAGAACTACTAAGTTCCTATCCACAACACTAGGGGCAAATCCAGCCCCCATGGGATGGACTCCTGCATTGTCAGCGAACAACAGTCACTCTCTTGGATTCAGACGGATACGAGATCTTAGAACCATTTGAGATGGACAAAGCTACACTTTTACCCTTGAGAGACTCGCTGGGTCGAAAACCCGGAAGGGTGACCCAGGCAAAAGTTAGAGCAAGGAAAAAAGGAAAAGAACAAAAAAAAAGAAGAAGAAAAATGCAAAGAACAAAAAAGAAAAAGAAGAAAAATGCAAAGAACAAAAAAGAAATGAAGAAAAGATGAAAAAAAAAGATGAAAAAAAAGAAAGAAAAGAAAAGATGAAAAAAAAAATTGAAAAGAATTGAAAAGAAAAGAAAAACAGAGCTCGCAAGGTTGAAAGCCCAGAAGGGCAGCCTTGGCAAAAGTTAGAGCGCAAAAGGAGAGGTTAAATACCCGAGTGTACCTTAACCCCGAACTACGTAAGGCTTGATTCTCATCTTTGGGATACGTAGGCAACTTCATTCCGAAGTCCAGCCGTAAAATACTTCAAATTCAACTGTGTCCATGTGATGCTTCTAGCCATCTTTGTCTTTTCTATATCCGGGAGTTCGGTTGCAATCATCGCTCTAAGGACTGATTACAATACCCTACGGTGCTATTCAGACAAGGGGAAACTTTTCGTTGCCATTCAATGCACCGCGGTGTCATTCAAACAAGGGGCAACTTTCCGTTGCCATTCAATGCGCTGCGGTGCCGTTCAAACAAGGGGCAACTTTCCGTTGCCATGCAGCTCTCTTCGAGCAAGGGGCCAATTTTCGTCCAGATCTGAGGTTGTACGTCTCAAGAGTAAGTTCTGTGCTTGTTAAGCATCGGCCGTATGCAAAAATAGTTTTTGAGAATTTTTACTGAGGTTGACTAATTTTCTCGAAAATTGTTCCATCTTTTCCAAAAACTGGACTATTTCTTGGACCCAAAAAAGGAAAATTTTCAGTGCTCATAGCCTGACTTGCATGATTTCAAATCAAAAATCGAACAAGTGTGTTAATCTAACTCTCATGTTGGTCAAAATTGTTTTAGTAGAAAACCAAAACAAAAAATGGTCAAAATAATGAACTAGTGGCACAGTTGAGTCAGGCTTTCTCTCTTTTCCCGGTTGTCAATGCATTTGCCAGAAAGGGCACTCTACTTGCCAGAAAGGGCACAACTGAAGTCAACAACAAAGGGCTGAAAACTCTCAAATCCTCCAAGCAACGAGGTATCAAACCAAGTGCGAAACACAAATTGGAATGGATTAGGATATTCCACTCCTTTATCTGGACAGATTTGATCACGTCCAAACTCCCCAGCAGAGCATCATCAACCGATGTCAGCTGCAGATCTGCTACCCGTCCAGTTGTAGCACAGCCCCTCTCTGGGAGAAACTCACTGTTGTGAACAAGAAGAAGAATCTAGCGGAATGCTAGGGGCAAGAGCCCGCAACTTTCTGTTTATCCATCAACCACCCAGGGAAGAGATTTAAAATGAGAGATTGAAGAATAGAGAGATGTGCGCTGAGAAAAAGTAAGAAAAGGGATTTTTCAGAAAAACGGGGCCTGAGGGCCGAGCGATGTGAGAATCACAAATGAGAAAGGGTGGGAAACAATACCCGGGGAAACAGGCTCCACGTGCACATTTGAGTCTTGTGTTTTATTTTGTCTGTCTCGATTCTTGTTTTGAGTCACTTCGATTGTTACTCGATGTGTTTAGGTTGTTTACCTTTGTTTTTCCCTTGTCGAGTCGTTTTGGCTGTGGCCAGTCGTCGGCTCAATACCCGGTTAAGAACTCATTTCTCAATTTCCAAAAAATCATCTTCTGCTCAGAGTGCTATGCCATTCTCCACATTTGTGCAAAATAGTATTTGTTCTTTCATAAAACTGCAGGGTCCACCACTGATAAGTGTGAACAATAGAACAAGGACCTATCTGAAGCTATGTAGGTTCCAGACTGCAAAGCAAAAGAAAAAAGGAAAATTTGGAGCATCTTAGGGTGTTCCAGCTTTGGCAAGATCCGAGACTGCATTTCAGGTGCACCTTCCCAGACCTCGCCATTTCTCTGGAGTATGAGTGTATCTCGACCCCAAGTGTAAGCCTGCTTCAAGTCAGAATGGCAATTAAAGCAGCAGCAGATGTTATCTCTTGCCAACATAAACAGGGTGTGCCCTTTTTGAGCTGAGTGTGTTACAAAGTCCTCCGAAAGGTAAATCGGAGGCACCAGAGTACATGTTTGACGCCCTTCCATTGCATAGAGTGTGCACTTTCATATACACTTCTGTTACATGTGTGCCGCGCATCGTTATGATTTATGCATAGAATATGCTTACTTTCGATTCTGCATAGAATATTCTTTCAATATTGCATAGAATATGCTCCTATTTCTTGCATAGAAAATGCTCGTATCTTTTGCATAGAAAATGCACACTTCCATACTTGCATAGAAAATGCACCTCATTTGCATAGAACATGCATTCACTCGCACTGTCTTGTGCACTTACACTTTGTATCTCACTAGCACTGTCTTGTGCATCTTGTGGTTGTATCTCACTTGCACTATTTTGTGCATTGCATATCACTCGCGTTGTTTAGTGTATCGCACTGTCTTGTGCATTTCAAAATCAATCGCGCTGTTTAGCGTATCGCACTATTTTGTGCATTGCATATCAATCGTGCTGTTTAGCATATCGTACTGTCTTGTGCATTTCAAAATCACTCGCGCTGTTTAGCGTATCGCACTGTCTTGTGCATTTCAAAATCAATCGCGATGTTTAGCGTATCGCACTATTTTGTGCATTGCATATCAATCGCGCTGTTTAGCATATCGCACTGTCTTGTGCATTTCAAAATCACTCGCGCTGTTTAGCGTATCGCACTGTCTTGTGCATTTCAAAATCAATCGCGCTGTTTAGCGTATCGCACTATTTTGTGCATTGCATATCAATCGCACTGTTTAGCGTATCGCACTGTCTTGTGCATTTCAAAATCAATCACTGTTTAGCGTATCGCACTATTTTGTGCATTGCATATCAATCGCGTTGTTTAGCGTATCGCACTGTCTTGTGCATTTCAAAATCACTCGCGCTGTTTAGCGTATCGTACTGTCTTGTGCATTTCAAAATCAATCGCGTTGTTTAGCGTATCGCACTATTCTGTGCATTGTATATCAATCGTGCTGTTTAGCGTATCGTACTGTCTTGTGCATTTCAAATCACTCACGCTTTCTTGCGCATCACACTATTTTGTGCAGTTTAATCACTCGTGCTGTTTAGCGTATCGCACTGTCTTGTGCATCGCACCATTTTGTGCAGTTTGCACTCGTGCTCTCTTGCGCATCGCACTATCTTGTGCATTTCATTACATGCTCTCTCTCATCTTGCATAGAAAATGCTTGTAGCATTTGTCAGTTCATTGCGTCGCATTGTTTTGTGCACCTTACTTGCATCTTGCATGCATTCTATCGTGCTATCTTGCGCACCTCACCTGTACTTGTTAGTACATTGCATTGTTTTGAATACAAACCGACTTCGCGTAACGTATAAGTCCAATTATCAAAGTCTTCTTTCATATCATTTGTATCCTGCCCCTGAACTACGCTAGTTTGATTCCTTGCAAAGGGATACGTAGGCAGCCTGTGGGTACAACCATTCATTTATCGGTATCTTGTTTGTTTGTCCAAGTCTTCGGCCTTGTCAAAAATGGGTCGTCTCTGAGCTTTGACATTCACTCACATCACTTCTTGAATTCCGAGTTCTGTCAAAGAGGGCCAACTGTAGACACCCCATTTTTGACTGCCCTTAAGACTTGGGCGTTACTGATGGTTTACTTGGTGGAGAAAGGTGTCCAGGGCAAAGGTTCAAATTCGTCAGCAATGAGAGAGTCAAATCCCAACTTCATACCCCTTTTGGACCAAAACAGTCTTGATCAAAAGATTTTAGATCTTAAAATCCTCTCTTTCAAAATTTTTTGAAAATAAAATTCCTACGATGTTCCAACGCTCACATTTCGGTAAATGTTGTGTTTTTCGGTAAACCGAGCAAGGACAAGTTGGAGATGAATGAAAGAGAGATGAAATCTTTGAAAAATCTTTCAAAACACTTTGTTTAGGGGTTTGGAGTTGAAGAAAAGAGGAAAGGAGAGGAGAAAACTAGTTTGGGAGAAGTTCGGCATGAATCCGGGGAAGAGAGAGTTGAGCAGCCCTCGCTGAATTGAGCTTATTCATTTGAATACTTGGATTTTAGCTATGAGGCCACCACCGTTGGAAAGCTTACTTCCGGGGCTTCATTTTGGACACCAACTGGCCACTTTTTGACCTTGGCAGCCACCTATCGGCCATCCATTTAGCCAACTGACCAGAACAAATAGCAGGTCGGCCATTTTTTGTGCCGACCGGCCATTTATTTGGCCGATGACCTCCTTTCATGGCCGATATGACCCTTTTGCATCCCTCAAGCATGGTGCATGCCAGCTGTGCCGGCTGGGATGCACAAACCCGTCCCCCCATACACATAGGTGGTTGTTTTGAGCCCTTGACCCCTTTTTTTTGCACCCTTTGCTCAAGCCTTCTTGAGGAAGCCTTGACCCCTTATCTTGGCTTCCTCAAGAAGCTTACCAGTTGTCCTAGCTTCCTCAAGAAGCCTTGACTCCTTTGCCCCTTTCACTTAGCTTCCTTGAGAAGCTTAGAGCCATTTCCATTGTCTATTTAAGGGCCTCTCCTCCTCCATTGTTAAAGGTTGATGGGTTGAACAAAAAACCAGACCTATACATATATATCTGATATATATCCCCCCTCTCTCTCTATATCTCCCTCTCTCTCCTCATTTGGGTGTGTTAGAGGGCTCTAAAGTGTGAGGTTCTTGGCCTTTTACACTACACCTCCAAGCCTACTACCTCCACCATCCATTCAAAGACCTTGAGGCTGATTTTCAGAGGCTAGGAGCTCATTTTCTGCACCAAAGAGCTGCTGTCACCTTTTGGCTACAAGGGTAACACACTTTTCCCTCTTTGTTCCCCATTTTTTCACACACTTTTAGCCTGTCTTTGTTTCTGTTTTGAGCTTAGTGTATAATTCAAAAAAGTCTTGCTTTTAGCTCCTTTTCAAGTTTGTTTAAGAACACTTTTGTGTTTGGGGTTGTCTACCCCCTCTTAGGCCTTGTTTGGCCTCATTTTATGCATTTTTTGTGAGCTCCGGGACTGCCTTGTTTAGGCCTCCTCACCACTGAAATTTTAAGGGATTTCAGTGGTGAGGAGGGTGTCTTAAGGTCCTAAGAAGGAGAGGGCCATCCCCTCTCCTTATTGTCTTCATTATTTGCATTTTTGGCCTTACAAAGGGGCCTATGTTTGCACACATCTTGAGCTCGGTTCAGGAATTTTTCAATGGGTTTTAGGACCCTCAGAACTCATTTTCAGAGTTGGTTTGGTCTTGCTAAATGTCTATCTTGCATGTGCTTAATAACTCCTTGCATGGCCCTCTAAAGTAACTCATCATTTTTGCATACCATGGTTGCATATCAGTGGTTATTTGGGCCTATTTTCACATGTTTTATTCACTAATTTTTGATGGTTTGGTGAGATTCCATGTGCATCATATACTTGTCATACAACCCAGGTTTGCTATTCAAAGTTGCATGCTATTTTAGTCCATCTTGCTAACATCTTTTGGCCATGCTTTGAACTGGAAATATGCATGTTTTGGGACTGCCTTGACTCTTTCTTCATGCTTCATGATCAAATAATGCACGCTTTGTATAGCTGTAAGCCATCATATGTGCCTAGTTTTGAGTTTCGGGGCTCATCTCATGCATCGGGTGCCATATTTCCATGATTCGGGACTATTTTGTATCATATTTCGGTGCTGAAATTTGCATGTTCACATACCGTATTCCATGCCTTGCCATGCTTTGGTAGAGTGGCATTTGATGCCTTAGGTTCGGTCCTCGATTTACGTGCATGCGTGCACGCATTTCGAGTGTCTCATTTTCATCTAATGGCCATTGATTTTGGCATGCTTGCGAGCTATCCATGTTAGTTTAAGTCCATCATCGCATGTTGTTGCATGCCATGTTTGCTTACATGTTTAGGTTGCGCTCCTAGTATACATTGCTCATTTGCAAGTTCAGGTTGCATACTTAGCCTCCATGCCTATGTTGCATTTCATTGAGCATGCATCTCTTGCCTCTTGATCAATCATGATAGGGGTTAGGGCCCTTTGATGTGTTTTGTGCTTGCATTTCATTTGATATCGAAGTTGCAAAACTTGGCCTCTTAGGCCATCATGCATAATTGATGGCCCGAGGGTCGAGGGTCAGGCTCCCTTAAGTCCCTTGCATGATAGAGAGTGTGCCCGCGCATACATTTGCTTGAAATTCCATGCCATACACTGTCTATCCTTGTTGTTGTTAAAAACCAATATCTGCAGGGAGTTTTTGCTGACCGGCACTATAGAGTGCCGACCGGTCATGGATTGGTGGCCGATAATATGAAACCCCAGCCGATAAATAAGTCCCATGGTCGGTGGGTATTCCCTTCAGCCGATGGTGTCCTACAAGGTTTAGGGAACCTATCCCAGGATTTTGGCAGTTTTCAGAGAAGCATGGCAGTGTAAACAAGGGCAGCAGTGGTATGGTACGGGCTTTCAGGGGAAGATAAATCCGAGCATGCATCATTCACACATCCCGAGGCGGGGGCTGCGGCCATCTTCTCTTTGCATTTAATTTGCTAATTAGATTAGAAATTTTGTAATAAGTAATTATTATTATTTATTCAGACTGTAATATTTATTTGGACCCTCCGAGCGAGGGCAATTGTGTAATAAGTGTGCGTGAGTGTGTGTATGTCTTCCAACCCCACGTCTTTCTTCCCTTTTATTTACCCGCTTAGGATGGTAGACTAGGACATATTTAAATTGGCATACCTTATGCTATGCATGCGTGCATCCACACATTTGTCTTACATGCATCGGGCTCGGCGCATCACTCTAGCTGCATTTGTATTTCAATACGTGATTAGTTGTAGCATTTCACATGTCATTATAGAGATAGCCGAGCCTATCTTAATCGCATTTTGCATGTGTTGCATTAGCCATCTTAACATGAACTAGGATCATGCATATGATTACTAACTAGTTTTTGTTTTGGCTCGGAGTACTAGGCAAGCATTTATGCTTTAGCATACCGTATGCGTGTGAGTGTTGCCATAACAGCATGATTACCATGAGGCTAGCTGCTTATGTGATATAACTGCTTGAATGCCTGTGGATGGAGGTTGAATTATCTAAATTGGAATAATGCATTAAAACTGTGAGTTTTAAGCCCACTAGATAGTGGCAAAACCATCTTTTCTAAAAGTCCACTTGAGGGTGGCAAAACCTGCATTTTAGCCTACTTGTGAATAGCAAACCATTTTAAAAACAAACATGAAATGTTTTGTTCCAATTTAGGCGATTTGGTCTATACTTGTTTGCTGTGCGCATAACATAGTAATTCTAGGCTAATAACTGGAATAAGAACACATAATGCTTTCAAAACAAGATATCACGGTTAGTAGAGGCCGATCTTTGATCGGGCGAGAGGGGGTGCTCATAGCTGACCTTCCCCAATCATACCCAAGTTCCTGAGCCGAGGCAACTTGGGTGATGATGGACACGTGGCCTTTGGCACCGAGTCAGGGTTTCCTAAATTCCCCAAAATAAGATATTTAGGTGGCGACTCTGTATCTGGCAAAGCAGTCCATGTTTGGCACTTCTTTTTCTAAAAATCTGTTTTCTCAAAACAATTTGCCAGATTTGGACTCTTTGGTTTAGATTAAGAACCGTGACAATATGAGTCCGAACTGTAGTAGACCCGCAAAACGAACGGAACGGGACCTCACCTTCCCGGGGCGTTCGGGGACGTCTACAGTATTGAGTGCAAACTCCCAACCTACGAGTCTGAATTTTGTTCCGTCAATTTCCACAAGTCCTATTTGTCATGAGGGAACTGTGCGTGTGAGCCACACATTGGTTCGAAGGCCTTTTTAATTTTTCTCCGCCGAAATGCCCTTTTCCGACTAAGTTTACGGCGCATTCGGCTTTAAGTGCCGACCTACGAGTCCGAATTATGTTCCGTCAATTTTTGCAAGTCTTATTTGTCATGGGGGAACTGTCTGTGTGGGCCACACGGTGGTTCGGGGGTTGTTTTGATTTTTCGCCCACAAAATGCCCTTTTTCGACAATGTTTAGGGGAGCTTCGGCTCTAGCTCCCAACCTATGGGTCCGAATTATGTTCCGTCAATTCTCACAAGTCCTATTTGTCATGGGGCAACTGTCCCTGTGAGCCGCCTAGTAGTTCGGGGCGGTTTTGATTTTTTGGCCCCGAAACGCCCTTTCTCGACAAACTTTAGGGCGTATTCGGCTCTAACTCCCAACCTACGGGTCTGAACTACGTTCTGTCGATTCTCACAAGTCGTATTTGTCATGGCGAAGCAATCCTTGTGAGACACACGGTCATTCGGGTGCTGTTTTCATTTTTCACCCGCGAATTGCCATTTTTCAACTAAGTTTAGGGGGTATTCACTCTAATTCGCAACCTACGGGTGCGAATTACATTCCGCCAATTCTCACAAGTCCTCTTTGTCATGGGAGAACTTTGTGTGCGAACCACACTGTGGTTCGGGTGCTGTTTCGATTTTTCTCCACCGAAATGACCTTTTTCTACTTGGTTTAGGGAGTATTCGGCTCTAACTTCCAACCTACAGGTCCAAATTACGTTTCGTCAATTGTCACAAGTCCTATTTGTCATGGTGAAGCTATTTGTGTGTGCCACATGGTTGTTCGGGGACCGTTTTGAATTTTAGCCCGCAAAACGCCCTTTTTCGACTAGGTTTTGGATGTATTTGGCTCTAACTCCCAACCTATGGTTCCGAATTACATTCCGTCAATTCTCACAAGTCCTATTTTTCATTGGGGAACTGTCCGTCTAAGGCACACGGTGGTTCGGGGGCTGTTTTGATTTTTCGCCGCCAAAACGGCCTTTTTCGACCAAGTTTAGTGGGTATTCAGCTCTAACACCCAACCTACGAGTCCGAATTATGTTTTGTTAAATCTCACAAGTCCTACTTGTCGTGGGGGAACTGTCCGTGTGAGCCACACGGTGGTTTGGGGGCTGTTTTGATTTTTTGGCCTCGAAACGCCCTTTTTCGACTAAGTTTAGGGCGTATTCGGCTCTAACTACAAACCTACGGGTCCAAATTACATTCCGTCAATTCTCACAAGACTTATTTGTCATGGGGGAACTATCCGCGTTAGTCACACGCTAGTTCAGGGGCGGTTTCGATTTTTTGCCCCCGAAACGTCCATTTTCGAATAAGTTTAGGGTGTATTCGGCTCTAACTCCCAACCTACGGGTCCGATTTACGTTCCGTCATTTCTCCATAGGCCCATTTGTCATGGCGAGCTATCCATGTGAGACGCACATTCGTTTGGGGGCTGTTTTGATTTTTCGCCCCTGAAATGCCCTTTTTCGACTAAGTTTAGGGGGTATTTGGCTCTAACTCCCAACCTACGGATCCGAATTACGTTCCGTCAATTGTCATAAGTCCTATTGTTCATGGGGGAACTGTCCGTGTGAGACACACGGTGGTTCGGTGCCTGTTTCGATTTTTCGGCCCCGAAACGCCCTTTTTCGACTAAGTTTAGGGCGTATTCGGCTCTAACTGGAAACCTACGAGTCCGAATTGCTTTCTGCCAATTATCACAAGTCTTATTTGTCATGGGGGAACTGTCCGTCTTAGGCACACGTTGGTTCGGGGCCGGTGTTGATTTTTTGCCCCGAAACGCTCATTTTCGAATAAGTTTAGGGCGTATTCGGCTCTAACTCCCAACCTATGGGTCCGAATTACGTTCCGTCATTTGTCCCAAGTCGTATTGGTCATGGCGAGTTATCCGTGTGAGACACATAGTCGTTCAGTGGCTGTTTTGATTTTTTGCCCCTGAAACGCCCTTTTTCGACTAAGTTTAGGTGCTATTCGGCTTTAACTCCCAACCTACGGGTCGAAATTACATTCCATCAATTCTCATAAGTCCTATTTGTCATGAGGGAACTATCCGCTTGAGCCACATGGTTGTTCAGGGGCTGTTTTGGTTTTTCGCCCCACAAACGCCCTTTTTCGACAAAGTTTAGGGCGCATTGGGCTCTAACTCCCAAGCTACAGGCCCAAATTATGTTCTATCAATTCTCCTAAGTCCTATTTGTGATGGCGAAGCTATTCGCATGAGGCACACTGTCGTTCAGGGGCTGTTTTGATTTTTCACCCCTGAAACACCCTTTCTCGACTATGTTCTGGATGTATTCGGTTCTAACTCCCAACCTACGGGTCCGAATTACATTTCATAAATTTTCACAAGTCCTATTTGTGATGGGGGAACTGTCCGTGTGGGCCACAAGGTGGTTCGGGGCCTATTTTGATTTTTCGTCCCTGAAACACCATTTTTCCACAAAGTTTAGGGGGTATTCGACTCTAACTCCTAACCTACGGATCTGAATTACGTTCGGTCAATTCTGACAAGTCCAATTTTTCTTGGCAGAGCTGTCCGTGTGAGCCACACGGTGGTCCGGGCACTGTTTTGATTTTTCGCCCCCGAAATGCCATTTTTCGACTAACTTTAGGCCGTATTCGGCTCTAACTTCGAACCTAGGTCCGAATTACGTTCCGACAATTCTTACAAGTCCTATTTGTCATGGCGGAATTGTCCATCTGAGCGACACGGTGGTTGAAGGGCTGTATTGATTTTTAGCCCCCGAAACGCCCCTTTTCAGCTAGGTTTAGGGTTATTCGGCTCTAACTCCCAACCTACGGGTCCGAATTATGTTCCGTCAATTCTCACAAGTCCTATTTGTCATAGTGAAGCTATCCGTGTGACACATATGATCGTTCGGGGGCTGTTTTGATTTTTTGCCCCGAAAATGCCCTTTTTCGCCTAAGTTTAGGGGTTATTCGTCTCTATATCCCGACCTACGGGTCCGAATTACGTTCTGTCAATTCTCACAAGTTCTATCTTTCATGGGGGAATTGTCCGTGTGAGCCACACCATGGCTCGGGTGCTGTTTTGATTTTTAACCCCCAAAATGCCCTTTTTCGACTAAGTTTGGGGCGTATTCAGCTCTAACTCCCAACATACGGGTCCGAATTATGTTCCATCAATTTCCACAAGTCCTATTTGTTATGGGGTAACTGTCCGTGTGAGCCACATGTTGGTTCGGGGGCTTTTTTGAATTTTCACCCCCGAAACGCCCTTTTCCGTCTAAGTTTAGGGCGAATTCACCTCTAACTGCCGGGCTACGGGTCTGAATTACGTTCCGTCAATTTTTGCAAATCATATTTGTCATTGGGGAACTTTCGAAGTGGGCCACACTGTGGTTCAGGGGCTGTTTTGATTTTTCACCCCCGAAATGCCCTTTTTCGACTACGTTTAGGGGGTATTTGGCTCTAACTCCCAGCCTATGGGTCCAAATTACGTTCCGTCTATTTTCACAAGTCCTATTTGTCATGGGGGAACTGTCCCTGTGCGTCGCTCGGTTGTTCGGGGGCTGTTTTGATTTTTTGCCCCCGAAACGCCTTTTTCGACAAAGTTTAGGGCATATTTGGTTCTAACTCCCAACCTACGGGTCCGAATTACGTTCCGTCAATTCTCACAAGTCCTATTTTTCATGGCGAAGCTATCCGTGTGAGACACATGGTCATTCGGGTGCTGTTTTCGTTTTTCACCCATGAATCGCCCTTTTTCGACTAAGTTTTGAGGGTATTCGGCTCTAACTCCCAAGCTACGAGTCTGAATTAGGTTCCATCAATTCTCACAAGTCCTAATTGTCAAGGGGAAACTATTCGCGTGAGCAACATGGTTGTTGGGGGGCTATTTTGATTTTTCGCCCTCGAAACGCTGTTTTTCGATAAAGTTTAGGGCGTATTCGGCTCTAACTCCCAACCTACGGGTCCAAATTACGTTCCGTCAGTTCTCCTAAGTCCTATTTGCCATGGCAAAGCTATCCACTTGAGACACACTATCGTTCAGGGGCTGTTTTGATTTTTCGCCCCTCCAACGCCCTTTCTTGACTAAGTTTTTGACGTATTTGGTTCTAACTCCCAACCTATGGGTCCGAATTACGTTTCGTAAATTTTAACAACTCCTTTTTATCATGGGGAAACTGTCCGTGTGGGCCACAGGGTGGTTTGGGTCCTGTTTTGATTTTTTGTCCCCGAAATGCCCTTTTTCCACTAAGTTTTGGGTGTATTCGGCTTTAACTCCTAACCTACGGATCCGAATTACGTTGTGTCAATTCTGACAAGTCCCACTTGTCATGGCAGAGCTATCTGTGTGAGCCACACGGTGGTTCGGATGCTGTTTTGATTTTTCGGCCCTGAAATGCCCTTTTTGGACTGAGTTTATGGTATATTCGGCCCTAACACCCAACCTACGGGTCCGAATTACGTTCCGTTAATTCTTTGAAGTCCTATTTGTCATGGGGGAATTATCCGTGTAAGTCACATGGTTCTGGGGCTGCTTTGATTTTTCATCCCCGAAACGCCCTTTTTTTACTAAGTTTAGGTGGCATTGGGCTCTAACTCCCGACCTCCGGGTACGAATTACATTCCGTCAATTCTCACAAGTCCTATTTGTCGTGGGGGAACTGTCCATTTGAGCCACAAAGTGGTTCGGGGGCTGTTTTGATTTTTCGCCCCCGAAACGACCTTTTTTGACAAAGTTTAGGGCGTATTCGGCTCTAACTCCCAACCTACGAGTCCGAATTACGTTCCGTCAATTCTCACAAGTCCTATTTGTCACGGGGGAACTGTCCGTGTTAGCCACACGCTTGTTCAGGGGCTTTTTTGATTTTTCGCCCCCGAAACGCCCTTTTTCGACTAAGTTTAAGGGTTATTCGGCTCTAACTCCCAACCTACTAGTCCAAATTATATTTCGTCAATCCTCACAAGTCCTATTTGTCATGGGGGAATTTTTCGTGAAAGCCACACGGTGGCTCGGGTGCTATTTTTGATTTTTAACCCTCGAAACGCCCTTTTTCGACTAAGTTTGGGGTGTATTTAACTCTAACTCCCAACTTACAGGTCCGAATTATGTTCTGTCAATTTCTATAAGTCCTATTTGTAATGTGGGAAATGTTCGTGTGAGCCACAATTGGTTCAGAAGCTTTTTTTGATTTTTCACCTCCAAAATGTCCTTTTTTGACTAAGTTTAGGGCGTATTCGGTTCTAACTGCTGACCTACGGGTCCGAATTACATTCCGTCGATTTTTGCAAGTCCTATTTGTCATGGGGAAACAAGCCGTGAGGGCCACATGAAGGTTCGAGCGCTGTTTTGATTTTTTGCCCCGAAATACCCTTTTTCGACTACGATTACGGGGTATTCGGCTGTAACTCCCAACTTATGGGTCCGAATTACGTTCCATCAATTCTCACAAGTCCTTTTTGTCATGGGGGAACTGTCCCGGTGAGCCACCCGGTAGTTCGGGGGCTATTTTGATTTTTTGCTGTCGAAACGCCCTTTTTCCAAAAAGTTTAGGGCGTATTCGACTCTAACTCCCAACCTACGGGTCCGAATTACGTTCCGTCATTTCTCCCAAGTCCTATTTGTCACGGCGAGCTATCCGTGTGAGACACACAGTCGCTCGGGGGTTGTTTTGATTTTTCGCCCGTGAAACGCCCTTTTTCGACTAAGTTTACGGGGTATTCGGCTCTAACTCCCAACTTATGGGTCCGAATTACGTTCCGTCAATTATGAGAAGTCCTATTTGTCATGGCGAAGCTATCCGTGTGAGACACACGGTCATTCGGGTGCTGTTTTCATTTTTCGCCAATGAATCGCCATTTTTCGACTAAGTTTCGGGGGTATTCGGCTCTAACTCCCAACCTACGGGTGGGAATTACGTTCCGTCAATTCTCACAAGTCCTATTTGTCATGGGAGGACTGTCTGTGTGAACCACAAGGTGGTTCGGGTGCTGTTTTGATTTTTCGCCCCCAAAATGCCATTTTTCGACTAGGTTTAGAGGGTATTCGACTCCAACTCCCATCCTACGGGTCTGAATTACGTTCCGTCAATTCTCACAAGTCCTATTTTTTATGGGGGAATTGTCCATGAAAGCCATACGGTGGTTCCGGTGCTGTTTTGATTTTTAAACCCTGAAACGCCCTTTTTCGACTAAGGTTGGGACGTATTGAGCTCAAACTGCTAACCTACGGGTCCGAATTATGTTCCGTCAATTTTCACAAGTCCTATTTGTCATGCGGGAATTGTGCGTGTGAGCCACACATTGGCTCGGGGGCTTTTTTAGTTTTTCCCCGCCGAAACGCCCTTTTTCGACTAAGTTTACGGCGTATTCGGCTCTAAGTGCAAACCTACGAGTCCGAATTACGTTCCATCAATTTTTGCAAGTCCTATTGGTCATGGGGGAACTGTCCGTGTGGGCCACACGGTGGTTCGGTGGTTGTTTTGATTTTTCACCCACAAGATGCCCTCTTTCGACAACGTTTAGAGGGTATTCGGCTCTGACTCCCAACCTATGGGTCCGAATTACGTTCTGTAAATTCTCACAAGTCCTATTTGTCATGGGGGAACTATCCCTGTGAGCCGCCCAGTAGTTCGGGGGCTGTTTCGATTTTTCGCCCCCGAAATGCCCTTTTTCGATAAAGTTTAGGGCGTATTCAGCTCTAACTCCCAACTGACGGGTTCGAATTACATTCCGTCAATTCTCACAAGTCCTATTTGTCATGGTGAAGCAATCCGTGTGAGACACACGGTGATTCGGGGGCTGTTTTCATTTTTCGCCCACAAATCGCCATTTTTCGACTAAGTTTAGGGGGTATTCACTCTAACTCGCAACCTACGGGTGCGAATTGCGTTCCGTCAATTCTCACAGGTCCTCTTTGTCATGAGAGAACTTTGTGTGCGAACCACATGGTGGTTCGGGTGTTGTTTTGATTTTTCTCCCCCGAAATGCCCTTTTCGACTCAGTTTAGGGGGTATTCGGCTTTAACTCCCAACCTACGGGTTCGAATAACGTCCCGTCAATTCTCACAAGTCCTATTTGTCATGGTGAAACTATTTGTGTGAGCCATACGGTTGTTCAGGGACCATTTTTGAATTTTTGCCCGCGAAACGCCCTTTTTCGACTAAGTTTTGGATGTATTCGCTCTAACTCCCAACCTACGTGTCTGAATTACATTCTATCAATTCTCTCAAGTCCTATTTGTCATTGGGGAACTGCCCGTGTGAGGCACACGGTGGTTCGGGGGCTGTTTTGATTTTTCGCCGCCAAAACGGCCTTTTTCGACTAAGTTTAGTGGGTATTCAGCTCTAACTCCGAACCTACAGGTCCGAATTACGTTTTGGCAAATCTCACAAGTCCTATTTGTCGTGGGGGAATTGTCCGTGTGAGCCACATGGTGGTTTCAAGGCTATTTTGATTTTTTGGCCCCGAAACACCCTTTTTCGACTAAGTTTAGGGCGTATTCGGCTCTAACTACAAACCTAAGGGTCTGAATTACATTCTGTTAATTCTCATATGACCTATTTGTCATGGGAGAACTATCCGCATTAGCCACACGCTAGTTCAGGGGCGGTTTTGATTTTTTGCCCCCGAAACGCCCATTTTTGAATAAGCTTAGGGTGTATTTGGCTCTAACTCCCAACCTACGGGTCCGATTTACGTTTTGTCATTTCTCCGTAGGCCCATTTGTCATGGCGAGCTATCCGTGTGAGACGCATAGTTGTTCGGGGGTTGTTTTGATTTTTCACCCCCGAAACGCTCTTTTTTGACTAAGTTTAGGGGGTATTCGGCTCTAACTCCCAACCTACGGGTTCGAATTACGTTCTGTCAATTCTCACAAGTCCTATTGTTTATGGGGGAACTGTCCGTGTGAGACACACGGTGGTTCAAGGGCTGTTTTGATTTTTTGGCCCCAAAACGCCATTTTTCGACTAAGTTTAGGGCGTATTCGGCTCTAACTGCAAACCTACGAGTCCGAATTGCATTCCGTCAATTTTCACAAGTCTTATTTGTCATGGGGGAACTGTCCGTGTTAGCCACACGCTGGTTCGGGGGCAGTTTTGATTTTTTGCTCCCGAAACACCCATTTTCGAAGAAGTTTAGGGCGTATTCGGCCCTAACTCCCAACCTATGGGTACGAATTACGTTCCATTATTTGTCCCAAGACATATTTGTCATGGCGAGCTATCCGTGTGAGACACACAGTCGCTCGGTGGCTGTTTTGATTTTTCGCCCCCGAAACACCCTTTGTCGACTAAGTTCAGGGGGTATTCGGCTTTAACTACCAACCTACGGGTCCAAATTATGTTCCATCAATTCTCATAAGTCCTATTTGTCAAGGGGGAACTATCCTCTTGAGCCACATGGTTGTTCGGTGGCTGTTTTGATTTTTCGCCCCCGAAACGCCCTTTTTCGACAAAGTTTAGGGTGTATAAGGGTCTAACTCCCAACCTACGGGTCCAAATTACGTTCCGTCAGTTCTTCTAAGTCCTATTGTCATGGCAAAGCTATCCGCATGAGGCACACTGTCATTCAAGGGCTGTTTTGATTTTTCGCCCCTGAAACGACCTTTCTCGACTATGTTCTGGATGTATTCGTTTCTAACTCACAACCTACGGGTCTAATTTACGTTTCGTAAATTTTCACAAGTCCTATTTGTCATGGTGGAACTGTCCGTGTGGGCCACAGCGCGGTTCAGGGCTTGTTTTGAATTTTCGTCCCCGAAATGCCATTTTTCCACTAAGTTTAGGGTGTATTTGGCTGTAACTCCTACCCTACGGATCTGAATTACTTTCGGTCAATTCTCACAGGTCCTATTTGTCATGGCGGAGCTATCCGTGTGAGCCACACGGTGGTTCGGGCACTGTTTAGATTTTTCGCCCTCGAAATGCCCTTTTTTGACTAACTTTAGGATGTATTCGGCTCTAACTCCCAACCTACGGGTCTGAATTACGTTATGTCAATTCTTACAAGTCCTATTTGTCATGGCTGAACTGTCCATCTGAGCGACATGATGGTTCGGGGGCTGTATTGATTTTTCGCCTGCGAAACGCCCTTTTCGATTAGGTTTAGGGGTATTCGGCTTTAACTCCCAACCTACGGGTTCGAATTACGTTCCGTCAATTCTCACAAGTCCTATTTTTCATGGGCGAACTGTCTATGTGAGCCACACGTTGGTTCGGGGGCTTTTTTGATTTTTCGCCCCCGAAACGCCTTTTTCGACAAAGTTTAGGGCGTATTCAGTTCTAACTCCCAACCTACGGGTCTGAATTATGTTCCGTCAATTCTCACAAGTCCTATTTTTCATGGCGAAGCTAGCCGTGTGAGACACAGGGTCGTTCGGGTGCTGTTTTCATTTCTCACCCACGAATCGCCCTTTTCCACTAAGTTTTGGGAGTATTCGGCTCTAACTCCCAACCTACGGGTGCGAATTACGTTCCGTCAATTCTCACAAGTCCTATTAGTCATGAGGGAACTTTCTGTGTGAACCACGTGGTGGTTCAGGTGGTGTTTTGATTTTTCGCCCCCGAGATGCCCTTTTTCGACTAGGTTTAGAGGGTATTCGGCTCTAACTCCCAACCTACGGGTCCGAATTACGTTTTGTAAATTCTTACGAGTCCTATTTGTCATGATGAAGCTATTTGTGAGAGCCACATGGTTGTTCAGGGGCTATTTTGAATTTTCGCCCATGAAACGCCATTTTTCGACTATGTTTTGGACGTATTCGGCTCTAACTCCCCACCTACGGGTCCGAATTACGTTCTGTCAATTCTCACAAGTCCTATTTGTGATTGGGGAACTGTCCATGTGAGCCACACGGTGGTTCATAGGCTGGTTTGATTTTTCACCCCCAAAGCGCCCTTTTTCGACTAAGTTTAGACGGTATTCAGCTCTAACCGCCAACCTACAGGTCCAAATTACATTCCGTCAATTCTCACAAGCCCTATTTGTCATGGGGGAATTGTTCGTGTGAGCCACGTGGTGGTTTGGGGGTTGTTTTGATTTTTCACCCACGACACGCCCTTTTTCGAGTAAGTTTAGGGCGTATTCGGCTCTAACTCCCAACCTACGGATTCTAATTATGTTCTGTCAATTCTCACAAGTCCTACTTGTCATGGTGAAGCTATCTGTGTGTTCCACACGGTCTTTCGGTGACTGTTTTGAATTTTCATCCCCGAAACGCCCTTTTTTGACTAAGTTTTAGACGTATTCGGCTCTAACTCCCAACCTGCGGGTCCGAATTACGTTCCATCGATTCTCACAAGTCCTATTTGTCATGGAGGAACTGTCTATATAAACCACATGGTGGTTCAGGGGCTGTTTTGATTTTTCACCCCCTGAAACGCCCTTTTTCGATTAAGTTTACGGGGTATTCGGCTTTATCTCTCTGCCCATGGGTCCGAATTACGTTCCGTCAGTTGTCAGAAATCCTATGTGAATGTTAAGAGTACCCAAATTTTAATTCATACCAATTGCATGATCTTAGCTTGTCCTCATGCTTAGGAATGAAGAGATTGTGTTGTTTAGTGAATATGTAAATCTAAGTTTGTATAAGTGTTTGTATGATATGAATAAAATTTTTCTTACCAAATACGACGATGACTGTCTAAACCCTCCAATAGTGTTGAGAGTCGTAAGACCACAGAGTTCAAATGATTAAGGTGTTCTTGTTGCGCCTCCCTTGCTTTTTTTTCCTTCTTCTACTTCTTTCATCAGTTCATTTCTCTCCCTCATCACCTCTTTACGATCTCTCTGGTGCTCTTCTTTCTCCTTTATCAAATTCCATCATCCACACACTTCTCTTTGAGCCATCTCATATCTGCGGCGATTTTTTTCGACATGTGCAATCTCTTCAACCACGGTGTCAAAGGAAAGTACCTCAATATTTTGTGAGGAATCTTTTTGCCACTCGCATTGTTGAACTTTTATCTAGAGTCCTTACATGTAGGGCAATTATCCAGTTTTGTGTTGTCCTTCCAAAACAAAATACAATCATTCTTGCATGCATGAATGGCCTCATATCCCAAACCCAATTCACGTAAGAACTTTTTCGATTCATAAAGGGTCCATGGAACAGTTTCATGATGCTTTGGGAGAATGTCTTTGAAAACTTGCATAACCATATCGAACGATTTGTTGCTCCATTTATTATACACCTTAATATGAAGCATCTTAGTAATGAAGGACAACATGGAAAACTTTTCACACTCCGAGTACACTTTGCATCGAGCATCATCAAACAACCTAATGAACTTTACTAAATTTTCTCTCTCCGAGCTATTAGGTTCTTTGTCGATATGATCATCCATGAGGCCACTCATGTAAATCTCTTCCAACATAGTAGGCGACTCACCCAAATGATCGCCAATGTCAAAAATTGCAGCTCCATATCTTTCACCAGCATCGTTTGACACACTAGGTTGATCATGACGCAATGGAACACGTTCCCCGTGGTGCACCCAAGTTCTATAAGAACAAGCGATTCCTCTTCGAATCAAGTGCGGTCGTACAACTTGTCGACTATGTTTTGCTCCATTCAAGCAATCGAAACACGGACAACGAATGTCATCGTGTGGGCCTAAGTCTTTCGTAGCAAAGTCAATAAATGACTTAACACCTTGTTGGTACTCTTTACTTTTCAACCTATCACGTATCATTATCCAACTCTTACCCATCTTTTAAACCCTACAAGTCAAGTAAAGATTAACTAGGACTTTTGAAGATGGACATAAAAGATGACAATTTTGGTGAAGTAGGAGTATAAATAAAATACAAACAAAATTAAAAAAAAAAATTCACACATAATGATGTATGTTATTTATATTATCTAATAAAAATTAAAATGCCTATCACTTTAGTGAATATTATAAAAATAACATCATTTCACCAATTTTGCCTTTAATATCATGCAGTATTTAGTTTTCAGTACTTCAATTCCAGTTTTTAAGTTATCAAACAACACTTCAAGTTAGTCACTTAATTGTGTGTCATATGCTTTGACACACCCTTAAATTCTTCCAAATCAATATATATTCAAAAGTTTATGTACCAAACCAAAGCAAAGCAAACTAAGGCTTGTGTCCCAATCAGGTGGGGTTGGTTGCATTGCCTCTTGAGAATAAATAAAGGTTGGAGAAATGCCTGTGCTAGGGACATATGGAAGAACCACATCATGGGTTGTGCACATGCATAAACTTCTTGGGCTGCACAATACATCATATATGAAATGTGATGCCCTCAAACTAGGACCTGTGTCTCCCATAAATTCTAGTGCATATGTCTCTTAGAAATATGCAAATCATAGCGGTAGAAAGATGTAGTTGTTCCCTAGTTGATGTAAGCTTGATTGGCACTATATTTTGTATATCCTTGAACATTATTAAATATTTATTTTGAATGACAGGGGGTCACTGGTCCTATGATTAAAATTTGGCCTACTAACCTTGAGTTTGTGGGTTTAAACCTATGGGTTAGGTTTATACCCATTCTACCTCTCCTAGAACCCCATCCAATGTAAACTATACCAGATGTACTTTTTTCATTAAAAATTTATTGTGAATAATCACTTGTTGAGTATGTTTCTACAAAAACTAAATAAGATTTCAATTTTGTTAACGTACTTGAACTTAACCTATTCATGACTACACACACACACACACGCACACGCACACACACACAATACCTTGTTAATTTTGGAGGCAATGTGATATTGATGGCATGAACTTAATTGTAGTTGTGATGGTGCAAAATTAAAGACCATGATTCTGTAATGCATTTTCATGTGAAATCTACAAATCATCTATATTTCAACTCAACACATGCTTACTGTACTTTGTTTTCTGTTTTGTTTTGAATCTGTAGGTTTGACTCACAGTTTAACCAGAAAATTGGGAATAAATTGAATCAAACAAAAATAGAGTGTTGCCCCTATCCAGTTGGTATACATTATGAAGTGAAGAACATTAACTTATGGTTACAAGATGGCTCAATTGATGTTGGCATATTTCTAATCTATGGGATGGGTCGAATAGGGAAGACAACCATTGCCAAACCTATTTACAACCTAAACTTTGACAAATTCGTTTGATTCAACCCAACTATTTGATTCATTTACAAAATAAAAATTGTTTCAGATATATTGAAAGCCTCTGCATGAAAAAAAAAACCCTAAATGTAGAACAAAAATCATAAACCATTTACTCGTTTCCCATAAATGAAACTCATAAATCAAACTCAAACAGGAAAATAGAAGAAGAAAGACAGACAGACAGAGAGAGAGAGAGAGAGAGAGAGAGAGACCTAAATCAAATTCAATGGGTGTCAGACGGAGTACCTATGGTGGTTCAGGGGCTCTGAGCAACGGTGGCCGATGGTTAGTCGATGAGAGGAGATGATCGATGGGCTGTCGATGAGAGTGAGAGCAAGAGACTGGAGTGCTTCCTTTGGTGTATTCAACACATATAGAGAAATAAAAAAATAAATAAACAAAAGGAAACATAGCCTGAAAATACGCGGCACTATTTAATATTCCCACCAATTTTTTTTGTGTTTATTGGCGACAAAATCAATTTAGTCACTAAAAGTAACCTTTGCCTACCAAAATTTTTGTAGCCAAAGATAAAAGTAAAATAATGTTTAATTATTTGGCGACTAAACTATTTTAGTAGCCACATATTTTTATACAATGACTAAAAACTTTTTTTCATCGTTCAAAATAAATTTTTACGTACAAAAGATTGGTTGCCAAACATAAATACCAAACATTTTGCAAGATTTTTACCGACTACATATTCTTAGCAGGCAAAATGAGTTTACGGCGACTAAAAAAAATGTAGTAGCCAAAAAGCAAAACTAACGCCGACTAAAATGTTCATTAGTCGCCTATTACGACAGTTTTTAGCGACTAATTTATTTTTTAGTCACCAATTAGTAATTTACAATGAGTAAAAAAAATTTAGTAGCCAAAAAACAAAACTAACGCCGACTAAAATGTTCATTAGTCGCCTATTACGGTAGTTTTTAGCGACTAATTTATTTTTTAGGTGCCAATAAGTAATTTACAGTGACTAAAAAAATTTAGTAGCTAATTTTTGAACCAATGGTGACCAATACCAATTTTAGTCGCCAAAGGTATGAGTTTTGGCGACTAAATTAATTTTAGTCGCTAAAATTGGTCGCCAAAAGTGCTAATTCTTGTAGTGGGGGTCTTTCTAGAAGATGGTCAGATCATTGCCCTATCCTATTGATGGAGGATAAGAGAGACTAGGGCCCTACCCTTCAAATTTCTTACTACATGGATCCTTCACCCAAGTTTCATGAAGGTGGTGGAAAAATGCTGGTCAGAATCCATGTTTAATGGCTAGGATGGGTTCAAATGCTTAAAAAAGATACAAGCCTTGAAAGCTACAATAAAGTAGTGGAATAATGATGTTTTTGGTAATGTTCAGTTCAAACTGAAACAAGTTGAGGGGGAACTTCATGAACTTGATTTACTAACTGAAGAAAGGGCACTATCATCATCACAGGCTGCTAGAAGAAGGGAAGCTAAAGGTGAAGCATGGAAACTGAGCAAAATGGTGGAGTGGGTGTGGCTCCAGAAATCAAGGCTAAATTGGGCAAGTGTGGGTGATAGAAACACAAAGTTTTTTCACATTATGGTACGTAGTAGAAAGGCTAAATTAGGCAAGTAAAGGTGATAGAAACACGAAGTTTTTTCACATTATGGCACATAGTAGAAAGAACAGGAATGCCTTATGCTCTATTTTGGTTAATGGTTTTGTTGTGGAGAATCCGCAAGATGTTAGAGCTGAAGTGAAAAATCATTTTCTCAATCTATTCTCTGATCCTTGGCGTATCAGGCTTGGGATGTTAGACCCTTTTAAGAGCATAGGGGAGGACTAAATTTCAGATATACTAGAATCCTATTTTTCTATAATTGAAATTTTGGCAGCAGTTAGAAATTGTGAGGGCAATAAGGCTCCTGGTCCAGACGGATTTAATCTCACTATGTTCTAGAAATGCGGGAGTATCATTAAGGGTGATGAGATCCAATTTATGAATGAATTCTATCAAAATGCTAAGTTGGTTAAAAGTATAAATAGTTCTTTTATAGCTTTGGTCCCAAAGATTGATAACCCTTCTGGTCATACAGATTACAGGCCCATCAGCATAGTTAGTTCTTTGTATAAGATCCTTGCAAAGGTGTTGTCTAATAGAATGAAGAAGGTCATGCCTAGGATAATCAGTGATTCTTAGCCTGCTTTCATAGGAGGAAAAAATATTCTGGACATGATCTTGATTGCAAACGAGATTGTCGATGGATGGATGGAAGAAGGCCTTAATATATTGTTGGAGAGAGTGAAATAGCTGGGATTGATTAGGGGTGCATCAGTGGGGTCTAGTGATCTTAAGATCACTCACTTGCAATTTGCTGATGACACCATTCTATTTTGTGAAGCTAAATGGGGTGAGGTTTTAAATATCAAAAGAATATTAAGATGCTTTGAAATTATGTCAGGCTTGAAAATCAATTATCATAAGAGTGTGGTATGCGGGGTGGGTATACCTACAACTGTATGTCAAGAGTGTGCTTCCAAATTACATTGTCTTCATAAAAAATTACCTTTGAAATATTTGGGGATGCCCTTAGGAGCTAGTCCTGGTAGAAAAAAGACTTGGCAGCCTGTGCTTGAGAAGTTTAAAATAAAATTGGCATCTTGGAAAAGAAGGAACCTTTCTTTTGTAGGTAGGCTAACTCTCATTAAAGCTATTTTGTCCAGCTTACCTGTCTATTACCTCTCTTTGTTTAAGATGCCAGTAGGGGTAGCCAAGGGGATCAATAAAATTCAATCAACTTTTCTTTGAGGTGGTTCGGACCTTAGAAGGAAAGTTCATTTTGTCAAATGGGGTGATATTACTCTAAGTAAAAGGCAAGGTGGGTTGGGAGTTAAAAGAGTTGATTTGATGAATGTATGCTTATTGTTAAAGTGGTGATGGAGGTTTAGGGTAGAGGTCAAACCCCTTTGGAAAGAGGTGATTTGCAAAAAATAATATGGGTCTAGTGATATTTGGTCACCTACGCTTGTGAGAAGGGGCAGAATGTCTAAAATATGGGAAGATATTGTAGGGTGTTATATTATCCAAGCTTGAAGTGCTATGCTTTTTTCAGTCTAATTCTAAACTTGTCCTTTGTGATGGTTTGAGGACATGGTTTTGGCTAGACAAATGGGCAGGTAATGTTTGCTTCAAGGATGAGTTTCCCAGACTTTTTCTTCTGGCCAAACATAAATTGGAATCTGTATCTATGCTGAGATCTAGAGTTCAACATGAAGACTGGAATTCATCTTTTAGAAGGAGCTTGTTGGGATGGGAAATTGAGGAGGTAGATAGATTGAAAGGGCTACTGCTTACTGCCCCTAAGTTAAGGGCTAATGTGCTTGATAAATTGATATGGAATACGGATTCTTCAGGAGTGTTTTCTATCTCTTCCACTTATCAGTGGTGTGAATCCTCATTTGGTCCTATTTATAGGGTGACAGACCTTATTTGGAAGAATATGGCCCCCCCTAAAGTTCAATTCTTTGGCTGGCTTGCATGGAAGAGAAGGATCAAGACATCTAATTATCTTCAAAGGATTGGTATATTGGATAACCTTAGCAATTTACATTGTGTGTTCTGTAATGTGGAAGAGGAAATGGATAACCATGTGCTCTTGCATTGTTCTTTTATTTGGTTACTTTGGTCCAAGATTTTGAGTTGGTGCGGTCTTGGACTATACCAGGATCAGTGGATGCCTTGTTACTTTGGTGGGCAAGAGTTAAGCTGAAAAAGTTAGAGAAGAAGATTTGGACAATCATTCCCTTTGCGGTGTTATGATCTATATGGAAATTAAGAAATAATTGAATTTTCAATAATGCCCAGCCTAACTTAGATGATCTTTGTGATCTGGTGTTAGTGAGAATTGCATTGTGGATTAAAGCATCATGTTCAGGTTTGGCCTACTCAGTGTCTGAAATCATTTTCAAGCTGTACTAGGTCAGATTTTGTTCCAGCTGATTCTGTGGTACATGGAGGTTGCGGATATTTGGGTGATGCTGTTGTTGTTGATAATTTAGAGGTGATGCTGTGGATGGTACTCTGCTGTTAAGGTTTAGGTTGTTGTTGCTTTGATGTTGCTCTGAGGTTTAGGCTACTGTTTAGATTTGTTCCACTTGATTCTGTAGTACATGGTGGTTGCTGATATTTGGGTGATGCTACTGCTGTTGATGATTTAGAGATGATGCTGTTGATGTTGCTCTACTGTTAATGTTTCTGGTACTTGTCGGAGGCTACAACTTTGGTTGTGATGCTGTAGCTAATGTTCTATTGCAAGAAAGTGGTCTTTCTATGTTTGGGTATTGCCGTTGTTTGGGGTGGGATGCTTTTGTTATTTATTTTTTATTTTTTCTGTTGTGTGTTTCGGGGTGTGATCTTGTTTTGGTTGGTGGCTCACCAACTTGATGTGATGCTGCAAATGATTGGACTTGTTTTATGGTGCCAACCTAGTTGGGATCATATTTCTTTGCTATGATGCTAATACATCCATCTTTCGTATTGATGTATGTGGTTTTCCTTTTTCATCAACAAAGTTTTTTTCACTGATAAAAAAAAAAGAAAAAGAAATTTGTCCTTTTATTTTTTTAAATATTTTTTGTTTTTAGTTTTTTTTTTAATACTATACGCAATTTTTTTTTTAACTTTTTAAATACACCTAATTTAGATACATTTAGAAAGTATAATATATATATATATATATATTTTTAAAAAAATTCACTAAATACAACAAGAGTATAAAAATTAAGTACGTTTTATATCACTACAAGAATTTTCACTTTTGGCTACTAAATTTTTAGTCGCCAAAAGTCATTTTTTAGTCGCCTATAGTCTTTAGCGACTAAATTTTTTTGTCGGAAAATTAGTAGCCGAAGAGTAGTCGGCAAAGCTAATTGGCGGCTAAACGTTATTTAGTTGCCGAATGTATTCATTTGCCGACTAAATTTTTAGTCGCCAATAGGTTGGAAAATTAATTTAATAAGACATTTTTGCCGACCAATTTTTTTGTCGCCAAAAGCCAATAATTTAGTCGCGAAAAAATTTTTAGCTACTAAATTTTTTAGTCGCCTAAAGCAAATATTAGTGTTTTGGCTACTAAAATTTTAGTCGTCTAAAGTCAATCTTTTTTGGCTACTAAAATTTTAGTCGGCAAATAATATTTCTTTTGGCTACTAAAAATTTAGTCGCCTAAACTTCCACATTTTTGGCTACTAAAAATTTAGTTGCCTAAACTCCCACATTTTTTGCTACTAAATTTGGAGTCAGCAAAAGTATTTTTTTATTCTTCAGCTTTTGTTTTTAGCTACGAAAGATTTTAGTCGCCAAATGTTTGATTTTCTTTTGGCTGCAAAACATTTAGTAGCCAAATGGTTGTTTTTCTTTTGGCTACAAAAAATTTAGTAGCCAAATGTTTGATTTTCTTTTGGTTACAAAACTTTTAGTAGCCAAAGGTTCCCCCCCCCCCTCCCCCATTTTTTGGGTACAAAACGTTTAGTCGGCAAAAACATGATATTATGTTTTATTGCAAATATTACAATGTGTCCATAACCTGACTGTATTCCATGTAACCTGTAATACGTATATAAATAAAACGATACAGAAACTATCAATCATTCCACAATCTGCATCCGTATAAAAAAAATAAATTACTTGAACTGTCCAAGTACATATAAACCAACTATTGTCCAAACTAAAATAATAATTCCATACAAAATATAGAATCATACAAAAAGTAAAGCTGTCCATATACAAAAATTACATTTACTATACCATGTGAAATGACCATTTGGTATGGTACAAATTCCCATCGTAATCTGTACCACGACAAAAGGTCATGTATGTACCAAGCCAAAAGTACATCCATGTACCACGACAAAAAATCATATATCTGTACAGCAACAAAAGGTGATCTATCTACCATGCCAGTAATTATCTATTGGCTGCCAAAAGTTTATGTATCAATAATAGTTAACTGCACAAAAGCCGGAGACGACAAAAGTATTATATTACTTCTATACAAAAGTACAATTTCTTCTCTATACACCAAAATATCTTCGGAAGTCCACGCAACAAAGTCATCTACAAAAAACAAAAAAAAAACATTAGAATTGGACCAAAAAATGCCCAACTTCTTATTAATGTATGTCAGTGTCATTTCAGAAAGGATATTAGAACATGTGATCAAAATAATAACAAAAATAAATTTCAATCATAAAGGAAATATGTAAAAATGTATGTTGAGACACCTATAAATGGTTCATCAAGAAAGAATACTTGATATCTCATGACGCACATGGCCTCAGAAACGCCATGAGCATGTTTCATACTTGTATGAAAGCTTAAATATAATATAACACGTGCGTACGTTCAAAAAATTAGCAAGTTTATAACAAGACCTAAACTAAGTTCATATTGGTTTCTAAATATTTTTCCTATAATTTTCCAATACTAAACATCTCCAATACATTCCGTCAGTTATCACACACAAGTCCTATTTGTAATGGGGAAGCTGCCTGTGAGAGTTAGACGAAGGTTCGGGGGCTATTTTGAAGTTTCGCCCCCGAAACGCCCTTTTTCAACTAAGGTTTGAGCGTATTCGGCTCTAAATCTCAGCCTACAGGTCTGAATAAGATTCTGTCAGCTGTCACAAGTCATAGTAGGCATGGGGAAACTGTTCGTGTCGGCCACACGGCGGTTCAAGGGCTGTTTTGAATTTTCGCCCCCGAAACACCGTTTTTCGACTATATTTTGGGCGTATTCGTCTCTAAATCCCAACCTACGGGTCCGAATAAGATTCCGCTAGTTGTCACGAGTCATATTTGGCATAGGGAAGCTGTTCGTGTCACCCACACGTCGGTTTAAGGGCTGCTTCGAATTTTCACCCCCGAAATGCCGTTTTTCGACTAAGTTTAGGGCGTATTTGGCTTTAACTCCCAACCTATGGGTTCGAATTACGTTCTGTCAGATCTCACAAGTCCTATTTGTCATGAAGAAGCTATCCGTGTGAGCTACACAGTCATTCAGGGGCTGTTTTGAATTTTCGCCCCCGAAACGCCATTTTTCGATTAAGTTTAGGGCATTTTCGGCTCTAACTCCCAACCTACGAGTCTGAATTACGTTCCGTCAGTTCTCAAAAGTCCTATTGGTCATGGCGAAGCTCTCCGTGTGAGCCACATAGTCGTTCGGGGGCTGTTTTTAATTTTTCGCCCCCAAACGCCTTTTTTCGAATAAGTTTAAGGCATATTGAGCTCTAACTCCCAACCTAAGGGTCCGAATTACGTTTCCTCAGTTCTCACAAGTCCTATTTGTCCTAGGGGAACTGTCCGTCTGAGCCACACAGTGGTTCGGGGGCTATTATGAATTTTCGCCCCCAGAAAATCCTTTTTCGACTAAGTTTAGGGCATATTCGGCTCTAACTCCCAACCTGCAGGTCCAAATTACGTTCCATTAGATCTCACAAGTCCTATTTTTCATGGTGAAGTTATCCGTGTCAGCCATACGGTGGTTCGGCGGCTGTTTTGAATTTTCGCCCTGAAAATGCACTTTTTCGACTAAGTTTAGGACGTTTTTGACCATAACTCCCAAGCTACGGGCCCGAATTACGTTCCGTCAGTTCTCACAAGTCCTATTTTTCACGGCAAAGCTATCCGCATGAGCCACACAATCGTTCGGGGATTGTTTTGAATTTTTTGCCTCCAAAACGCCTTTTTTCGAATAAGTTTTAGGCGTATTCGGCTCGAACTCCCAACCCACGGGTCCGAATTACGTTTCATCAGTTCTCACAAGTCTTATTTGTCATGGGGGAACTGTCCATGTGATCCACAAGGCGATTTGGGAGCTGTTTTGAATTTTTGCCCCAGAAAGTCCTTTTTCGACTAAGTTTAGGGCGTATTCAGCTCTAACTCCCAACCTACTGGTCCGGATTACGTTCCGTCAGATCTCACAAGTCCTATTTGTCATGGTGAAGCTATCCGTGTGAGCCACATGGTGGTTCGGGGGATGTTTTGCATTTTTTCCCCCGAAATGCACTTTTTCGACTAAGTTTATGACGTATTCGACTCTAACTCCCAACCTATGGGTCCAAATTACGTTCCGCCAGTTCTCACAAGTCCTATTTTTCTTGGCGAAGCTATCCATGCAAGCCACATGGTTGTTTGGGGGCAATTTTGAATTTTCGCCCCGAAAATGCCATTTTTCAACTAAGTTTTGGGCGTATTCGGCTCTAACTCCCAACCTACGGGTCTGAATTATGTTTCGACTGTTCTCACATGTCTTATTTGTCATGGGAGAACTGTCCGTGTGAGCCACACGGTGGTTCGGGACCTGTTTTGAATTTTTTCCCCCAGAAGTCCTTTTTTGATTAAGTTTTGAGCGTATTCGGCTGTAACTCCCACCCTACGGGTTTGGATTACGTTCCATTAGTTCTCACAAGTCCTATTTGTCATGGGGGAACTGTCCGTGTGAGCCACATGGTGGTTCGGAGGTTGTTTTGAATTTTCACCCTCGAAACGCCCTTTTTCGACTAAGTTTAGGACATAGTCGGCACTAAATCCCTACCTACGGATCTGAATTACATTCCATCAGTTCTCACAAGTCCTATTTGTCATGGTGAACCTGTTCGTGTGAGTCACACGATGGTTCAGGGGCTGTTTTGTATTTTTGTCCCCTCGAAACGCCATTTTTCGACTAAGTTTAGGGTGTATTCGGCTCAAACTCCCTACCTACAAGTAGGAATTGCATGCCGTTAGTTCTCACAAGTCCTATTTATCATGGGAAAACTGTCCGTGTGAGTTACACAGTGCTTTGGGGGTTGTTTAGAATTGGAGGCTAAGTTTAGCACGTTTTTTACTCTAACTCGCAACCTACGCATCCTAATTACATCACGTCTGTCCCCACAGGTCCTATTTGTCATGAGGAACCTACCGGTGACATCAGTAGAGTGGTTCGGGGGCTGAAAATGGGTTTTTTGCCACACCCATGGCTGCTTTGCCTAGGGCAACTTGGTCACAATTTGATTTCTTAGCGAAACGGTGACTAGGTGCAAGAGGCCGTTGAACCCATGCTTGAACCAGGATGCCTTTACCTTAGGGCCAAACTGTCCTTTATATTTCTTTAACATTTTTCAAATGCATTAGTGTATTTAATATCTACTTTCTATATAAAATATATATATATATATATTGTATTTGCCAAGCCTCAGTGGCAACCCAAGTGCAGACGTGCCCGTGGGCCTCATGCTATAGTTCCAACTCAAATAGTCACGATCCTGTATCTAATCTCGCAGAGTGCAATGCAAGACCGATGAATCATCAAAGAGTCCAAATCCGGAAAATCGTTTTCAAAAACTGATTTTTAGAAAGAAGTGCCAAACATGGATTGCTTTGCCAGATACAGAGTCGCCACCTAAATATTTTTTATGGGGGAATTTAGGAACCTAACTCGTTTGCCTAAGGCTACGTTTCCGTTATCACCAAAGTTGCCTCAACTCGGGAACTTGGGTACGATTGGGGAAGGTCATTTCATGAGCACCTCCGCTCGCCCGATCAAAGATCGGTCTCTACTAACCATGATATCTAGTTTTGAAAACATTATGCATTCTTAATATGACTAATTAGCTAATCTTACTATGTGATGCGCACAACACAAAAATATAGACTAGATCGTCTAATTTGGAACAAAGCATCGCATATCCGTTGTTTGGAAATGATTTGAGGTTTGCTAATCGTAAGTAGGCTAAAACACGGATTTCAATGAATTATTCCAATTCAAATAATCCAACCTTCACCCACAAGCATTTAGATAGTAAATCAACTAAGCAGTTACCCTCATGACAAGCATGCTTTCATGCTAACGCTCACATACATGCGAGATGCTAAAGCATAAAACACTCACAGTGTACTCCAAGCCAAAACAAAGAACATGTTAGTAATCAAATGTATGATCCAAGTCCATGTTAAGATGGCTAATGCATCGCAGGCAAAATGTAGCTAGAATAGGCTCGGCTAATCTATGGATGGCATGTGAAATGCAACAGATCGATACACGTATTCAACTTGGAATTGAAATACTATGCAATTAGTATGATGCGCCGAGCCCCGTGCATGCAATACTGATGAATGAATGCGTGCATGCATAGCATAAGGATGCTAATTAAAATATGCCGTAATACTAACCATCAAAGCAGGTAAGTAAAAGGGAGAAAGAAGTGGGGGTTGGAAGACATGCATCACATACATGCACGCTTATTACACAATTCGCGCTCTCTCGGAGGGACCAAAAGAATAATACAAATTTAACTCACTAACAAGCTAATTAAATAGTTAAAGACCACTTAACTAGTTAAGCAAATTAACTAAGCTAATAAAGCGGTAAAATAGCCTCGGGAAGAGGGTCCAATGCATGCGTGCTCGGCTTCGCTCGGAAATCCACCACCATGCACAAGCTGCCTCTGTTTGCCCTGCTCTGCTCCTCAAAAAATTGTGCAAGTCTCAATGATGCTCCAGAATCACTTCCTGATCACTGTGGAAGGTCACCGACCAAGAGGAAACACCACCGGCCAGGGGAAACTGGTCATCGACCATTGGTATGGCTCTTGGCCAAAGATATTTAGTCAGTCGGCACTAAGAATGGTCGGTCGACCATATCTTCCTGCAGAATCCTATTTTGACAGCAGCAGAGGGCAAACAAGGCATGACAACGCATTTCAAAGAAAATGTTTGCACCACCACACTCCTTATCATATTCATAACTCAAAGGAGGATGGCCCTCGACCCTCGGGCCACCAATCATGCATTCCGATGCATGATGGCCCAAGAAATCAAGTTGTGCATTTTGGTGTCAAATGAAATGCATACCAAAACAAACAATAGGCCCAACCTCCATCACAATCAGTTCAAGAGGCAAGGCATGCATGCAAAATGCAAGCTAAGCATGCAAGCTAAGCATGTAATATGAACATGTGGGCAAACATGCACACATGCAAGCATGTAACAACATATCAATGGCAAAACATGCAATAACATGTTAGGCAACTAAAAGAGAGAATGCATGTCAAATGCATTACAACCTAAGCATGCAACAACATGCCATATAGCTCAAGCAATGCAACAAAATGCAATATAGCTAAGCATGTATCAATAATGCAAGCAATGAGCATGCAAAACACTATGCAACCAAAACATGCAAGCATGAAGCAATGTAACATCATTTGAACAACAAGCAAACAGTGGACCTAAACTAATATGGACAAGCCTCAGCCATGTCTAAATAAGTAGCAAAATGCTATGGAAATGAAGGCAAATTTACATACAAACATGCATGCAAACATGGTCCAACACTTAAGCACAAAGAGGGGACTTTTAAGCACACATAAAAGGAGATGATCATGGACCAATGACAAGCATGGTAAACTTTGAAAATCATGTTAAGGATGGTGCCAGACCAACTAAACAAAGCAATCAAAGCATGCAACCAAGGTCCAAAGCTCAAAGTTATCCTAAGGGATCAAACCATGGCTATGTAAGGCGAGTCCCAAAGGGTTAAGGGGACTCAAAACAGTCCCAATGTAGGTCGAGACAAAGCCCAAAACACATTTAGATGGCATCTAAATGGCCTACACATGGAAGCATACATAATGGTCCAAACATGGAGCATAAAACAAAAACCTTTTGAAGCATCAAAGGAGCCATAAATGCAAGTATACACTAGCCTTAAAAATAGATGCAAGGATGGCTAAAAGCCTATGCAAAAATGGGGAATAAAGGGGTAAAGTTCTTGCCCTTGAAGACCCATTTCAAGAACAATACTCCAGCAGCCTCTCCAAGCTTAGATCAACTCAAGAACTCTGAAAATAACACCTTAGTACCTCAGTAGCTAAGGGAAAGTGTAGCACTAGGTGTTTGTATGCAAGACTATGAACAAAAACACCTTAAACACACACAAAATGGAAGGAGAAGGAGATATAGAGATAGAATAGATACACAATCCTCTAACCCTAATCTCAGAGCTCTGGAACTTCTTGGAACCCTTGAGGAGGGAGCAGAAGCCCTCCCTTAATAGAGATTCACTCTTGCAAAGCTTACAAAATAAGCTAAGCAAGAGTAAAATCCCTCCACACACGTGTATGGAGGGGGTGCAAAGTGGATGCCAGCTATCACAGCTGGCATAAAATATCTACCAAAAGTAGATGAACAGTGATCGGCCAGCCAGAAATGACAAATTGACCAAAACAATGATCGGCTGACCATACAGAGTGCCGACCGGCTATAGCCAATGGTCGGTAGCAAAAAAACAGGGCCGGTGGCCTCAAGCCATGGCCGGTGAGGTGTGGGGATGGCTAACAAGCCATTTCCCACCCTCAGAAGCAAAAACACAAGTGTTTGGTGCAAAACCAAACACAAAACAGGCAAGTCGAGAGGTCTTGAGACAAGGCGCGTGGCCGAGACCTCCGAGAATTCAGGACGAACACAAACATGGATAATCATCGAGTGTTCGAACGATGACGTCCAAGTCTTGAGGACGGTCAAAAATGGGGTGTCACCGTTGCCCCTCTTTGACAGAACTCGAAAGTCATAACAATGACGGGAGTGAGTGTCAAAGCCTAGAGACGACCCATTTTTGACAAAGCCGAAGACTTGGACAAAGCATACAAGCTACAAATAAAGATATGCGCCCGAGGGCAGGGGCAAAATGTAAGACAATGCACAAAGCCGAGCATAACTTATGGTCATGCAAAGAAAGCTGTTACGAAGCATATACATACAATAAATGCAACAGTTTAAGCAATCAAACACAAATCCAACTACATTACAATGCAGAAAGGATGTAAGAGAATTATGCAATTCTCGTTACGTCTCACGCGGAGAATACAATACCGGTCCGGTTCGTCTGGTCGTGCCAGCTTCAAATGAACCGTACATACAATATCGTGCCTGAAAAAGAAAGAAAACTTAACAGGTACAATATCGTCAGCAACATGCATAACAATGCAATCTAAAACTGCATGACAATGCAAGCGAAGGAGTGCATGACAATGCAACTCGTGTGACAACGCATAACAATGCAGAAAGGATGCAAAATGATATGCAATATTTACAAAACTATGTATAAACAATGCAAATGATGTGCAATGCATTTGGAATGATCAAACCATAAGCAGTTCAAAACCACACAAATATCATGAAGATGATGGAGATGTAAAATCCGTCTACCATAGAAAAGGTGCCGACACCCTCAAACCACAATCCCAACAGTGGAATAGGCGCGTACACATGCAGAACTATGAGTGTGTAGACGAAACACAAGATACAAGTAATTGGGTGGGATGATATAAGTGAGGCATGCTCTGCTCAGGAAAGACCACGATCCTAAATGCTGGACGCAACACATTACACTACAATGCAATGAATGAATGAAATGGATAAGGCGTATGGCCAAAACATATGTTGCCTAGGAAAGGCATGAACATATACAAACCATGTTTAACACAGAAATGGTGTTGTCATCGACAACACTAGGTGCGTACACATAATATCATAACTGTGCTTCAACGCGAAAAGTATGAGCATATACCAGACCAAGCTCAACATGGAAAGGCGCAAACGATGGATGGAGGATGCAGCAAATGCATGCAATACTCACTATGTACAATACAATGAATGCATGACAATGCAAGCTATGTACAATGCAACCTACATACTAGATGATGCAGTAGGGAAATGCATGACAATGCAAAGTAAGGAAGAATGCATTACAATGCATGTAAGGAAAGATTCATGACAATGCAAGCTATGTTCAATGCAATATTTACAATAAAAATAAATGCAATGGATGCAATGGATAAGGCGCGCGGCCGAAACATATCTTGCCTAGGAAAGGCATGGACACATACAAGCCATGTTTAACACGGAAACGGTGCCGTCACCCACAACACTAGGTGTGTACACATAATATCATAACCGTGCTTCAACGCGAAAAGGATGTGCACATACTAGACCAAGCTCAACATGGAAAGGCGCAAGCCGTAGATGGATAATGCAGCAAATGCATGTAGTCTATAATACGATATATACAATATGCAATAGATGGAATGGATAAGGCCTGTGGCCAAACTGTATCTTGCCTAGGAAAGGCATGGACACATACAATCCGCGTTTAACAAGAAAACGGTGTCGTCACCCACAACACTAGGCGCGTACACATAATATCATAACCGTGCTTCAACGTGAAAAGTATAGGCACATACCAAACCATGCTTAACATGAAAAGGCGCAAGCCGTAGATGGATAATGTAGCAAATGCATGTAATCTACAATGCAATATATACAATATGCATGCAATATATGTATGTAAATGCAATATTTACAGTGCTGCATGACAATGCATGGTAAGAAAATGCATGACAATGCATGTTTGTTTTTTGTATTTTGTTTTTTGACATGCATGCCAATGCAAATGAGACACAAATGCGTGACAATTTTTTTGTTTTTTTTTAAATGTATGACAATGCAAATGAGACACAAATGCCTGATGGCGCGCGTCCTTCGAAATGCATGACAACGCAAAAGAACTTGAATGAGCGACAACGCACGTCTTTTGAAAAATGCATGACATTACAAATGAACTAGAATGCGCGACAACGCACGCCTTTTGAGATGCATGACAATGCAAATGAACAGTGCATATTAATGCAAGGGATGATGAAGTAGTTTCCAATCCTTTGCAAGATACAAAAGGATACGAAAAGGATACACCTTGCACGTATTCTAGTGCTACGCACAGAAGACATGGCACAGAGACTGGTTAAGCTTCAAAATGCAGTTTCTTGCATTATCTTGAGCAATGGAGGCCCCAAACCACATATCTGTCCCAAACAAGGGTGTAAGAGATTCACCGGCCATCAGGGGAGGTCACTGGCCATCCACCGGCCGAAAAATAATGCCATCGGCCAAATATTTGGCCGACCGACCAACAATGTGGCCGACCGGCCAAAAATGCCTGTGTCGGGGCAGTTTTGCCAATTCGGCACGGGTCTTTAAATATAGGGCTTCTAGCCCTATTTCCTCACTTGCCTCTTGCTCGAAAAACCTTCCCCTATCTCTCTAGGTCATTTTCCTTCATTCGTTCTTCGTTTTTTCTCGATTTTTGAGCCTATTTCGTCGTTTGATTCGCCGACACCTTCTCGTTTCGCACATTTTGAACCGAACAAAACTTATTTTTGGTGTCTCTTTCTCGATTTCCACCACTCGGGGTTTGTTTCCTTCGAGTTTACCTTGATTCTCGTGCCTTATCCGCACTCCGATCTTTCCGGCCATTTTTCACCCTCTTGAGGTGGACTTTTTAGTTGACTTTTCACATTCTCACCTGGTTTTCACACTTCCGGCCATTTTCACACCATTCTTGGCACGGCGGACGATATTCCATGAGGCGGGACTCTTCCGGAGCAGGATATGGACCCCGAGGCCGAGCTCTTGCCTTTGAGCATTCAACCGTTCGACCCGGTGACCGACAGGCCAGCGATTCATGTGTTGCCTCCTGACGAACTTTGCCAGTTTAGGAGTTTTGCCAAGGGCGTACCACCAGAGCTTCTACGGCGCGAACCAGATTCACATCTGTCTTACGGCGCTTCCGAGGTATACTCTTCCTCGTTTCATTTTTCGCAATGTAGAACACAACTACAATAGTCGATCTTGTTCTTTAATTGCTTAGCCCGGATACACCGATACACCACATATTGTAGTTTACTGCGAGGATACCCGCACTCGGTATTCGTTTGAATCTAAACACGTGCACACACGCTACATTGTCACTGAATCACTCAAACACACTAACATATTCATATGCTGTAGTTTACTGTGAGCACACCTGCACTCGATATCTGTTGGAATTTGAACACGCACAAACACGCTGTATTTTCATCAATTCTAAGTGCTTTCAACGCTGTATTTGTAACACTGATTCGCAAATGTTTGTTTTGACCACAGGGGGCTTCCCATGCCTTCCAAGGGTATGGGAATGTTATGGCCCGGGGGTGGTAGATGGAGATTCCTGAGGCGGTTCGCCGTATTGTTGACCAGGCCGGCTTCGATACTTTCTGCATAGGGCTATCGCGCCTGACTGGGAGTAGGCCTCTCCTTGATGTTCTGGTGGAGAGGTGGTGGGACACCACCGGCTCTTTCCATCTTTTGGCCACGGGAGACATGACGATGACTCCCTTCGACTTCTCCATGCTCACAGGCATTGGAGTAGGGGGTGATCCGATCCCCTTCAATACAGATATGGACGAGTGGGAGGCCGCTCAGATGTACCTGCTTGGTGACCTACCGCCTCTTGCTCGTCCAGGATTTGTACGATACTCGTGGTTTGAGGACTACTTCAGGATCCTGGCACCTACCACTCGGGAGGAGGAGCAGTATGCACTCGGTTTCCTCATGTTTTTGCTGGGGACGACTCTCTTCGTCGACTGGGCGAACACTGTGCCCCTTTGTCTGCTGAGTGCACTGGTTGACGTGACCAGGATCCGTCTTTACGACTGGGGTGGTTTCGGGTTGGCCACCCTCTATGGCTATATGAGTTCATCCTCCGGCCTCAGCGGACAATTGCTTGGAGGCTACTGGCGGGCTTGGGAGGTACGCCTTCTTTTGTTGTTTTACATTTCTGCTTTACATTCTCTGTACTCTATATACTGTACACGCTGCGGTTTTCGTCACACTGGTCATATACTGCACCCACGGCACACATACAATTTGTTTTACACACTGCATACATTGCACAACACACTTCATATACTGCACAATCTGCTGCCAACTGACTGTACACTACACATATTGTCAACATGTAATCTGCTTTACATTGACTGTATACTGCATGGACTGTACACTCTGCACAGTGCAATGCTCCATGAATAGTTCTGCGCCTTCTGCTTTATTCTGCATTCCGCTTTATCTGATAAGCATACTGATACCTGTTCTGTCACACTATAGTTGTGGGTATACGCCTACTTCCCGAGGCTTGCCCCAGTACCAGAGGAGGAGATGCCTCCCATGATCCCATTCTCCCACTGCTTCGACGTGAGGTACGAGTGGAGACCACGGGAGTCTTTCATATTCTTCCGCCGCTATTTCGATACCATCACCGCGGCAGAGGTATGTCAAACATTACAATTCATTTAAGCTTCGCTTTGCATTGCATTTTCAATAGCAGTAGATGACAAACTGTATTTTGTTTGCAGATCACCTAGCAGCCATGGGCCTCATTACCTATTGCAGTATGGGGGCGGTATGAGGGCACTCAGGAGACCTCTCGGTTCAGGATTTTGCTAGAGGGCCCGGTCTCTCAGGCCTGGTACCTAGGCGAGCGCTTCTTGCTGTAGACCTTAGGCGTGCCAGAGCAGATAGTTCCGGAGTTGCCTCATACAACCATAAGGCAGACAGAGAGATACACCCCACGAGAGATGGCCACTTATTTGATCGGTTGGGACTCGGGGGGCTTTAGAGGCAAGGGCAACTCGGTTGGGACTCGGGGGGCTTTAGAGGCAAGGGCGACTATGCAGAGTACGTCCAGGCCTATATCATGCGGCCTCTGGGTAGTGCTCGCCGAGCTGAGAGGGAGAGGCCTGCGGTGCCAACAGCAGGAGCAGGAGCAAGAGTAGGAGCACCGAGGATGGCTTGGGCTCGTAGTAAGAGTGGGCCCCAGAGAAGGCAGAGAGTTGGGTGGCCAGCATTGCCTACGATGATGACATGCAGAGGGCAGGGTGGGGAGACTTATCAGATCTTCATCGCTCCCCCTCTAGCTTATCACGAGCTAGTCGGGTTCTACGACTTGCCCCCGGTATGTACTACTGCATTTTGTACAGTCATTTCATTTCATTTCCCTTGATATTCCATAGAATACTGATAGTGCTAACACTTTTGCAGGCTTCGTCCGAGTATACTCGCCAGTCTTTGGAGTTGACCGCCTCCGTGATTGGGATGTTGCAGCGGAGCCTCGACTTGCTAGCCATTTACAGTATCTCGATATGCTCTTTCGACCATCTTCTCAAACTTTGCACAATCTGATGCATCACACCATCAACAAAGTACTTGATATACGGCCCTCACGGCATCTGATACACTGTAACCCACAGACTGTTCACAGCATTACTCACGGCATTCATACACTACACTCAGTCACTGCATTCCATATTCATACACTGCTCATAGTATTCATACACTGTACTCACACACTACATTCTGTACTGATACACTGCTCACAGTATTCATACACTTTACTCACACACTACATTTTGTACTGATACACTGCTCACAGTATTCATACCTTGCTTTGTGTAGCGTACTGATGCGTTTGCGATTTGTGCTTTTCAGCCTCCATTCCAGATTCCGGTTGCAGGAGGTGCTCCAATAGGACCATCTGCATCTACCCGAGGAGGAGGAAGAGCAGGGCGAGGGACCAGAGTACACCCTCACGCCAAGGCGGGGCGCAATCATGTTGGGAGCAGCTCTCGAGCACCGATCCCTGACTATGATGAGTCTGAGGCAGAGTCAGAGGCGAAGGCAGAGTCGTCCGAGGAGGAGATCGGAGATGACTTGGGCTCAGGCTCAGATGGTAGAGCTGGCGATGATACTCCTGGACCTTCGTCCAGGAAGAGGACGGGGACAGACGCTCAGGCCTGAGACCTATTGACATTGATCCAGACTTTTGTTGCCTTTTTTCTTTTTGTTTTACTTTTCTTTTTGCTGGTAGCTTGAGCACTTTGTACTACCGCAGGCAGGTTTTTTTTTCCTCAAAACTATGTACTTGAAAAGATGATGAAATGAAACAAGCTTTTTGTCTGAAAAAGTGTTGCATTTGTACATTTCATACGTCGCATCGCATTGCATTATATCACATAATAATGTAAACGAGATTGATCTTTTGTCTGAAAATTGGAACACTTGCATCGTAATAACCAAGTAGTGAACCAGCTAACGTCAAAACAACTCATATAACCCAATGCTCATTCTGAACACACAGCCTACAACACAGTGCTTGGTTTACTCGGCACATAGCCCATACAACGCACTGCTTATTCTGAAGTCACGACCCATTCTGAACAAACAAATGAATCTTGAAAAGACGGGATGCAAAAATGGGGCACATAAAAGTTGGAACAAACACGGATGCTCCACAATTTCCCTATTTTCTTTTGCTTCGCGGTCCGAAACCCACATAGTCTCCGACAGGTCCTGGTTCTACTGTCCTAACATGGCCTGGGTTGAACCCTGTGGCTATTGAAAGAACCAATCTTCCTTCGCACAAATGTGGAGAATGGCACAGCACTCCAAGCACAAACGATTTTTTTGAAATTGAGAAATGAGTTGTCGACCGAGTATTGAGCCTACCACTAAACACAACGCCCCTACGACTCAACAAAAGGTACACAACCTAAACACATCGAGACATGCTCGGAGCAGACTCAAAACAAGAGTTGAGGTCAACAAAACAAAAGACACGACATACAGATGTGTTACACAGACAAGAGACCTCTCAGTTCGCGAGGAGCCAGTTTCTCGGGGTATTGTTTCCTACCCATTCTTATTTGTGATTCTCACATCACTCGGCTCTCAGGCTCTGTTTTTCTGAAAAAGCCCTTTTTCTCGCTTTTTTCTCTCAACGCATATCTCTCGGTTCTTCAATCTTTTGTTTTTTTTTATCCCTCCCCTGGGTGGTTGATGGATAAACAAGAGGTTGTGGATTCATGCCCAACACTATTAGCTCGCAGTTACTTTGTCCGGCGACGTCTAGTCGATGCTCCGGATGAGGGAGTGGAGTATCTTGATCCATTTTGACCCGAGATTCGCACTTGGCTTGATACCTTGTTGCTCGGAGAGTGAGAAAGCTTTCAGCTCTTTACAGATAGCTCCAGTTGTGCCCTTTCTGGCAAGTATGCTGGCGATGGGGGAAAGACAGGAAGCCTGACTGAACTGTATCCCTTAGTTCATCATTTTGACCATTTTTTGTTTTGGTTTTGCTACTAAAACAATTTTGACCAAAATGAGAGTTAGATTAGCATACTTGTTCGATTTTTGATTTGAAAATCATGCAAGTCAGGCTATGAGCACTGAAAATTTTCCTTTTTTAGGTCCATGAAAATGGTACAGTTTTGCAAAAGATGGAATAATTTTTGAGAACATAGTCAACCTTTGTAAAAATTCTAAAAAACCATTTTGGCAAATAGCCAATGCTCAACGAGCATGAAACTTACTCTCGAGATGCACAACCTCGGATCCGAAGGAAAATTGCCCCTTGCCTGAAGAGAGCTGCATGGCAACGGAAAGTTGCCCCTTGTTTGAATGGCGACTCATGGAAACGGAAAGTTGCCCCTGGTCTGGATAACGCCGCAGCATACTGTAAACAGTCCTCATTAGTGATGATCGCAACCGAACTCTCGGATAAAGAGAAGATGAAGATGGTCAAAACCAATATATGGACACAGCCACTTTGAAAGTGTTGGTGGCTGGACTTCAGGATGAAGTTGCCTACGTATCCCAAACATGGGAATCAAGCCTTATGTAGTTCCGGTTTGGGTTCACTCGTGTATTAACACTCACCTTCTACACTCTAAATTTTGCCAAGGCCGCCCTTCCGGGTTTTCAACCTTGCAAGCTTTGTTTTTCTTTTCTTTTCAATTCTTTTTATTATTAATTTTTTTTTCTTTCACATTTTTTTTTCTTTCTTTTTTGTATTCTTTTCTTTTCTTTGCTCTAACTTTTGCCTAGGTCACCCTTCCGGATTTTCGGCCCAGCGAGCCTCTCAAAGGTAAAAGTGTAGCTTTGTCCATGCCAAATGGTTTTAGGATTTTGAAGCCATCTGAATCCAAGAGAACGGCCGTTGTATTGATTTGTGGAAGGATCCATCTTCGGCTCTTCAAGCGCATTGGACATTATTGCCCCTAGTTTGAGGGGTGCTTATGATTTAGGTTCACAAGCTTGTCTTGATGACATCTGATCTTCTTGATCTGACTTTGGTGCCGATTGTTCGAGTGCCGCTTCGAATCTGGCCCCACGGGCCTCACATTGCGGTTTGGCCATTGAACATTCTGAATGCACGTTCAAGGTTTGAAAGCAAAGGGGTTGAATCTTGAGGCTGAGAGCGATCCTAGGCTGCACAATCTCAAGAGCGATTTCATACCAGTCTTCACAAGACTGCGCAAAACATCTTTTGAAAATTTTTAAGAAAGCGACTAATCGCTCGGGCTGAAGACAGTGCGGAACCAATCTGGATCAAGCCAGGGTCCTTCTCAGTACTCACATTAACAAACATGATCTTAATCATTAAGGGCTTAGCGTGCCTCTCTTTCTCTCAATCGATCAAAGTTTTGCAAACCCCAAGGAATTCCTTCCTTTTCGTTTTCACCACAGTGTTAAAAAAAAAGTTTTAAAGAACTTAGGTCATTACAATGACTTCAAGGTGCAGGAGCGCAGGTGAGATATACTGCTGTTTCATTCAAATCCTCTGGCGCCACTAGCTCAAAGTTGCAATAAGCACAGAAACATGATAGCCGCAGCTGTTTCATTCAGATTTCTTGGTTGCAACTGGCTCCATAGCAGAGACAGACTCAAAAGAAAGCAAAAGGATAATTGCAAAATAAAATAATTATATCCGAGGCAACAACCCTGGAATCACCTAATTTCTAGACAATGGGACTGACTCGATACAACCAGATAGACCCTTAAGCAAAAAGACTGACTCAAGACAAAGAGACTTACTCAAAACAAAAACAGAGAACTGACTCGACACCCAAGCTAGAAATTACAAAAACTACATTCGCAAATGCTCAACATAGTGCGTGCCAAACGCCACATCTGAAATACACCGAGCACCGCCCGCAGGTGGTCTAATCCCTGATCACATACTCACGCTATCCTCGAAATCCAACAACCCAGCAGTGACAGACTTTGCCGAGCTTGGCAGGAGGATGACTTCATTGTCAATCAAATCTTGCACTTCGTGGTGGAGACGAAAACAGTTGTCGGTGCTGTGACCGGTCTGCTGATGATACGTGCAGTATTGAGTAGCATCATGGCCCGCTGGAAGATGATTGGGGAGAGGCCGAGGCCCAAGGGGTTTGAGATGACCCTTTTCCGCCAAGATTTGAAGTGCCTTAGACAAAGGCATGTAGAGGGCGTGAAAGACCCTGCGCCCTCGGGGCAGATACATCGAAGTCTGTGGACCTTTGCTGGATGTACTTGAAAAAGGGTTGGCAGGTGCTGCCTTGGCTTTCTAATCTTTTCCTGGTGCAGGGCGGGGATTAAAGGGAACTGTTCTGGCATAACGGGGTGTATCCCGATTTTTTGCCTGGCTTGAACTGCCCTCGATTGGAGTGGGGAAAGCATTATCCACAGTCTTAGTCATAACTGCGAATACTTGCTGTGTATTGAACCCCCCGGTTTTCAAAGCCTTGATTGCCCGCAGCAGTTGTTCAATGGGATCAGCGTCTACCTTCATCTTATTCTTACCTCTAGCCTCAGCTTGATCGAGGGTTTAGGTTGCTATATCAGAGCGAAACCCGGTTGTTGTTGACACGTCAATGCTATAGCTTGAAACAACCTCAGGCTGGCTGAGCTCGATCACAATTCGCCATAGTAGCGGGGGTTCCTGCAGTACAAAATTCCCAGTATTCGATGTGGTTGGTGGCGAAACTGACATTCCATAAGCGAGATCTGCTACAGACCTCTAAAGGTCGCCAATCATTCCCATCAACTCAAACGTGGTCGGTTCACGAACTTGAAACATCTGGGGTTCCTAGATCGGGCGCGCAGTAGGCGACCTGGGTGGGTGTGATATCTCAACATTGGTCTCACCCTGTAAGATGATCCCTTGATTTAGTGCGGCTGCCATGTCCACAACTTCCTCTGAATTCTGTGACATCATAAATCCGCTGAACTAAACGGAGGTGGTGTGACTGGTGACTTGGCTGATCAGATATCTGCCATGCTTCAGCGAGGGAGAACGCTAGCTATTCTGTACTAAATCTCTGAACTGAAAGAGAAGACACGCAACATTTCAGCCCTAATCAGAATAGACACAAGCGTAGCTGAATAATCGTACTCTACTACTGATCACTGTTCCCCCAAATCACTGCCCCAAGATTGAATCTGATACCTGCGGATATAACGGATTCTCAAAATACTGATACTGGTGCCCATAGGCCTGGTACTTAGATTTACAAACTGATATGCGCATTTCCTGTAGAGATACACTTTAAAAGCACGTAATAAGTAAATGGGAGCCAAAACACCCTTATATTGGGGTAGGGGTTCCCTGTCCTATTTTTTCAGGAGCTAGGGTTTCACTACGCACGCAGTGGTCTCAAACAACCTATAATCGGGTAGCAACTTGTCCTAGCTTGGAATGGTCACTATGGATTCCGAACATGCACTAGGTCGAATGGTCAAATGGGTGCCCCGGTGACAACTGGGGTTTGTGTACCCATCGTGGCAGAGCCCGTAACCGGTCAACCTTATGGCACGCTTCACAAAGCGAGCCTCCGACAAACCGTTCAGGAATAGCAGACGGCAAACACGGTGTCCCCGGCAAACACCGATGCAAATGCAATGCAAAGAAACACATAAGTGTAGTCAAAACAAGATATCATAAGTTCGAGTCAATTTCTCTAAATCCCCAGCAGAGTCGCCATAAACTGTAGACGTGCTCGTGGGCCTCATGCTACAGTTCGGACTCAAATAGTCACGGTCCTGTATCTAATCTCGCAGAGTGTAATGCAAGACCGATGAAGCATCAAAGAGTCCAAATCTGGCAAATCATTTTGAAAAATTGATTTTTAGAAAGAATTGCCAAACATGGACTGCTTTGCCAGATACAAAGTCGCCACCTAAATATTTTTTATAGGGAAATTTAGGAAACCCTGACTCGTTTGCCTAAGGCCACGTGTCCGTCATCACCAAAGTTGCCTCGGCTCGGGAACTTGGGTACGATTGGGGAAGGTCATTTCATGAGCACCCCCGCACGCCTGATCAAAGATCGGCCCCTACTAACCATGATATTTAGTTTTGAAGACATTATGCATTCTTAAGCTGATTAATTAGCTAATCTTCACAACACAAACGTATAGACTAGATCGCCTAATTTGGAACAAAGCATCGCATATCCGTTGTTTGGAAATGATATGAGGTTTGCTACTCGTAAGTAGGCTAAAACACGGATTTCAATGAATTATTCCAATTCAAATAATCCAACCTTCACCCACAGGCATTCAGGCAGTAAATCAACTAAGCACTTACCCTCACGACAAGCATGCTTTCATGTTAATGTTCACATACATGCGAGATCCTAAAGCATAAAACACTCATAGTGTACTCCAAGCCAAAACAAAGAACATGTTAATAATCAAATGTATGATCCAAGGCCATGTTAAGATGGCTAATGAATCGCAGGCAAAATGCAGCTAGAATAGGCTCGGCTAATCTATGGATGGCATGTGAAAAGCAACAGATCGATACATGTATTCAAGTTGGAATTGAAATACTATACAATTAGTATTATGCGCCGAGCCTAGTGCATGCAATACTGATGAATGAATGCGTACATGTATAGCATAAGGATGCTAATTAAAATATGCCTCAATACTAACCATCAAAGCAGGTAAGTAAAAGGGAGAAAGAAGTGGGGGTTAGAAGACATGCATCACACACACGCACGCTTATTACACAATTCGCCCTCTCTCAGAGGGACCAAAAGAATAATATAAATTTAACTAACTAACAAGCTAATTAAATAGTTAAAGACCACTTCACTAGTTAAGCAAATTAACTTAGCTAATAAAGCGGTAATACAACCTCGGGAAGAGGGTCCAATGCATGTGTGCTCGGCTTCGCTCGGAAATCCACCACCATGCACAAGCTGCCTCTGTTTGCCCTGCTTTCCTCCTTTGAAAATTGTGCAAGTCTCGATGATGCTCCAGAATCACTTCCTGATCACTGTGGAAGGTCACCGACCAAGAGGAAACACCACCAGCCAGGGGAAACTGGTCATCGACCATTGGTATGGCTCTTGGCCAAAGATGTTTAGTCGGCCGGCATTGAGAATGGTCGGTCGACTATATCTTCCTGCAGAATCCTGTTTTGACAGCAGCAGAGGGCAAACAAGGCATGACAATGCATTTCAAAGCAAATGTTTGCACCACCACACTCCTTATCATATTCATGACTCAAATGAGGATGGCCGTCAACCCTCGGACCACCAATCACACATTCCGATGCATGATGGCCCAAGAAATCAAGTTGTGCATTTTGGTGTCAAATGAAATGCAAACCAAAACAAACAATAGGCCCATCCTCCATCACAATCAATTCAAGAGGCAAGGCATGCATGCAAAATGCAAGCTAAGCATGGAAGCTAAGCATGCAATACGAACATGAGGGTAAACATGCACACATGCAAGCATGTAACAACATATCAATGGAAAAAGATGTAACAACATGTTAGGCAACTAATATGGACAAGCCTCAACCATGTCTAAATAAGTAGCCAAAATGCTATGGAAATGAAGGCAAATTTACATACAAATATGCATGCAAACATGGTCCAACACTTAAGCGCAAAGAGGGGACTTTTAAGCACACTTAAAAGGAGATGATCATGGACCGATGACAAGCAAGGAAAACTCTGAAAATCATGTTAAGGATGGTGCCAAACCAACTAAACAAAGCAATCAAAGCATGCAACCAAGGCCCATAGCTCAAAGCTATCCTAAGCGATCAAACCATGGCTATGCAAGGCGAGTCCCAAAGGGTCGAGGGGACTCAAAACAGTCCCAATGTCGGTCGAGACAAAGCCCAAAACACACTTAGATGACATCTAAATGGCCTACACATGGAAGCATACATAATGGTCCAAACATGGAGCATAAAATATAAACCTTTTGAAGCATCAAAGGATCCATAAATGCAAGTATACAAGCATGCTATATGGACTGAAATGACATGATAAGTGGCTCGAAACCACTGAAATGGTGCAAGTAAAGCATGCTAGAGGATCCAATACTCAAAGCCTACAAAGGGAGATTGCATGGTAGCTATACAAAGCAAGTCACGGATGACCCAAATGACCAAAATCAGACCTCAAGCATATCAAAACATGTATAAAAGCTTCACAAAGCTAAACCAAAATCATGCTAAAAACAATGCTCAAAGCATAAAGCATGTTAAGGCAATTTCATGGCATTACAAGGCAAGTATGCAAAACATGCATGGTGTGTCTAAACCAACTAAAAACAGTGCTATATTGTGGTAAAACAAGCACAAACACTACTTAAGACATGGCCAACATGAACTCAAGAAAGGTGCTCACACATGATGCTAAAATGGCAAGTATTGAAGACAACAAGGAGAGGGGATGTCCCTCTCCTTCTTAGGACCTCAAAACACCATCCCCACCAGACGGATTTCAGTGGTGAGGAGGCCAACACAAGGTGGTCCCGGAGCTCACCAAAAGTGCACAAAAATGAGGCCAAATAAGGCCTAAGAGGGGTCAAACAATCCTAAACCTCAAAAAGACCTTAAACAACTATCAAAAGCAAGCAAAAATAGAACTTTTACTAGTTATACACTAGGCTTAAAAATAGATGCAAGGATGGCTAAAAGCCTATGCAAAAATGGGGAATAAAGGGGTAAAGTTCTTACCCTTGAAGACCTCTTTCAAGAACAATGCTCCAGTACCCTCTCCAAGCTTAGATCAACTCAAGAACTCTGAAAATAACTCCTTAGTACCTCAGTAGCTAGAGGAAAGTGTAGCACTAGGTGTTTGTATGTAAAACTATGAACAAAAACACCTTAAACACACACAAAATGGAAAGAGAATGAGATATAGAGATAGAATAGATACAAAATCCTCTAACCCTAATCTCAGAGCTCTAGAACTTCTTGGAACCCTTGAGGAGGGAGGAGAAGCCCTCCCTTTATAGAGATTCACTCTTGCAAAGCTTACAAAACAAGCTAAGCAAGAGTGAAGGGGGTGCAAAGTGGATGCCAACTATTACAACTGGCATAAAATATCTGCCAAAAGCATATGAACAATGATCGGCCAGCGAAAAATGACAAATTGACCGAAATAATGGTCGGCCGACCATACAGAGTGTCGACCGGCTATAGCCAATGGCCGGTAGCAACAAAACTGGGCCGGTGGCCTCCAGCCATTGCGGGTGAGGTGTGGGGATGGCCAACAAGCCATTTCCCACCCTCAGAAGCAAAAACACAAGTGTTTGGTGCAAAACCAAACACAAAACAGGCAAGTCGAGAGGTCTTGAGGCAAGGTGCATGGCCGAGACCTTCGAGAACTCAAGACGAACACAAACATGGATAATCATTGAGTGTTCGAATGATGACGTCCAAGTCTTGAGGACGGTCAGAAATGGGGTGTCTACACCAAGGGCATGTCCTTGCACATAATCCACCACTTGAACAAGCAAGGTAAACTTACAGAAAATGTTTAAGTCTTGAACATGGCCTGCAAATAGTCCACAAACATCACTTAACAGCCACGAAGTTTGCTTAATGATCATCACAAAGAGTCGAAGAGTTTGCTACTATGTAATCTCTACACTCAAGTGCATATTTGAATCACTAAGCTTTGATATTTAATAGTTTGCTACTCAACAGAGCTTTGAAGCAGAGCAGCCAATTTCACATTATAATGTGCATAATAATGTGCATACCAAAAATCCACAGTAGCAAATAATGTGCATACCAAAAATCCACACATTATAGAAGCCAACACAGAAATCAGTTTTGTGACCACAACGACTTATTATTTCTAACACTCATTTTGCAACTCGTATAATTAAATTACAAGTAAAATTAACATGATCTATATAAACTCCACTTCAAATTAGCAAGGTTAAATTACAACTAATCAACATCAGTACATAAAAATACACTAATCATGTGATGCTGAGAAATGAATTTCACACAGTCGGCAGCATAGTTACTGCTAAACTTCCCATCACATTGATAAACAAACTTACACCACACGCCACAGACCAAAATTAGATATAACAATTAGACTCCAAAATGAATTATGGCTGGGTTTGAGGCACATAAAAGCAGAGTAAGGATGGCTATGGGAGAGGAATTGATTATATAATTCAAGACGGGGATAGGTTGCAGTTAACCCCATTGCATCCCATCCCATCCTATCCCATCCCAATTATGTATTTCACAAGAGGCCTCTCCAGTATAGATCGGTTATTGAAAGAATGGTAAGGCTTTCATGTCTCTATAAAAAATCTACTTTCATTATTTTTATAATTGAAAAAATAACAAATGACATTTACATATTATAAAATCAAATCAACACAATCGATGGTATTACATAATATGTGAAATAATTGAGGATCATTCCCTATGCATTGTAAAATTACATTTGAAATAGGCACTACAACAAAATTGAATTTTTATGGCTTGCAATGTATGCCGTAAAAACTCTTTCATGCCACTGTCTCTACAATCCCTCCAAACAAGGCCTTATCAAAACAAAAGGCACAGAAACCTTATCTTGAAAGCTAGAAATAGCTATGGTAACAAAATTAAAAACATATCTACATGGTTGCTTAAACCCATTTCAGTTGAGAAACAAGAAACAGAGCTTTGAAGCAGAGCAGCCAATTTAATATCACAAGCCATTCAACTTATCAAAATGTTAGATCAAGGCTGTCTATCTCTTGTCCATTGTCTCTCTCATTTATGTTTTCTCGCTGAATTACAGCACTCACTAATACACAGGAACACTAAGATATACATATTATATATATTGGTTATTATTCACCAACAATATATATATATATATATATATGGATAGTTATAAATGGAGCAGCCAAGGAAAAACATAAAGGTTTCTCATTCTTTTCACCCTCATTTTATTTCCTTTCATGACATGAAGCTTTTGGTGTTTCTAATCATTTCTAATTTGTGCACTTTTTAAAAGGTGTATGACATGGAAGAGCCTCTTGAAATACCCATAATAAATGATCTCACAATGGCCTTTCTACAGTAGACAAACATAGAGCTAAAATCTCTGAGGTTAAGAAGGCAGCACCTAGTGGAAGTTGTGAAGCCCCTAATTGTGTCACCACCAATTATTGCAATTCCTTTGTCTCCAAGTGGTCGCAAAATAACTGCCTAGTACATTAAAATTTGTATCAGTAGTCATGAAGAAGACTGAATTAGCATAAATTAGATGTCATGAAATAAACAATTATAACACAGTAGCTTGATGTTCTTAACTTTCTTCTCCCGATTTATCCAACTGATGTCCTTGATAAGCAAATATAAACATTTTAGCAAAAAATAAAAAATTACTCTCTTGATTAGAAACTCTCAAAACAAGATTATTTTTTAATGAGCGCATGGAATAGAACTTGTAAACATCTACTTCCAACAATGAAACAAGTATTTCAAAAGTGAGAAAAGCAAGTCAACTTCATAAAAAATGAAACATGATTATCTGTGTGTTTGAAGGCAGAAATGGCAGTTCTGACTTCCCAGGATATAGAGATAGGTTGGCCAAGTAACTCTCTGAATAGTAGGAATTATGGATGGTCATCTTTTTGAAATTAGCTTTTCATTGGGCATGTTTTTTTTTTTTTAAATCGTAACATATCAAAGTAACTGGAATTATGGATGGTCATCTTTTTGAAATGCTATCTCTCTTAGTTTGATATCTATTAATAATAACTAACAACTGAAAAGCAACAGCTCATTACAGTTTTCTGTTCAATTTCATATTTTTCTGCAAATCCTGATACGAAAACAACTACAGGAGAAATAAGTTAAAATGAGAATTCAGAAACAAATTGTTAGAACTTCGAAGAAAATCCAACCCACAATATAAAACCAGCTAATGATCTAAATTCAGCATGACTGCATTAACAACTGTCTTCAGTTTTGTAAAAATCTTCAATTAGCAAAAGTCTATGCATTAGAATTATGAACAATTATTGGGCATCTCTCCTCAAAGTTGATACAAGACATAGTAAATTTTCCCATAGTAAAATAAACCCATTAGCTATCACATTGACATCCACAAACCACCCTAATCAAAAAAGCACTAGTATCAATTTCAACTTTTGAATTTGTCAATAAGCATTTAACACTAGCAAGCACACAAAAATAGTAAAGCAACAGAACTTTCAATTTTCTTCTTCTTGAAAAAATTTCATGATAATGTGACATACCAAAGAAAACACTCAAATAATGATGGAGCTTTGACAAAAGGGTGCACAAACACTTAAAAAACACTAGTACACAGAATTTTTTTTATTTATTTAATTGGATTGAGCATATAGCACTTGATAGAATAGAATGATGAAAAAAGATTCTTGTAGCCAAGTCCACCTGATTGGGGCACTAAGCTTAGTTTGGTTTGGTTTGATCCTTATTACCTACTCTACTCCCAGTCTACTAAGGATGGTTTTGTTTAGACACTTTAACATTTTTTGTTCTATGAAGAATCTACTATGTTATGCTATTGACTGCTTGTATCTGAATTGCAAGTGGAATCAAGATATATTCAGGGAATTTCAATTGGGAGAATTGCTTATTTTCAAGAAATTTTATTAGTTTTATGTATACATATAAAAAATATATATTTATTTGTCGATGGTTGTGTCATTATATGATCAAACTATCATAGCATTTTCACTTTTTCCAACATTTTCATTGTATGACCCATCAACTTAATGACTCTATTACAACTTTGGATATTTTCTTTAATTTTATATATAGGTATTAAAATACTTTCTCTACTCACGTATTTGTTTATTCATTAGAATTTTATTAACCAAAACACCCCTCCATGCCTAAGCATGTCTAATCTCAATAGGGATACAATATGATTCTAATGTCTTGCCTAGTTTCGAACCATATTTCATTCACTTCAGTGCAAATTCCACCTCAAACTCTTTTAATCGACAATAAACTTATATTTGTTAGTTCCAATCCAACAAGCCTATTGGCTATTGTATTCCTCTCCTCTTAAGTTTTCTAAATGTTTTTCATTTTATCAATTTCTGAAAATAACTTTTCCCACCTTTCCTTATTTTCCTTATCTTTCACTAAAACCCTCAAATCCTCACTTTTTATGCATTTAGCCAAATAAAGTCTCTTTTTTACTTTATTTTCATTTAGCAAGTTTGTAAATATTTTTTCTCCATCTTTACCATCTAGTCTAATGTAAAGATTGCCAGAGACTTTTATCTTAGCATCTCTAAATGTCCTTTTAACCTTCTTATAAGCCAATTTAAATCTCTTAAAAAAATTCTCATTTTTATCCTTTTGCCACTTTTAAAAAACACTTTTTTTTTTCAAGAGCAAGTATCTTTAGCTATAGGTATTTTTCCCTTTGACTCTCCAACGATTTCTCTTGATATTCTTTTAAAGCATTCTGCCATTGTATTCTACATATTATTAATATCACCTACCACACTTCATGTTGCTTTTTTAAACATTTTGTCTTTAAATATTTCTAATTTCTGAGCTTTTAGAATCCACTTTTCTTTAATGTATATATCTAGCATTGTTAGCCCAAGTTGTAATGTTATACTCTTTTCCGAGAATAAACTTTTACATATTAACCGGTATTTTTTCTTGCAAGAAAATAATAAATTTCTCTCTTATTTGACCCACTTTTAGAAGTTATTATGTGTTTTATCTCTTTTTAAAGAACTGTTGGTTACTATAAGTTCAAATTCTACTACAAAATCTAAGAAGCCCTCTCTGTCCTCATTTTAGTCACCAAAACTATATCCACCATGTACCCTCTCGTACTCTTGCTTATCTTTATCTATATGAGGAGTTACTAATAAGAAAAATCAACAAAATTCAAAATGCCCAACCATAATTAAGTAGTGGAAGTAGAGTTACAAGACACATCAAAGTACCAAAAGGAAACTAGATATGTTAAAAAATATTATTAAGCCATATGTTAGCCATCATTCAACATAGAAATGTCAACAGGAAATTTACTAACATATAAAACAAGCACTTGGGATACTCCATTATATTATAATAATGAAACGAGATTTGTAAAAGACAACTAATCCAAAACGGAGAAACACAAACATCATATTCTAAAGCAAAAGTTTTGTAAAAAAGAAGAATTAGAATTCAAATAAAATGCTTACAATGAGATTTCGAAGTTTGTTTCTTCGGCGAATCACCATATGTGATAGATATGTAGAAGGATGAAATTTTGTGAAAAAGCTCTCAATAGTGTCACTGAGACTAATCCCAACAGAGACAGGGATACTATTAACCAAAATGGTAAATTGATGTGGCTGAGGTTTTGACGAATAAAAATAAGCAACTCTCTTTGAAGATATATATCCATATTTCTACACATACATCTGTGTCCAATTGTGGGTGTGACTGACTCATGGCAAATAAAACCCCCCAAATCATATATTCAGCTTTGAGATGCTAAGATACTCAATAGCCAGAGAAGCAACCTACTTCTAATAGAAATCAAACAAAAGTCAAACCAATTTTGGACTTGTAGAATAACATAATTTCATAGAAATCAAACAATTCAACCAAAGCCATTTACGAAATCAACACAAAATTAAACTAAAAAAATCATATAAACCTTAGGGACAAGAACTTGTGATTTGCAGTAGTGGAGGTAGCGACTTGCAGCTGTGGCGATGTGTGACGGTGAGGTGGTGATCGTCACTGAGCGTACATCTGGTTTGGTGTACTGATCAGAGGGAGAGAAAGAACTGTGTGAAGAAGTAATAGATTTGGGCAAAAATTTAGGCGCCAAACATGAAATATTTCCCAGTAAAATTTGAACACTGCCGACTAAATTTTAGTTGTTGAAGATAGGTTATCAAAGATAAAAAAAAAAAAAATATTCGGTGACTTATTTGGTGACTAAAATAATTTTTTGTTGCTGAAAATAAGTTTTTGGCAACTAAAACTTTAGTCGCCAAAGAGAAAAAATAATTTTTTTATTTTTCATTCGGCGACTAAATATTTTAGTAGCCAAAAATCAATATACGACGACTAAATAATTTTTTGTCCCTGAAAGTAAGTTTTTGGCAACTAAAACTTTAGTCGCCAAAGAGAAAAAATAATTTTTTTATTTTTATTCGGCGACAAAATATTTTAGTAGCCAAAAATCAATATACGGAGACTAAATAATTTTTTGTCGCTGAAAGTAAGTTTTTGGCGACTAAAACTTTAGTCACCAAAGAGAAAAAATGTATATATTTTTTTTATTTCCCATACGAGGACTAAATATTTTAGTAACCAAAATTCAATATACAGCGACTAATTTTTTTTTTTGTCGCCAATTCTGACATTTTTAGCGACTAATTTTTTTTTAGTCACTAATAATTAATATACCCTAACTAAAAAAATTAGTAGCTAAATATTTTACTTTTGGCGACTAAAAAAAATATTAGTCTCCAATTCCATAACTTTTGGCGACTAAATTTTTTTTAGTTGCCAATTTTAGTCGCCAAAGGTGCATTTTGTTGTAGTGTATTATTTTTTGAAAATTGAATTTTTTTTGTCTTTTTTTTTGTTTTTAGTGAACTTTTTTTAATATTTTAATTAATTTTTTTTTAAAATGCACTTAACTTAGATGTATTTAAAAAATAAAATATTTATGAGAAAATATTTTAAAAAATAATAAATATATAAAAATATGAAAAATATACTGAATTATCGTATTTTTTTATATTTTTAGTAGTTAGTTAATTTTTAAAATATTTTTTTCACAGAAATTATATTTTATGTGTATTTATGTTAGGTGTGTCTAAAAATTAAAAAAAACAATTACTTAAAATATTAAAAAATTTAGTAAAAACAAAAAAAAAATACGAAAAATAAGAAAATAGAATTTTCTGAAAATTGTTTTTAGAAAACCAAAAACACACAAAGTGAATGTTGTCCACTCCGCACACTAACACCATCATTATTCACCTGATCCAAAGGACACCATTAAAAGCAGCACTAGTTGAGAGTTTCACTAACATGCTTCACAAGCTTATCGACCTCTGTGGATATGTCGTTGATTTCGTAATGTACGGTATGGATCTTGGAGTTCCTACACATCTTTATCATCCTCCTCTCTCTACTCGATGGCAACCCACATACCATTTAGCTGGTGTTTGACTTCTATGGTGTTTGACAAACGGAAAATAAAAAATTGAGAGTTGAAAATTAAGTATTAAAAATGAAATGCTGAAATGTAAAGTTGAAAAGTTATTTGATAAAAATTTAAGTACTTAACTAAAAATAAGTTATTTCATATATATAAGATCAAATTATATATTTTAATTTTGATTAGTTGATTATAGGTAAATGGCAATTTTTATGAGTATTGATAATGGGTTGTAATGGGCTTGGATTTTGAAAATTAAAGAAATGATTAGTCATGCCTATGTAAAATGAGAAATGGAAATGAGTGTATACCTTGGGGTAAATGTTGTTGTTGTTGAGCTTATTTTTATGACAATTGTGTTGTTAGAGTTTTGCCCATAGTCATTAGTGGATGATGGTGTTGGTTGTTGCCAACTAGATTGTATGTGCTAAATATTATATGTTGGATTGTGTAATCTAGAATGATGTGTTATATGATGAGATAGATAAAGAAAGTGCTATTGGGTGATCTCCTGGCTAGGGGGTCTGAGTGCGCCCGATAGTTTGTATCCTCGGTTTGGTTCTACAGGTGCGACGTGAAATGAAATGAGAGTCCAAATCTGGAAATTCCATAGGAAACAACTAATCACTAGAGAATGCCAAAAATGGACTACATCACCAGACTCAGAATCGTCACCTAATTTTTTGAAAAAAAAAAGTTAGAAAACCCATGACTCATGCCAAAAGGCCATGATCTCATTGTAACCAAAGTGTCTCGGTTTGGGAACTTAGGTAAGAGTCACTACAACATAAATTACTTTTACTGACATAAAATACACGTTGTGGATATGATTCTACATCGCGATATGTAAAGCCGTGTTATGACATGCCATGAAAAGTCATTCACTTGAATGGCAAGCCAAAGTATGTTGTTAAAAGCCTTTTAATAGCAGATCTTGTACGTCGCGGTTGATTTTTCTATAACTACTTTTGCATGCCGTCAATTTAAAGAACAAATCATGACAGCCATTACTAGTCGTTAAATATTTAATACTAGAGCCTTTTTCGCTTGTCGTAGATAACCCAAATTTCACAACATTTGTTGCATGCCATAAAATATGTATAATGTTTTTTTAAATTCAACAGGTTCTATTTCACATGTTCTATATAATCTAATAAAACATTACACACACACACACACACAGATATAAGCATCAATCAACCATCAAATATTATTTCAAACATCGAAAAGAAATTATCCATAAATTCCAAGCATCTAAAAAATGTCTATACATTTCAAACCATCCAAAAACTATGTTTTTAAACATCAAAAAGTACCCATAAGTTCAAAACTATCCAAAAAATGCTAAATCATCAAAAAAAAAAAAAAGAGAAGAAAAAAGAAAGAAAGAAAAAAGTATCTTTAAGTTATAAACTGAGTAAATTGAAAGGCAAAAAACTATTCGTTACAATTCATTATGTTTCTATGAAAAGCTACTCCATCGAGCCATACTCACAAAGTGCGATGAAGTTCTCATATGCCCTATGAGTTATATCACAGTGCAACTCAATATTCAAATCACCATGTGTGGTATGCAACTGAATGTATCCTTTATTCTTGGGAATTTTCTTAGCCATAACACATCCAAAATCAATTTTTGTGATAGGATCATAAGAAGTTGAAGTGAAGGATAGCGAAATAGCACTAGTGGTGAAATAGGCCTTTACCTAGAAAAGGTCCAACAAGAATCATAAGTGATTTTCAAACCTACCAAGTATATGGTAATGTCTTTTAAGTTAACAGCTAGTGATAAAATTTTAAGTTGAATAAGAAAAGTAGGAAGTTATCATGTACGAGCAATGATAAATAGCATAATACCCATGTGACATAACATGATTTCTGTTGCGACCCCCAAAATAATGGGGACAAGGCTTTGTTAAGTTGAGTTGAATCCATACTTTGTTATGCAATATTACTTTGCGTACTACTTCATCTTTGGTAAGCATAGCCCTGCATTTCACAACTTCAACAACATTAGTCTCTCTTCACGAATTCTTGAGATGTATCAAAGATATTCAAATTTGCCCTTCATTTTGAGCTAATATAGGAATAACCTTTGATACATTGGCATCTGATTTAGAATCACCTTTGATACATGACCTTGTAGCTAATATAGGAATAACAACAACAACTCTTTCATTTTGAGCCTTGTTTCCACCTCCCCCATGCAATTCACAAACATTTATGTTATAGGTAGGATCGAAACTCATTTTCTTTAGTTCTAGCACCACAAAAATAAAAATAAAAATAAAAAAATCCCCAAAAAATATGATCATTGGAGAGGGAAAAAAATAATCTAAAAACCTATAAAAGATAAAGGCTATAGCTCACTTTCATCATCGAGTTTCAAACTATTTTTCACATGATCAAAATCCACGAGAACCTTATTGTCAAGTGCATTAGGATTCTGTAGAGCACACCCAAAAATTCTTTTTTGAGAATGCACACCCAAAAATTCAAGGATAACAAATACCAACAATCCAACTAGATTTTAAATTCCATCTAATATTTCAGTTGACACTAACCTCAAACATATCTGTATTGGGAAAATGGCTGCCCCATAGAATGTATGGGCTTAACAAGAATAATGTTGTCACGTCCAAATAGTTGAAATGCAATGATAATGTAACATTTTATTTTGCAGGTTCGCTCGAGCAGTGAATTAAGGCTCCCAGTATTTCTTCTGCAAACTACGTTTAGAGTGAGACCGCTCAAGCGAATAATTGGTCACTCGAGCAGAGAGGCGTGGTCGCCAATACTTTCTTTTCAGACCTAAAATATTTCTAGAAACTCATGTTTACCGCTCAAGCAGTCTGTTCGGGACAGCCAACTTAAAAGTTGATTTCTACTTATTTTTTCTCACTTTTTCGTATCCTCTCTCTCTTTCTCTGTCTCTTTCTGTCTCTGTCTCTCTCAAACACCCTTTCTGAAAACCCTAGACCTAAAACATTTGATTTCCTCAAGTTTCACCAAGGATTGCCTCAAAACCCTCCATTGGAAGTGGAGAGCTAGTGAAGATCAAGTTTTTCATCGATTGGATCACGTTTTCGTCAAGTTTCTTGTTGGGTCTCCAACTCATAGTTCTCATTTTCAAGGTTGGGGTACTTTTAACTTGATATATCTACGATTTCAGAATGTATGTGTGGTGTTTTTCCTAATAATGTATGAGATGATTATGTGATAAACAAAAAAGGGGCTTTATACCTAATGTTTTGGGAAAGATTATGAATGTTCTTGTTGATTGTTGTTATTAATGATGGAAATTTACTCTTTAAGTGCAAAAGAGGGAAAAGCCCCAATTTTCTCAAAACCCTAATTTCAAATTTGATTTAATAATGGGATTTGGCTCAATTGATTCTCAAATCTGGAAATTGAGTGCAAGGTTATGGCAATGATGTTGAGACAAGAGAATTTTGAACTTTTCTTTGATATAGGTATTGAGTAGATGAATGTTGACTTTATGGAAATTGTGAGGTTGGAGAAATTCTTTTATTATTGATATTATTAAATGTTATTGTGAATTGAACAAACGTTAGAGGAATTGAATTGAAACTCATTCATCATGTGTATTATAATTTTCCTTGTGATCTTACAATCTTATAGATATTTGAAAATGTTGGAAGGGGGTAAATAGCATATGAGTCCAAGCAGTTGAGTCGGGTTTTGGAAATAGGTTACGTATTGTATATGGTACCCGCGTGGGGAGTCAATGTGTCCAATTGTCCTGTCTTGAGTATATTGCTGGACGAATATGGAAAAATGTTTTTGGGTGTCCATGTGCCCACCGCTTTTAGAGTCGGGAAATATGGAAAAACATGGTTTTAGGTGTTCATGAGCCTGCTGTTTCAGGAGTCGGTAAATGTGGAAGAGAAAGGTTTTGGATGCCCATCTCCTCGCCATTTTTAGAGTCGGCAATGTGAAATATTTTCTGTATATAAATTTATATATGTATGGTTGCATTGAGCATTTTTGGCTTTAAAAAAGAAAATATAGATTTTGTAACAACTGCATGGCATGATCATATGCATTTCGATTATTTATATATCTTGTTTATAGTATTTTCTAATGGGCAATAGCTCATCTAAAACTAACAACATTTCAGGAAATGATGGTGTGATTCTGCCAAAGTGACTAGGCGATGGATATATTTTTTTTTGAAGGGGGCATGAAGGCTCAATGAATGTTAATTGCTAAAACTCAGCAGCTATTTTTGTGGTTTGGGATTGAATTTTCATTTTTGTGTATTCAAGAATTAACCTTGATAATGTGTATGCCATTAGGGCACTATACTTTTCTATTCTCTCTCTTCTTGAACTATTACTATTACTTTATACATGTTAATGTAATAATGACGTAATTCACTTGGAATAGTTCAATGAGAAAGAAATTATTTTGAGTTACGGACTATATCCTCTTATGGCATTCACTACATCAAACTGAAAATATTTATTGTTTTCAAATCACATAATGATGGATAAATTTAGGGCCGTTGCAGATAATGACTAATCCAAGACACCAACCAGGGACATACTTTAAAAAATATAATTTCTAATTTTCAAAAAATTGTTCGAAGAGAAAGAAATTATTTTGAGTTACGGACTATATCCTCTTATGGCATTCACTACATCGAACTGAAAATATTTATTGTTTTCAAATCACATAGTGATGGATAAATTTAGGGCCGTTACAGATAATGCCTAATCCAAGACACAACCAGGGACATACTTTCAAAAATATAATTTCAAATTTTCAAAAAATTGTTCCAAAAATTAGTAACATGAGTTCAGTTCTATCAATAGTAAATCCTTAAATAAACTTGATCCACGCTTTTTCACCATTAATCACATTATCAATATTATGATCACTACTAAACGTTGTCTTATAATTAATCGTATATTCACTACTTACTATCTCACTCCCATGTAGTTGTCACATCTATAGTTCTTTATCTTTGTAAGGCTAAAGAGGAAACACATCACACTAAAATTATAAATGCAAGGTGCAAGATACATAATGCAGCTGACAAAAGATGATTTGGATAATCATAGGCCACAATAATAAAAAGAGTACCAATGAAGTTGGAGTCAACCTATGAAAGAGTTGCTCGACTCTGAATCCTGCTTTTGGTCAAGTAATGCATCATAATTTATTCAGCAGGCTATGAGCATCTTAAATATTTCATTATATAAACCAAAAAAGAAAAAGAAAAAAAGCAATGTCTTATTCTATGCTACAAAAAGTAGAACCTAACCTGACAATGATCACCATTCAATGGTTGGTTGGAACGAATTATCTAATGGAGATCGGTGTCCAGTAATTCATAAACAATGTAGACATTATTGAAGTTCTCCTTTAGTGGCGGCCGTATAATATCTTTGATTGTGATGACCTGAAGTACAGAAAAAATTGAATTGCAATAGAATAGCAAATGTAACATTTTAAGCTTTTAAAGAAACTAAGATAATCATGGTGAACAACATAAGTCCATGCACGGAAAATGAAAGCAATTTACAAACTGAAGATATCTCAATAAATAAAAATTCTCCTAAAAACATGTATTAAAGTAGCTCTACATTTAGTGTTTTTTTTTTTTTTTTGAATTTTTAAAATTTAAAATTTTGAATTTATTAATTTTTTTTTTAATAATGAAAAGCATTTATAATCCATAAGCAATGAGTTCAAAGTATATTTCAAATCTATGTTCATAAAATCTTACAATTTTAATTCACGATGCGCTTATTGATTTGTTAACTATACTTACAGTTAGTAGGATCTAAACCCACATCTCTTGTGATGAAAGGCTCTATTTTGTTTTTTGGTCATATCTTTCATGATAACTACTGCGTGTCGTATAAAGTGAAACATGGTCAACGATTGGCGTACGTGCGTAGTGTATATTTGATGTATTAATAGCATGCCCTATGCGTGTCATAGAAAGTTTCATTATTTACGGCCAATATTACAAGCTGTAAAAAATTTATAATTATTAGCATTAACAGCGTAGGCGATTGACATGCCGTTGTTATGATACTATTTAACCATATGCAAAAAAAAAATAGTCATGAAAGTGAAACATTACGACTTGCATTTATTATATGTCGTTGATGTGATGCCGTAAAAACCCAATTTTGTTCATGAATTGAGCACCCTCATTCACTCGATCAAAGATTGCCCTCTACTAATTTATGATATGAGAATTATTAACACGATATGCCCATATAACCCATTTATTATTATTACTATCTATACTATGTGAGACATATAAATATAGATCAAATCATCTATTTTGCTATGCTTTAATCTCTTATTATTTTGAAAAGAGTTTGACAAGCAGAAATCTCATGAAAAATTAAGACATCCGCTATGCAAAAAGATTGAAACCATTCCAACTTAGGCAATGAGACCTCCACACAATGAGTAGTCATAGAGACAGAGTAAATAAGCAAATAGCCTTATGTTGGCATGCTAGACATAATAAGAAGCAATCACAAGCGGGATGCAAAAATTAAAGAAACTCACTTAGTACTCCTCTGCACCATGCCGGGAGCATAAGGGGTTAGAAAACAATGCATGATCCGAAATGTTGAATTAAATGATATGTGGAGAAAGGGTTTAGAGATGCTCACAGGGTACTCTAGCCAAGCGAAAAAAGAAAATGGTCTAAATAGAAAATGCATGATCCTAGTGGTGATATCTAATGCAAAATCCACACACAATGCGTCCTAAGGGTTTGGACACTATCAAGATGGCATAAGAAATGACAAAATGCACGCCACGTAATTAAACTAAACATAATGGTCCAAGCTCGGATGCATGCTTCTATGCTATTCATGCAATTATGATGATAACTAATCAAAAGCAAAAATGTAAGGAGAATAAAGAGTGAAGGTAAGTAGAAGAGAAACCTTCAATAAGAACTAAGAAAATGACAAGATAAGATAAAGAAAACGACAACCACTACAAGAAATTGCATTTTTCGCAATACAAAAAAATATGTTGCTAAAAGGGAAAATTTGTCAGCAAAGAGTTTTGCCGACACACAAAGCTACGTTGGCAACCCGTAGGCAAAAGTGAGTCAGCAAAAGTTTTTGCCCACGAAATTATCATTGCGTTGGTAAAAGAAATGCCTTTAGCGACAAACATAGTCGTTGATAAAAGCCTTTATCTATCGTCGGCAATTTACCTTGCGTCGGTAAAAGTAGTTCAAATATGATGAAAGTGTGGCACTTTTCCCGATGCAAATTTGCGTGGGCAAAAAATATACTTTTAGGAACAAAATATGAGTTGGCAAAAGTAAACTTTTGGCGACACATTTACGTCAGTAAATGATGCCATTTGCCGACGATTTGTTTGTCGATAAAGCTTTACTTTTGTCAACGACAAATTGGCATTGGCAAAAAATACACTTCTAGCAACACAATATGAGTGGGTAAAAGTAAACTTCTGGCTACACATTTACAACGGTAAATGTTGTCATTTGCCGACGATTTGTTTGTCGACAAAGCATTACTTTTGGCAACGACAAATTGGCATTGGCAAAAAATACACTTATAGCGACACAATATGAGTGGGCAAAAATAAACTTTTGGCAACACATTTACTGACAAGTTGTTTGTCGAGAAAACTTTACTTTTTAACGACAAATTTATAGCGGCAAAAATAATTGAAAATCATTTATATTTTTTTATAAGATTTACAAATTTACAAGAGGCATCCCTCAGGCACCACTATTACAAACTAATAACATTGATATGGAATCGCACAAAATACCCCCTCTATACCCCCTCCATACCATTCCAGCCAAAACACCAGCAGTTGCCCAAATTTACACCTAATGACAACCCCCATTAATGAAAACTTGATCTATTACAAATTGGACAAAAAGTCCTGCACCCTTCCAAACATCAACAACACCAGCAAACATCCAATAACAACACAACAGCACCTCATCACAACAAACACCATCACAGTAGCATCACCACGGCATCTCAACAACAGCAGCAACATCACAGCAGCACTAGAAGAATAGTAGATTAGTATAGCAGATCAGCAAATAAATTCAACACAGATCATCACCAGTTCAAAAAACCATTTCAACTTAGCAACCCAAACCAAATCATATAACCAAATCAGAATTGACGTAGCAGTTTGCCTCATTTACCAGAACAGTCAAAAAACCAATCAAACAAAACCAGCAACAAAACAACTCAACCAAATCAGAAGTCAGGACAAACAGATTGCATCAATCAAAAGCCCCAGCATCAGCGGCAAAGCACACAGAACATAGCCAATCAGCACCAGATTCAACGCAACACAACATCATGGCACAAAAGTATCCACCAAACAAGCTTGAATAATCACCAACCATTTCCACACCTTAGATATTTTAACTCAACCATTTTATATTTGAGACAATCTAATGAATGGAGTAGAAACACCCCATATCATAAGACTTCAACCATTGTAATTGTCATTTTACTGGGACTATGTTGCTCAAGAAGGGTTTCCTATGTACGAACAAAGTACTGATGATGATAGCCACAGTAATTGTCAATCATTGTCTGATGATAATTGTGAAAGTGATTATATGTTATCAGATTCTGAATCTGATAATAGTGATGGATCTCAATCTAGTGGTAAGGGTAAGGGTAAGGGTAAGAAAAGACAGTTCGAGGTTGGCATGCTATTTCCTAGTATTAACATGTTTAGAGATGCCTTACGGGACTCTGTCGCTCAAGAAGGGTTTCAGCTTGTATGGGACAAGAATGAGAGAACAAGGATTTCTGCTCACTGCGGTAGCTAGGGCTGTCTGTGGAGAATTCATGCCTTTCTATTGCCTGATGGCATCACTTTTAAGATCAAGACAAATGCTGTAAAATTTTAAAAAGACCAATCGCAAGCTATGTATCTCAAAACATCAGTCATTAAATGTGTGTATCCCAACCTCTAGAAAAACCACTAAAGAAAAGTTATGCATTTGTACCTTGAGCCGATTATCAAATTTGGAGACGACAATTACTGTCTGTCTAAATGTTGGTTCACTTTCTATTAGTCCTCATTCCGTAAGGACCAAGTTTTACATATGGATCAGCCAATCCTGAAAAACAGTTACAGACTTCCAGTTATTATGCATATACTTGGAATATTCGCTATGGTTTGTAAAGGTAAATATTGTAGCTTGAACCAACCATGCAAATCTGCAGGCTTGAGGTCAGCTGCTTCAATAACTTCCATCAAGGCATAAGCAACAACTGGCTTCTCCTCATACACACAGGACGGGTTTTCTAACGCATGAAATAATTTAAAGATTAGAAAACCTTCAAGTATCTAGAAAAGGAAGAAATGACAACATAGAATTATCAAACTCATGTAATAAGCTACAACAACACCAGAACGTTCAAATTTCAAATAAACTTGCACAAATAAAGTAATTTGTTGCAATAGCTAAAGCAACTATGAACTACGCTCATCCAACCCCAAAAATAAGGTTTTAATATACAATTCAAATCTCAATTTGATTAGGTACAAGCTAGCCATTGGTTGGAAGCTTACAATGAGACTGTTATGTGACCGTTTGAATCAACATACACCTATTAGGCTTAGGTAGGCCAATGCTCAATACAAAAGAGAGCACGATGGACTTTTAGGCACAGCAAGACAAATCTTTATTTTGTTAAATCATAAACAACAATTTTGAGTGCAAAGTATTATCCCTACAACAGAATGCTCGACCCAAAGGCATACGCAACATGATATATTGATTATATGTAAATCCTTCAAAAAACAACCTGAGACTCCTTGCCTTTGTTAATATAATCCAATAAAATGCATGAATAAGCCCATCAAAAGTCTTTGGGAAAATTATAAGGAAAAGGGTTTTAATAACAGAAGGGTTCACTAATTGATGCATATTGTGATTATGTAATCAATTGTATTGTGATTTAAAGGACACCCACCAAGAAAGGGATCTATTATTTCCCTGTATCCTACCCATGGAACCAAAGTTCTTTCCCAACACTTTTAAAGGTTCAAGTGTCCCACAATTCCAGTGCTTGCAAAGTACTGATTTTAAGCCAGTATATTTTCATGTCAATAAAATTCACACAAAACAAATCAAAGGCATTTATTAGCTCCATACTCCCATACTGACATCTATCACAATATAATTTTATAACTAGAAAAATATAGAGCACTGAGATTTAAAATCAAAACAAATATTAAAAAAAAAATGGGGAGCTATTTGGATATCCTCATTGTGTCATATAGAAATAGTCCGTGTTTTAAATGGCACGCTTAGAATAGGTGGAGGTGACAGCTTTTTTTCCGAGGCATGGGCTTCATGGGTTTTACCTATTTTTCTACTCCAACTTTTGAATAAATGCTTTTTATTTCTTTTTTGAACTGTAAACTAAAAGCTTAGTTGTTTTGAACTTTACATGAATGATCTCAAAACTTGAGGTTTTTGGTGGATGCGAATGTGATACTTTATATCTTTTGTTGGATATTATATTTCTAGTTTTTAGAAGATTAAATGTTATGTTTATCAATTATTTGAAATGGTGAAGTTTGCTTTATTATTTTTTGGAATTATATATATATTTGTTATGTTGAAAATTTTGCCTATTTTATAATTTTGGTTTTCTTCTACTACTTGCACCTCGTTTTGGTAATTTGTGTGCCTCACACATAGGCTATATTTATGTGTGTGTGTGTGTGTGGCAAACAAGAGAGGAAGAGTGATGGACAAAATTCGTGCTAACACGCTTGAAAATGTGACAGTCCTATTAGTGTTCATACCTCATTAATACCAGATATTCGAAGAGTGAAAACAAAATGACTTCTTGAAGACTGCTCATTCATCTGGGTCTTGCTTACAAACTTGAATGAAAACAAATACAAGTCTTGCAAATATAAACAGAAGGACATGGACGTTCTGGACCAAACAAACCCAATTTTTTTAAAAAAAAAAAAAAAACAAACAAACAAACAAGCAAACAAAAACACTAGCACATGATATATTGGTAACAAATAATTTATGCTAGAGGCCACAAATAAGATCCAAACTACTTTCTCAAAATAATCTTCTTTTGTAACTTGTAAAAGAAAAAAAATAAAACATAAATTTTTTTAAAGATTCATCATGCCTTTACTTGTTTAATTTTCACATGTGAGCACTAAGTTGTATGCACAACTCTACTTTCCTTTGTTAAACACAGCAAAAATTTCTAAGCAACTCTAGATCATATATGTTTTGAGTGAAAGCAGTAAACAATGGATCATATACTGAGCAGATTCAGAGGATATCTGATAGGTTGAGACAGTATGTAAAGATTGAAGAAAAGAATGTGTTTCATTGGTTTTAGAACCTTAAGGCTCGAGAGAGACAGAAGAAGAGGTTCACCACTGATATCCCCATGCATGGAAGTGGTGTTGTTGGAAATGGAGGAGGATGAGGAGGAGGTTGGAGATCTGAAGATCTTGTTTATAACAAGTACCCTAACATCAGCCCTGGTAAAGCATCAATAGTCTTCAACCTCTCTCTCTCTCTGTTTTCATTGTTCATTTCTCCACAATGCTTTTGTAGATGTACTTACAATATGTATATATATATACAAGAAACGAGAACCTGGCTTTGACATACAAGACAAGCTAAAAAACAATAGACCTACCCTGTGCAGATAAGTATCTGCAGAATCTGGCATGTCATAGTTGATGACAATGTTAACACATTCGATGTTGATTCCCCTACCAACCAGATCTGTTGCCACAAGTATCCTCTTGTGCCCCTCCTTGAAACCCTTGTAGCGTGTCAGCCTACAAAAGTTAAAAAGTGCATATATACATGAATATCCACATTAATAGAAAATATACAAGACAAGCTGTAGAGAAATGTTCATAATTGGTAATTCTCTAGTAAACTAAAACAATCTAAAAGACAAATGAAGTACAGCAATGGGATCCAATTAAAACTAGTGTGTGTGTGTGGCAAACAAGAGAGGAAGAGTGATGGACAGAATTAGTGCTAACACGCTTGAAAATGTGACAGTCCTATTAGTGTTCATACCTCATTAATACCAGATATTCGAAGAGTGAAAACAAAATGACTTCTTGAAGACTGCTCATTCATCTGGGTTTTACGTACAGACCTGAATGAAAACAAATACAAGTCTTGCAAATATAAACAGAAGGACATGGATCTTCTGGACCAAACAGCCCCCAAAGTTTTTTTTAAATAAATAAATAAATAACAAACAAACAAGAAAAAACACTAGCACGTGATATACTGGTAAAGTGGTAACAAATAATTTATGCTAGAGGCCACAAATAAGATCCAAACTACTTTCTCAAAATAATCTTCTTTTGTAACTTGTAAAAGACAAAAAATAAAACATAAATTTTTTTAAAGATCCATCATGCCTTTACTTTTTTAATTTTCACATGTGAGCACTAAGTTGTATGCACAACTCTACTTTCCTTTGTTAAACACAGCAAAAATTTCTAAGAAACTCTAGATCATATATGTTTTGAGTGAAAGCAGTAAACAATGGATCATATACTGAACAAATTCAGAGGATATCTGATAGGTTGAGACAGTATGTAAAGATTGAAGAAAAGAATGTGTTTCATTGGTTTTAGAACCTTAAGGCTCGAGAGAGACAGAACAAGAGGTTCACCACTGATATCCCCATGCATGGAAGTGGTGTTGTTGGAAATGGAGGAGGAGGAGGAGGAGGTTGGAGATATGAAGATCTTGTTTATAACAAGTACCCTAACATCAGCCCTGGTAAAGCATCAACAGTCTTCAACCTCTCTCTCTCTGTTTTCATTGTTCATTTCTCCACAATGCTTTTGTAGATGTACTTACAATATGTATATATATATATACAAGAAACGAGAACCTGGCTTTGACATACAAGACAAGCTAAAAAACAATTGACCTACCCTGTGCAGATAAGTATCTGCAGAATCTGGCATGTCATAGTTGATGACAATGTTAGCACATTCGATGTTGATTCCCCTACCAACCAAATCTGTTGCCACAAGTATCCTCTTGTGCCCCTCCTTGAAACCCTTGTAGCGTGTCAGCCTACAAAAGTTAAAAAGTGCATATAGACATGAACATCCACATTAATAGAAAATATACAAGACAAGCTGTAGAGAAATGTTCATAATTGGTAATTCTCTAGTAAACTAAAACAATCTAAAAGACAAATGAAGTACAGCAACCGGCTCCAATTAAAACTAGAACTCGACTTCCGAACCAAGCAAAAGAAGCAGTCAGTTCAAACAGTATTGTGCTTGAAATTGGATGACTAATTCTCCAACGCGAAGTGGTCTATTCAGATGATGGGTTAATGGTGAAACAAGCCAAATCGTAATTTATGACTGCAATTAACTTCTCCATGCCAAAAAAATGATAGTTGTCATAGCATAGCCAATCTTCATGACAAAAGAATTAACAGGCATAATGTGGTAGAACGTAGATTCAGAACATATCAGCAACTAAATGGCATATATACTACTAAAAAAATAACCATAAGTAAATGTGCATTTTCTAGAGGAATGTAAATATTTTTGCTATAATACAAACCTTTCTTCCTGGGACATGCCAGAATGGATGCAGATTGATGGAAAATTACACTCAACTAGCAATTTGTTCAACTCAACAGCTCTGCTTAAACTTTTGACAAATATAACAACTTGATTGAAGTCCAGTGCATCAAGAAGGTCATTCAGCTTGTGGTTTTTCTCAAGCTCACTCAATTTGATGTAGTGCTGACATGAGGAAAAAATTGAGAGGTAAGATAATGGTTAAAAATAAGGTAAAGACCAAAAACCAAACAAATTGGATGACTAATTCTCCAACGCGAAGTGGTCTATTCAGATGATGGGTTAATGGTGAAACAAGCCAAATCGTAATTTATGACTGCAATTAACTTCTCCATGCCAAAAAAATGATAGCTGTCATAGCATAGCCAATCTTCATGACAATAGAATCAACAGGCATAATGTGGTACAACGTAGATTTAGAACATATCAGCAACTAAATGGCATATATACTACTAAAAAAATAGCCATAAGCAAATGTGCATTTTCTAGAGGAATGTAAATATTTTTGCTATAATACAAACCTTTCTTCCTAGGACATGCCAGAATGGATGCAGATTGATGGAAAATTACACTCAACTAGCAATTTGTTCAACTCAGCAGCTCTGCTTAAACTTTTGACAAATATAACAACTTGATTGAAGTCTAGTGCATCAAGAAGGTCATTCAGCTTGTGGTTTTTCTCTAGCTCACTCAATTTGATGTAGTGCTGACACGAGGAAAAAATTCAGAGGTAAGACAATGGTTAAAAATAAGGTAAAGACCAAAAACCAAACTTGCAAAGCAATACCTGTACAAGACCATGAAGGGTCAATTTTGCCTCGTCATCAACATAAATTTCCATTGGCTGAAAGGAAGAAATGTCGCAGTAAAGGATATTAGGAGCCTTCCTGAAGGTAATGGAATCCAGCATGAAATGAATGATGGATGAACATCCCTTCAATCGAGATTCCGATCCATCTGATGTCTCCTTGCAGATATTCTAACTCACAAGAAGCAAGTCCACTGTTGCTCAACATATATACTATTATGTAACCAAAAGGAGCCATAGGTAAGACATCTAGCATCAACCCCATTAAAAACCCACACTCAAGGCCTAAAGTACACAAGAAAATAACTAGGGATGTGAACAAAAGAAAAAATAAGGTACCGAAGAATGAAGAAAGGTGAAGGAGCGCAAAAATTTTAGAAGGGTCAGGGAGCGTAGCCATGGTGTACAGAAAGGTAGAAATAGAACTTTGATAAGGGGTGGCTTGTGTTTGAGGTGGAACAGATTCAACCGGTACTATTTTCCTTTGTTACAACAATATCTTAACTGAAATAAACTAAGGAACTACACAAAGTAGGTAACCCAAAAAGTAAAGAAGAGCAAAACAACTCAAAGGTTAATTATGTATCTAATTTATCTTTCTTAATTCTTCACATAGCTAGTAACTTCAGAACTTGGTAATTTCCAACTTCTTTGAAGCCAACAAAACCTGGGATAATAGTAGAAACATGGAGCGAAAAAAAGCTTTCCTTTACTAAAGGAACAACCAATGAATTCGACACTAGACACAACCCCATGGTTATTTTGGCAGAAAAGCAATCCCATAAAAATGTAAGAAATGAACTTAGGAAGAAAGGTTGACAGTTTGTGTCGAGTACCTTGCGTCCTTGTCTTTTGAACTCTATAAGTTTTACAAAACCCAATAATGAATAGTCTACCGGCAAAAGTAAGCATAATATGGTTATTATATTTTCTTCAAAAAACAAAGTTCAAAAGACAAGGACACATGGTACTTAATCTACCAAACACATCTAATAAGAAGCAAATTTGTAGATATCTAATTCAAACACAGGAACGTTGAAGGCAAACCAAAGTTAGTATAGATTGTCACTTACTGAAAATTGTAAAACCACATCAGAAAGAACTTGAAAGGAATATCCCCGAGTAAACTAAGATATCAAGTCCCCAAGACTTGTAAATGTTGATATATCATAGCACATCATGAGCACTAAGTCCTTTAAAAACTTTTTACACACATACATCCAGAGAGATGCACACATACACACACACAAAAGGGAAAACATGCCCTGACTCCATTAAATGAATTAGACTTTAATTTTTTTTAATTGTACTCTAAGGACCTTACCAAATTCCACCAGTATCAAATATAATAGGCACATGGGAATATTAAGAGACATGAAGTCCACTACTGTGTGTTATGAAAAGAACAAGTCAACTCAATAAAGCATCGTGATTCATGATTGCAATTTTTTAGAGTAGATAGTATATCCTTCTACAAATGCATAAATCCTAATAAGCAAATGTAAGTAAATTATGCATTTCGTCACTCAAATAGAAAAATGAACATGAGAGTAGTTACAGATTTGATAAAATTGGTGTTGTTCATATATCAGAGTAGAGTATTACAAGTCTGGGAGAAAAAATTAGACCGGATCAACATGGAGGCCTACATTGGTCAAATGAGAGAAAACAACCAAGAGGGTCTCAATCATTACAAGAAACAACAATAACCCAGCAACCTATCTAACATGCTTGACAGAACGAGCATTTATAGAATGCGTAGATAGAGGCAGTAGTAGAAGAAGTGAAAATTGACAAACATAGATTCAGTTAAGAAATTGAGAGAGAAAAGCAGAGGCATTGAGATACAAAGCAAAAGGAAACAAACCGGTAGGGGCAGATTGAAGCACCGATCATCTCGCACGGCAGCAGCAAAAGGCACAAACCCTACGATCAAGAGTGAAATCGTGAAGGAGAGAGAACTACGAATTCTGAGATAAGGGTGTGCAAGAGTGAAATCGTGGAGATTGATAAGGCAAGATTTGATGAGGGAAAAAAATGACGAAATTTTAAGAGGAAAATGTCCACCGTCCGATCAGCAGATCACCCCCACCCCCTCAAAAAAAATCAAAACAATTTTTAGATTTGTTTTTTGAAAAAATTAAAAATAATTTTAGAGCAATAGAAATCAAAATTATATTTTTAAAATTTAAAAAAGTATTTATGACCTAAACGATAAAAATATACAAAAATAATAAGTTTTTTTTTTCACCCAATTTTTTTTTAGTTTTTTAGGAAAAAAAATTTGAAACTATTTTAGGAAAATAAAACCAAAAATATTGAAATTGATAATCTAACCATATTCTTTGAAATTTTTTAAATTATCACAAAATAGTCATCTCAACTTTAGAGTGTGTTTGGGCTCAATGGGTTCATTTTGTGATCTAATTCATTGATCATTTTAATTTTATAATTCAGTAACTAGAATATTTAAAACTCTTTGAAAAATTATAGTAAAAAACACAAATCACTAAATCACATCATTCCACTAGCAAAACATTTACCGACGAATAGTGTTATCGTCGCTAAATGGTTAACTGTTTGCCTACGCCAACTTGTCGTTGCCAAAAGTAAGCACACTAATAGCAAGGCTCATTGTGTTGCAAAAACATAAGCCTCGTAGCTAAAAGTTTTGATATTTTGGCACCAACCAAAAAATTTGGCGCTAAAAGAATGTTATGCTTTTTTAGCGACGGTAGCAAATTGCAACGGTAAAGGTATACTTTTACCAACGAAATTGATCACTGTGTCACCAAAAATATACTTTTGGCGATGAAAAATTGACGTCGTCGCCGAAAGTAGTCACCAAAAGTGCAATTTCTTGTAGTGAACGAGGATAGAGAGGTTCTCTTCTTTTAATGCATAAGAAATGAGTATAAGCTATCCAAATCCACGAGCGATACTGTTGAGAGGGGAGATCCAGTCTGTCCTCGAGGAGGAAGCCATATCCGGGCTTCTACGCCATCAAAACTAGCATGAATGATAAAAACGACAAAAACTCTAGTGAGAGGAGGAAGATTCTCATTCTCCCACTCATGAAAAGGAGTATAAAATGTTGAAATCCATGTGAAATAGGTTCGGAAAGAAAGAATCTGTCACCTCTCAAAGAGGAAACCCTACCTTGGTTTCTAACCTATAAAATAAAAAATAAAGCAATTCGGGCACGGCCAAAGCCTTTATATAGGCCTCCACTAACTATTGAAAGGGAAAAAAATTGAGAGAGTCCAACTAAGCTAGCAACAATTCAATCAACAATCCCAAAAGATCTATAAAATAGAATCCAAAAGAGAGAGTAGATATAATGGCTCGGGTCATGATTTGACCCTTATTCTTGTCCGTATAAAGACGGTTGAACTAGAAAGTTTTTCTGTCAAATATTGGACTTAGCCTAAAAATTTTCCAAGTGTAAAAATTTGATGTTTCAAAACTTACGATTTAGGAAATAATTTTTGGAGGTAATTGTTCCTTTTATATTAAATAGTCTAATTTTATTTTATGTGATTTTTCTAAGAGGTATTAACCACTTTACTTCAATGCTAAACCTAGAAATTTCAATGGAAAAATTATTTTTATACTAAAATTGAGGGAACTACTTTATAATTTTATTAGATTCTGATTTTTTTGTATTTTTCTTTGAATCCAAATGGGGGTATTTCCTTATTTACATTGTAAATTTAAGTAAATGAAATATAAATATAAGAGGCTAAACAAAAGTATTTACTTAAATGGTTACATATGAAAATAAGGTTGATGTGCTGGGGGTGCCTTAGGAGCTGAGCCTATATGTCTAGCTATGTCCTGGGAGTCAACTCAAGCTGTTGGTTTACCACTCAAGCGGTGAGGAGGGTGCATCCAGTAGTTTGCTCTGCAAACTGAAATGCTGAGAGATTGAGTTCACCACTTGAGTGGTCCTTCCACCACTCGAGCAGTCTGCGCATTTTTAGCCGACTTAAAAATCACTTTTGCTCCTTTCTTTCTCTCTCTCTCTCTCTCTCTCTCTCTCTCTCTCTTCTTTTGTTTAAAAAACCCTAGCTCTAAACTTTTGATTTCACCCATTTCCACTAAAGCTCCACCTTAGATCGTGCAAGAAAAGTGAAGAGGTAGTGAAGATCAACGATCTTGACTGATTGGATTGCGATTTCATCAAACTTCTTTCTTGGGTCTTCTTTGTTGGCTCTCATATTTGAGGTAGGAGATTCTCTTAACCCTATATGTTTTGATTTGGTGCATTTTGTAACATTTTGGGGTTATGGGTTGGTCTGAGTTACAAAACTTTGATTTAAAAGATGTTAATGTACAAAGATAGGGTTTTCACTCAAATTTTTGAAATCTTTTGAATGTTCAGACATATTGATGAATAATATTTGATGATTTGAGGATTTGAGGAAGAAATGAGGAAAGCCTCCAATTTTCCTGAAACCCTAGATTTGGAATTTTTTATTTAAAAGAGGGTTTGAAATAATTGGTACTTTATGTTGAAATTTCAATTGATTTTCCTTAAATATATGTAAGTGGGATGAATTTTTGATTTATGATAATATTATTGAGGATTCATGAATGTTGAATCGTGTGGAAACTTGGGAATGTTGGAAGGGTGTAAAGTTAATATTTTGCATGGAATTATTGTTGGTAATGAGAAATACTTGAAGTCATGGAAAAGAGAATATTTCATTAGTTTTTACTTGTTGGATTCTAGTCAATATTTGTGAATCCATGCATCGCATTGCATTTTCATGGTTTTGGACTAGGTGCCTGGTGATTTAAAGGTGTGTGTGTGTTTTGGAAATGCGTTGTGTGTGTTGAGGTGCCTAATTGTCCTTCCGTGCTCGAAGGTCGAAAAATGTGGAAATGTTATCGGTACATTGTTATGGTGCCCAATTGCCCTTCTGTGCTTAACGCCGGTAAATGTGGGGAATATGGTTAAATAGGTTGCTGAGTGTCCAATTGCCCATTCGTGCTCGCTAGCTGGTGTGGCTAGTTGCTCGCGCTCCTCAGAGGGGTTTAGTCTCCTCGCATGCAATTGGTCTACAGTTCGGACTATCGTGGTTTTGAATCTAGTTCCACAAGTGCAATGTGAAACAGAAAAATAAAAATAAAAATAATGAGAGTCCAAATTTTGAAAATGTTTGAAAATTCATTAATCATCAGAGATGGAAAAAATAACCTGCATTGCCAAATTTCAGAGTCACCACCTAAATATTTTTGGAAAATTTAGGAAACCTCTGGCTTGTGCCAAAGGCCACTTGTTCGTCGTAACCAAGATGTCTCATTTTGGGAACTTAGGTATGAGAGGAAAAGGACATGAATTGAGCACCCCCTCACCAGATCAAAGATCGGCCCCTACTAAATCATGATGTGAATTTTATATACATTATATGTTCATAATCTGATTTATTAATGCGCTAACATTATTATGTGATGCAAACAAGTATTGACCACATCACTCACTTTGGAAATGCCTTGATCACATGGAATTGCAAAGGAGTTTTAAATACACACAACTCAAAGGCAAATGAACTCGTATATACAACGATAAAAGTATTTCTAATGTAAGTAAGATAGCCTCCATCCATAGGCATTTCAAAGATTTATTTCTAGTAAGTATGTAGCCTCATGGTAGTATGCTAAAGCAAAAATGCCCACCTGGTACTCATCTGGAGCAAGCCAAAGAAAAGAAGATAGATAGAAAAAATACATGATCCTAAAAAATGCACATGACTAATGCAACACATACAAACTCTAACTACTAGATTCGTCTATCTAACATGATATATGAATAAACTCAATGCATGCGGTAGCGTACATAATCAAGTAAGTAAGAAGTGATAATGATATCAAATATGATGAGCCGAACCTCAATGCATGCAAACATGGATACAAATCATGGAAATTATAAAGGAAAACAAGATTCTATACAACCACGATAAGCATTTAAATAAAAAGGAGAAAGAAATTGGGGTTGAAAGACATACATCTATAGACACTCCATTTTTGACCGCCCGTACAACTTGGACATCACCGCTTGCACACCCAATGATGAGTATGCTTGTCAAGCGCTTGAAGTCCTCAGCAGAATGCCACAGCTTTGAGCCTTTCAAACCCTACACACCTATTGCTTTATTTTCGGACCAAAACCTTAGATTTTCAAACCTAGAATCTCTTGTGGCCTGTTGGCCACTGCTTCTGGTTGTCGGCCACTGATGTGTTTTGCAGATAATTTTCTACTAATTGTGCTAGCTGTTGGCACAGATGCATGCACCTTCCTACACGTGTATGTATTGATATTTCTGAGGAAGTTGTATGATTTTCTATAAATAGAAGGCCTCCTCTTCCATTTTTAAGGTTAGAATTTTTGGAGAAAAAATTCTCTCTCTCTCTCTCTCTCTTGTGTAATTTCTTAACTTTTTGCGAGCTTTTGCCAAGACACTCTTGACGAAACCTCTCTATCTTTGAGCTGATGCACTTTTTAGTCTTGTTTGAGCTCTTGAGGGTGTGTTTTGCTTGATTTGTTGCCCAGAGTTGGTTCTTCTTTTCAAGAGGTATAAAGCTTTGCTTCTCTACTTGCTTTGATTACTCTTTTTCTTACTATTTTCCCACTATTTTTTGGCTGCACAAACTCTGTATTTTTGGACTGAAGCTTGGGTTTCAAGGCCAATAAAGGTTGAGGGATGGTTCACCCTTCTTTACATCTTGCTCCCAAGGCCTTTACCCTTGTGTTTCCCGCCTTTACACTATCTTTTTTTTGAGCTTTTAAACATTGATTTTTAGAGTTATTTCAGTGGCTAAAATCATGGTTTGAAGTCCAAAATTAGGGGGTTAGCCTCCCCTCTTTGTGTCTTGCTTACTAGCCTAGCATGATCTATGTTTTAACTTATTGTCCTAGCTATTTTTGTCTTAATTCTAGCATGTTTTAGGACTTATTCAGCACTATTTTAGGACTTTTTTTTAAGTGTTCATTGCATTTGAGTCTTATATTGCATGCTTGTAGTATAATTGCCTTCATAAGTTTGGTGTTTTAGGCCTTAGAAAACACCATATTTGAGTTTATAGCATTTATTTCATGCTTTCCTTATTTGTTCTCACCTTTAATCACCTCTGCAACCTCCCTCCTTTCTTGGCTTTTTCTTTACTTTGAAAGTGGTTTCAAATTATTTGTTTGTTTAAGCATGAGATTGAGGTGTCATTCTTAATGGTTTAATCCCTTTGGGGGTTCATTACCAATGGTATGATGTCTCTTTCATGCCCAAAGGAACACTTGGTTCAAGCCCTCTTCCCATTAGAGGACTTAAAATTCAGTTGTGGACTTAATTGATTAAAGAATTGAGAGGCAACTAAAATAGAGTAATAAAATTGGTGAATAAAAAAAGGTGCAAGATAATAATTTAATTTGGGTTCAATTGGACGTTAATTGAATCCTTGAATCTTGAGACATTTCATACCCATTAGTGATGTAAATAGCTCAAGATTCATTGTCAACTACTTCCCTTGATCATTCATGATAGGGAGGTAGTTTTGAGAGTCTTATTTTGTTGCATTTATTGAACTTGCACACTTTGGTTCATAGGGCATCATGCAATGAAATTGAATAGATTGATGGTTTGTGAATCAAGTTTTACTACTCCTTTGAGTTGTTCAAATGATAAGGAGGCGTAAATTGTGCAAACAAACCCTCGAGAATACCATGTCCCTACTCTGTATGCTCTCTATTGCAGGAGGACAATCCAGTCGTCAGTGGCCGACAAGCCATCATCAGTGGACGGTAGGCCATCACTACTAGCCTACTTGTCATCAGTGCAAAATCCAGCAGTGTACTTTTGAAGCAGAACAGAATTGGTCTTGAGGTGGAAAACAGTGCAAGTGTTCTACTATGCAACAAAGGCATTTGGCAGCAAAAAATAGTGGCTTTTTCGGGTGAAAAGTCCATGCATGCATGAGCATTCCTCATTTCTCGAGGAGTAGTAGTTAGAGTAGTTAATTTGGTTACTGTATATTGTAATTAATTAGTTATCTAGACTAGTTATTTAATTTTTTCGTTTAATAATTAGTTAATTAGCTAGAATAGTTTATTAATTTGTTGTTGTAATAATTTGTTAAGTAGCTTAGCTAAGTTATTCATGTCGTTTTGTAATAGTTAATTAATTAGCTTAGCTTTAATTACTTAGCTAATTTATTCATTCGGACACTATTGTATGAGGGCGCAATGTTGTAATAATGTGCACGTCTTCCAACCCCCACGTCTTTCTCCTTTTTATTTACCTGCTTATGATAGTTAGATTGGGGCATCATGTTTTGTTTAGCATTCCTCATGTTTGCATCCACTTGTATTGCATGCATCAAGGCTCGGTTCATTATTCTAACTTGCATTGTTAGTTTAATACTTCTTTGAATACGTGCTTAGATCACATGCTATCAATTTTATTCATATGTCATAATTAGTAGCTGAGCTTATTAATTGCATATTGCCTGTGTTGCATTAGTCATGTTGCATTAGTTAGGATCATGCATATTTTGTAACTCTTTTGCTTCTTTTGGCTCGCCTCGGAGTACTAGGTAAGCATTTTTCTACTTGAGCATATCATATGAGTGTGATTTTTTCCATGTCTAGCATGCTTGCCATGAGGCTAATTGCTTAAATGATTAATTGTTTGAATGCCTGTAGATGAAGGCTAGTTGTTTGAATTGGGATAGTTTGATTCATGTACATTTAAGCCCGCTTTTCGAGTGGCACATTCATAAACTCTTTTCAAAATAAGCATGAAATCAAGTGTTCCAATTTTTGCAAGTTAGTCTATACTTGTGTGTATGTGCATCACATAGTAACGCTAGTCTAATAATCGAAACAAGAGCATATAATCTAGATAAGAATCATATCATGATTAGTAGAGGTCAATCTTTGATCGGGCGAGCGGAGGTGCTCAATTCTTGACCTTCCCCTCTCGTACCTAAGTTCTCGAGCCGAGACAATCTTGGTGATGATGGACACGTGGCCTTTGGCACGAGTCATAGGTTTCCTAAATTTTTCAAAACTATTTAGGTGGCGACTTTGTATCTGGCAAAGCAGTCCATTTTTGGCAATTTGATTCAAAATCGATTTTCCACAAGATTTGCCGGATTTGGACTCTTTGGTGTTTATCTATTTCACATTGCATTTGTGAGATCAAATTCAAAATCGCGGGAGTCTGATACTGTAGGACTTATTCATCTTTCGAAAGGGGCATGAAAAGTCGAGCTACAGTTTCTAGCGACTCTGCTAGGAAATTAGAGAACTTGACTCAAACTTCATGATATGAAATTTTATTTACCTTTATATGTTTCTTTGCATTGGTGCGCTTAAGTCACTGTGTTTGCCATCTGCTATTCCTGGACGATTTGCCGGAGGCTTGCCTAAAAGCTTACCAAAATGCTAACCGGTCACGAGCTCTGCCATGATGGGAACACAACCCTTGGATCTGGACTACTGCTATATCGTTTGATCCTCTTTTAACTTCTCAGTGTTGGGTATGAGAGGTATATTAGGAAGTCTTGCTGAGGTATCCTTTTTGACCATCCGGCCTAGTTGCATATCAAAAAGCCATAGAGACTGTTCCAAACTAGGACATGATGCTTACCCGAATACAGGATTACGTGAAACCGCATTGTTTGAGTAGTGAACCTTAGTTCCTAACGAAACTACGACAGGGTAACCTCACCCCCCTCATAGGAGTGTTTTTTCTCTCACTTAACTGGTATGTGCTTTATAGTGAAACTATACAGGAATGTGCACATCAGTTGCGAGTTTGGTATTTGATATGGGGCATAGTTTAGTGTTGAGTGTAGTCCTACAGCTTTGATTACATCTGTGTTGGTAACATCATTAGTTGAGGTGCTGTGCGTTTTCTAATTACTGCTTTCTTTTTGCTTTATTTCTTTTTGCTAGGTAGTTTAACACCATAGCTTCAGAAAGTTTGGATATCCCCCAAGTACTCTAGACCCGAGTCAGAAGGCTTTGCAAAGCTGGGGTTCTTGTTCAAGGACAGCCCGTGTTTACTTCACTCTCACCAGTTATAAAACGGAGAAGAGTTAGGCAGAATTCACCAGTTCAATTTTTATAACAGTCACCCCTTAATTCACCTATATCCAGTTAGGTTCAGGGATAGTCTACTACTTTTAGTCCGGCACGAGATCGCTCACCTATTCATATGACATAGTATCCCTCGGTCAGTATAGAGGAATTGATCCATCATCTTCAGCAAACAGTTGAAGCCTTACAGCAAGATGCTGCTCGTTCGGCCGAGGTCATAGCCCGTCAAGCCGAGGTAATAAACAGGCTAAAACAACAACAGCCTTAGCTAGTTGCGGCCTCTACATCCCATGCACCTTCCATGAGTATCCCGACACCCGAAGTCGCTGCCCATACTGCTAATGTCTAAGAAAATCAGGGCAATCCAGCAGAGCCGAACCCAGCACAAGCCTCCAAAGTACCTGTGTATCAAACCGAAGCTCCGTTTGAGTTTGAAGTTGACACAACTTTATTTAAGGTTAATAAACTGGAGAAGCTATTCAAGAGAACACAGGGTCTTAACTCTATCCCAGACATTGAAGACGGGTATACTGACTCTGCAGTGACATTGCCAAATCGGTTCAAAATGCCGCACATTGATCGATTGGACGGCTTCAGGGATCCCATGGTTCACTTTCGGCTATTTTCAGACATCTTGCGGCCGATGGGCCTGACTAGACTATAAAGCTGTCCCTCTTTGGCCAGACCATGTTGGGAATAGCAGCCATATGGTATGAAAAGTTAGAAGATTCTGTCAAGCGAAATTAGGAGGAGATGGCTGAGGCCTTTATCGCACAGTATTCGTATAATACACAAATCAAGACCACAAGTCATGATCCCAAGGCAACGTGCCAAGAGCCGAAGGAGGGCTTCTCTAAATTTGTGACGAGATGGAGAGCTAAAGCTTTAATGATGACCACAAGGCCTTTTGAGAAAGATCAAATAAGGATGGTAGTCCGCAATCTGCACAGGAAGTTGTTACAGAAGATGATTGTCCTACCTCTGTTCACATTCACCGAACTCCATGAGATGGGGGTGCAAATTGAAGACGTCATGAAATAGGGTTGATTATAGATGAGAAAGAGCCGGTAAAAAGACCTTTTGTGCACAGTTCCAATGCTACCACCAGTGGTAGCACAGCTGCGAGGCCGTCAGATGCGAGCGTTGTCACGACCACAACCAAGACTACTAATCCCTTTGCCAACACAGCTCCACCAACTTCAACCAACCTTTCCCGATCCTAGAGGACTTTTACACAACTCTACATGACCCTATCCGAAGCCATGAAGGAGTTAGTCAAAAAAGGGCACCTCAAACCATTTGAGCCTTACCCACTGCCTGATCCTCCTTCACTTAAAAACAACCTAACAAAATACTGCGTGCTTCACCAATAGCATGGTCGTGATACCGACCAATGCTTCAAACTGCGTCATGAGATTCAAGACCTCATTGACAACAAGGTGATCGCACCACCCCATAAACCAAATTTAACTACAAATCCTCTCCCAGCCCACAATTAAGTCCCTCCACCTCAAAATCTAAACCTAATCCATACATTGGCCATCCCCTACGATCTTAGCGTATATATTACCCTTTCCTACCTACCCAGACCGACGTTGTTCATTCTTGAAAGCATATATTTGTGCATGATGGACATGTCTGCACTTCAACCTAAGCCCGTGGTGGCAACAGTTGCCGTAGAAGGGAGGTCAACCTTACAGGAAGGTATGAGTCTGTTGTCGGAGAGTTCTGAGGACTTACCTAATTGGGTGTACGATCGAAGTAGCTACATTGTGCAGATTGGTCAAGTCAAGCCTAAATTGGTATTACCAATTATGGTGCAGGTTAATGTAGTTAGGGAAGATGACCCAAGCCAGGGGTTGGATGATTTGGCGGAACTCAAGGAGGATTTAGAAAACTTGCATTTCTTTGACGAGCAGCATCAAGGGAATGTACAGATTGGCTGGTTCGACTTGAACGGATCAACAGAAAACTCTGGATGGCTGAGTGATGAGCTAGACAAGGAGGAAGGAACTGAAATGAAATCGAAGGGAAATGAAGCTGGAATTGCTGTAGTGGTCGAAAGGGCCTATGAAAAGGGAAAGCTGCCAGAGAACACTGGCATGGAAAATTCAGCTCAGGAACTAGGTACTATGAGCACTGTGGAGACAGAACAAGTGGCTGCAATGAAGACAACCAGAATGTAGTAATGGCCTAATACCCTGTGCGGGATACTTGTGATATGAAGGTAATATAAACAGAGTCGGACAACTGTTTGTCGGTTGTCGAAGGTGTGTGGTGGGACGATAACGATTTGCATCTGGCCCACACCGAGGAAGGCTGGAGTGAGTACTTTCCAGACAACACGTGGTACGGTGAAGAAATAGATCACATGACATGAAGCAGGAGGTATTTTAAGCCACCGCACTTAGATCAAGCCGAGGCATCTGGAAAAGATAGAGAGGTTGAGAAACAGAAGGAGAAACAGCTGGAAGAAGAGGTAGTGTTGAAACAGCTTAAAAAAATCCAAGCTGACATCTCAATCTGGGGTCTTCTTATGGCCTCCCGGGGTACATCGACAAGCAGTACTGTCAGCAATGGACAAGGCTAAGTTGTCCATTGACACTACCCCCGAATAGCTTATGGGATTGGTCTTCCCAGGTGGCGCCAAGCCAACCCTAACCTTCTCTGACAAAGAACTACCACCAGAGGGCTCAAGTCATAACAAACCCTTGTATGTATCTGTTTAGTGCAGGGTGAAATGGGTGTCGGTGGTGTTGATAGACACCAGTTTGACCATCAATGTTTGTCCTTCCCGCACAGCTTATGCAATCTGCCTTAGACTAGCAGACTTTGTGCTCACAGCCCAATTAATTCAGGCATATGATAATACGAGCAGGGAGGTCAGGGGCACGATGCAAATCAGAGTCCAGGTGGGCCCAACTCAGCAAGATGTCGAGTTCCATGTCCTCGATGTGCCGGCCACCTTCAATTTACTATTATGGCAGCCCTGGTTACATCATGTGAAGGCTGTCTCTTCCACTCTCCATCAAATGTTGACGTACCATCATGGGGTAGGAGTGGCTATTGTTTTTGAAAATTCATCCATTCACCCTCCGCCAAAGGTAACTACGCCAGTGTTGGATATCACCCATGGCGAAGAGGATGTATTCCTCTTAGGCTTCACTCTGGCTGAAGCCCGGGTAGTGCAGACCATTTTGGCCACAAGCGAGGGCATGTATGTCAGTGCCCAATCTATCTATTTCATGAACAAACTGCAGTATGTGCCAGGAATGGGACTCGGAAGAAGTGGCCGGAAAGGTGTCATAACATTAACAGATGTGCCGCACAACCAATATGCCTTTGGTCTGGGCTATGTACCCACTAAAGAGGACTGAATCAAGAAAGAAGAAGAAATCAGAAGCAAAGCCAAAGCCAAGCAAGCCAGGAAACAATATGAGCTGAATAGCCGCTTTGTTTGGGAGAGAGAAGATTTCCCCTTTTGCGGCTTTCCCTAGCCTTGGGTGAATTCCACGAAGCAACATGTCCTTGGGTTTCAAATCTTCTTTGATCTGCAGGTGTAAGATAGTGATATTGAGGAAAGGGTTGAACCAAGCACAGAAGCTAAGCAAAGCATGGAAAGTGACTCAGATAACAGTGAACTTGGAGTAGGGGCAACACTGGCTTGTCTCTTGACAGATCCTGCGGCTGACTCAGAGAACTTGGGGGATAACCTTACCATTTTTATGATCGGGGAGGAACCAGGTGTGAACCCAACCAGCAGCATTTTGGATGCATCAGAGGCACCATCTCTTATCCGGCAGTTGGAGGGAGGCTATCTGTCTAGTTCTGAGTTAGGTGATGAGCTAGAATCTGATTCTACTGAGTCTGTGGAGTCAGAATCGGATTCTAGTTCTTTTGAGTCTAAGTTTGGTATTTCTGGAGGTGGTAGCCCGGATACCAAAGTCCTGTCTAGATCTTCATTCAGCTTTTCTTTTGAGTTTGTAATCGAAGATCTGGACCTTTTAAATGAGAACTCTGTGAATTTTGTGTACTTCTCTGTGCCATTAGTTTATTGTATTGACCAAGATTTTCAGAATTTTAATGAAAACGAAGAGGAAGGAATTCCTCTGGTTTTCAAAAAAATGATTAATTGAGAGGAGGAGAGGTTTACTAAACCCTGTGCTGATGAAATCATTGCCATTAATGTGGGCAATGAGAAGGATCCATGTCTGGTCCAATGAGGGGATCGGAAGTGCTGTGGGCACAAGAGCAGAGGATGCTGTGAGCATGCAGGCTGAAAGTACTGTGAGTACAAACATGCCCGAGCCAGACAGGTGCCTTTTGAATGCCAACGGAATGTGGTGGGAAGACGATGACTTATGTCTTGCCCACACAGACGAAGACTGGGGAAGCAATCAACCGGATGACACTTGGTACCTCGAAGAAATAGATCACATGACATGAAGTAGGAGGTATTTTAAGCCACCGCACTTAGATCAAGCCGATGCATCTGGAAAAGATAGAGAGGTCGAGAAACAGAAGGAGAAACAGCTGGAAGAAGAGGTAGTGTTGAAACAGCTTAAAAAACTCCAAGCTGACATCTCAATCTGGGGTCTTCTTATGGCCTCCCGGGTACATCGACAAGTAGTACTGTCAGCAATGGACAAGGCTAGGTTGTCCATTGACACTACCCCTGAATAGCTTGTGGGATTGGTCTTCCCAGGTGGCGCCAAGCCAACCCTAACCTTCTCTGACAAAGAACTACCACCAGAGGGCTCAGGTCATAACAAACCCTTGTATATATCTGTTCAGTGCAGGGTGAAATGGGTGTCGGTGGCGTTGATAGACACCGGTTTGACCATCAATATCTGTCCTTCCCGCACAGCTTATGCAATCATCCTTAGACTAGCAGACTTTGTGCTCACAGCCCAAGTAATTCAGGCATATGATAATACGAGCAGGGAGGTCAGGGGCACGATGCAAATCAGAGTCCAGGTGGGCCCAACTCAGCAAGATGTCGAGTTCCATGTCCTCGATGTGCCGGCCACCTTCAATTTACTATTATGGCGGCCCTGATTGCATCATGTGAAGGCTGTCTCTTCCACTCTCCATCAAATGTTGACGTACCATCATGGGGTATGAGTGGCTATTGTTTTTGGGAATTCATCCATTCACCCTCCGCCGGAGGTAACTACGCCAGTGTTAGATATCACCCATGGCGAAGAGGATGTATTCCTCTTAGGCTTCACTCTGGCTGAAGCCCAGGTAGTGCAGACCATTTTGGCCACAAGCGAGGGCATGTATGTTAGTGCCCAATCTATCTATTTCATGAACAAACTGCAGTACGTGCCAGGAATGGGACTCGGAAGAAGTGGCCGGAAAGGTGTCATAACATTAACAGATGTGCCGCACAACCAATATGCCTTTGGTCTGGGCTATGTACCCACTAAAGAGGACTGAATCAAGAAAGAAGAAGAAATCAGAAGCAAAGCCAAAGCCAAGCAAGCCAGGAAACAATATGAGATGAATAGCCGCTTTGTTTGGGAGAGAGAAGATTTCCCCTTTTGCGGCTTTCCCTAGCCTTGGGTGAATTCCACGAAGCAACGTGTCCCTGGGTTTCAAATCTTCTTTGATCTGCAGCTGTAACATAGTGATATTGAGGAAAGGTTTAAACCAAGCACAGAAGCTGAGCAGAGCATGGAAAGTGACTCAGATAACAGTGAACTTGGAGTAGGGGCAACACTGGCTTGTCTCTTGACAGATCCTGCGGCTGACTCGGAGAACTTGGGGGATAACCTTACCATTTTTATGATCGGGGAGGAACCAGGTGTGAACCCAACCAGCAGCATTTTGGATGCATCAGAGGCACCATCTCTTATCCGGCAGTTGGAGGGAGGCTATCTGTCTAGTTCTGAGTTAGGTGATGAGCTAGAATTTGATTCTACTGAGTCTGTGGAGTCGGAATCAGATTCTAGTTCTTCTGAGTCTGAGTTTGGTATTTCTAGAGGTGGTAGCCCGGATACCAAAGTCCTGTCTAGGTCTTCATTCAGCTTTTCTTTTGAGTTTGTAATCGAAGATCTGGACCTTTTAAATGAGAACTCTGTGAATTTTGTGTACTTCTCTGTGCCATTAGTTTATTGTATTGACCAAGATTTTCAGAATTTTAATGAAAACGAAGAGGAAGGAATTCCTCTGGTTTTCAAAAAAATGATTAATTGAGAGGAGGAGAGGTTTACTAAACCCTGTGCTGATGAAATCATTGCCATTAATGTGGTCAATGAGAAGGATCCATGTCTGGTCCAAATTTGGTCCACGTTGTTTTCGGAGGAGCACGAGCACTTAGTCGCTTTGTTAAAAGATTTCAAAGATATTTTCGCGTGGTCCTACGAAGACTTGCCTGGAATTGATCCTGAGATTGTACAGCATCAGATCCCTCTTGACCCCGATGCCCGACCAATCAAGCAGAAGTTGCATAGAATCCATCCAGATTGGGTGTTGAAAATCAAAGAAAAGGTCACCAAGCAGATCGAGGCAGGTTTCTTGTTAGTATCTGAGTATCCGACTTGGTTGGCCAACATCGTCCTAGTGTCGGAAAAGGATAGTAGAATCCGAGTGTGTGTGAACTTTCGGGACTTGAACAGAGCCAGTCTGAATGATGACTTTCCTCTGCCACACATTGATGAGTTAGTGGACTTCATTGCGGGCTATGCATTGCTATCCTTTAAGGATGGGTTTTTCGGGTATAACTAGATTCTGATGGCGCCCAAGGACAGAGAGAAAACTGCATTCACTATGCCGTGGGGTACCTACCGCTATCCCGTTATTTCGTTTGGGTTGAACAATGCCGGGGCTACCTATCAGAGGGCTGCAACCACCATTTTGCATGACATGATCCACAAAGAGGTCAAGGTGTACATCGACGACATGATTGTCAAGTCCAAAGAAAGATAGGGCCACTACATCGCCTTGAAGAAATTCTTTCAACGAATTATAGAATACAGATTGAGGTTAAACCTGTAGAAATGCACTTTCGGCGTAATGACAAGGAAAATGTTGGGCTTTTTTATCACACAAGGGCATTGAAGTAGATCTTTCCAAAATCAAGGCCATCCTAGAAATGCCACCACCAAGGACTGAAAAAGAGGTGCGAGGTTTTGTGGGTAAAGTGTAATTCATAAGACGATTTATTTCCAAATTAACCCTGACTTGTGAACCACTATTTGGTCTCATGAAGAAAGGGAAGAAATTCTGATGGGATGATCGATGCCCATTTTCCTTTGAGCAGGTTAAGCACTACCTCCAGAATCTGCCTGTGTTGTCGCCTCCAGAGCCGGGGAAGCCTTTGATTTTGTACCTGTCTATAACAGACACGACCATGGGATGTATGCTTGCTCAGGAATCTGAAGATACGGTGGAGAAAGCCATCTACTACTTGAGCAAGAAAATGCTGGATTATGAGACCCGTTATACTCAGTTGGAGAAAGCTTGCCTAGCCTTGGTATGGGCTACCAGGAAGCTAAGGCACTATTTGTTGGCTCACTCTGTAATATTGGTTTCGAGATTAGATCCTGTAACACCCGTCTTTTTCTTAGCTGTTAATTTGATGATTAATCTGAATTATGCATTTATCTGTGCATTATGTGCTTATTATGTGTCATGTGCATCATGTTTTTGATAGATATGTTTATTTATGAAAAAGACCTGTCTGATTCGTTAAATCATAGGGTTATAAAGTATCTAATGGACTTAGTGGCTAGAGTTGGTTCACTTTAATTAGGTTAAGAAGTAATTTAATTAATTAGCTAGATAATTCAAGTAATGAGACTATCATTTAAGAAACCAGGTATATAATTTAGATATAGATATGTATCTCTACATATGGACATGTTGAACTCAATTAGAAGAGAGAGAGAGAGACATATAATCAGAGAGAGAGTGAGAGAGTGCTCTAGAGTTTGAGTTGAGAGAGTGATCAAGAAGAAGAAGGAGAGAGTTTGAGAAAACTTCATCAATTAACACATTAAGGTAAGAATTCTTCGTAATTTCTTGCATGAGACTAATTTTCATCTTGAATTCATGGAATTTAAGGAGAGAGTGAGGAATTGAGTAGTGCAAATTGTGTTACGAACCCTAATAGGAGGAATCCTTCCATATCCTTACATGAATGGCATTATTCACGCTCATTTACTTGGTCTTGCATGGATTTAAGTTAAATTTTGTTGAAGCATAGAATTAACATATGCATTGATCTTTGCTTGCTTTTTATTTTTGAAGTTGTTAATGAAATCGTGGAACTCAAGCTTGAATCTAAATTCTATCCTTGATTTGAACTTGGAAATTATTTATACACTATGTTTGTTAATTTTTGGTCCTTAATTTGTCTGACTTTGGGTTTGATTTTGAGGAATTTAAAACCCTAAAAGCAGAGCAGAAATTCGGTTCTAGAACACTCAGAACCTCACGTGGAGCTGGGGAGCCTGCACGTGTGGGAAGCACTGGCGCACGTGCGGCGGGTAGGCCTTCACGTGTGGATAACAGGGGAGGTGCTAGAGGCTTTCTGCATAAAAAGCACTTGGTGGTGCACGTGTGTCCGCTTGGCAGCCTCGGTTTCATTTTTCTGTGTCATTTACCCCACTCCTTGGCCTTCGTTAGTGTGATTTACACCTGTAATTGAGGTCCATTTGCATTGCATGAGCATTTAACAAGAGTTAACAACATTTAGACCAATCAATTCCTAAATAATGGAACTAATTAGTTGGTTGTATGGAAAATTAAGTGTGCTACGCTTATATCTGTCTGTGTAGGTCAAACGCCACGTTCCAGTCACCTGCACCAGGGAACCAACTATGAGTGACACTGTAGGAAAGATATGTTTAATTTAAAGTACCTTTTTTCTTATTTCAAATTATGCTTTGTTCGGATATGTTTCTTATATTGATGAATGAAGATTCTACTTCTGCTTACACTGCTTATCGTGGCATCCTTAGCATTTGTGAACATGATTACAGAGATCTCTATCAGTTCCATTTCATGGAACTTCTGTTTATCCTACTGGTGGCCATCATATCTAATCCTCGGTCTTCATGACCGCCTATACTTATTGCTTTTGGATATACCGCGTGTTATATTATGCTTCTTATACATATTACAAACCTACTCAGTATGTACTTTATTTTATATTATAATCATCATTCAGAACCTCTTTACTCAGCTATTATTCACTGGCCTCTACCTTATGTTTTAATAGATTATGCAGGTGATCCAGTTTAGGAAAGGACATAGTGGCGTCGACCTTGCTTTGGTTTTGTCAAGCTAACTTTTGTGCCTCACTGCGAGGTTCCCATCTATCAGAGTTTTGAGGTGGCTGGTGTTCACCCTTTTGGAACTCACACAAGTGTCTCAGTCGGTTGTTGCTGACGTTATATTTGTTGTTGATGGGAATGACTTTTCTCTTTTGGTTATCTTTTGATAATCTCGTGATATCTTGATGTACATGTGTATGCATATATATAGCAATGTCTATTGTCTCATGTGAGTTCACAGCTCGTTGAACGTTTTACTTTCTTATATAATAGCTTTCGCTAGCCCCGTTCATTTGTTTTGTTCAATTAGGCCTTCAGTAATTACGAATTACCAGCCGACGATTCCCATATACCTTTAGCCTTCAAACTCTGGTTCAAGGTGTCCAATAATGAAGTAGAATAAGAAGCGTGTATCACTGGTTTAAAAGCCACCCTGGAACTAAGGGCAATATGATTGGATGTTATCGGGGACTCGAACTTAGTTGTTTCTCAAGTGAATGGAGACTGGAAAGTCAAAAAAGAAAAGATGAAGGTTTACCACTAGACCCTGGACGTTTTGATTCTTAAGTTTGAAAAGCTGACTTTCACGCATCTACTGAGAGAGAACAACAAGTTCGCTGATACTTTAGCAACTCCATCTTCTATGGTAGACATCCCACTTGGAGTCCGGATGCGTCCGATTATCATCGAGCAGAAATACATGCTGGCTTATGAAACTATCACCGCGATAGATGAAGCGCAAGACAAAAATCATTGTTACTACGATATTTGGAACTTCTTGGAAAATGAGATTTATCCACCCAGGGTAAATGCCAAGGACAAAAGGGGAATACGGTGAATGGCCGTCCAATTTATCATCTGCAAAGGTAAACTGTAGAAAAAAGGTCATTTGGGAATGCACAAGTTGTGTGTCGAAGAAGAGGAATCAAAGCGCCTGATGGAGGTTATCCACGGCGGGGGGTGTGGGGCACATATGAATGGTGTAATGTTAGCCTAGAAGATTCTCAGGCAAGGTTACCACTGGTCGACCATGGAGGAGGATTGTATTGATTTTTTTCGGCGATGCCACAAATGCCAAATTCATGCCAATCGCAGGAATATCCCGTTGCCAAAGCTGTACAACATGCCTTCGCCACGACCTTTCTTAGTCTGGGGAATCGATGTTATTGGTGCAGTCACACCAACAAGGTGGAATGGTCATGAATATATCTTGGTGGCAATTGATTATTTTACAAAGTGGGAGAAAGCCCAGTCTTGTGCCTTGTTGAAGGTATCACATGTGGCTAAGTTCATCAGAAACAATATCATTAGCCAGTATAGAGTCTCAAGCGAGATCATATCAGATAATGGCTCCCACTACAAGAAAGAGGTGATAGACTTGTTGGAGAAATACAATGTGGCTTTTCATAAGTCATCTATATACATGCCACAAACTAATGGAGCTGTTAAAGCCGCCAACAAGAACATCAAGAATATCTTGTAGAAGATGGTTGAAACCTACAAGGATTGGCCAGATAAATTGCCATTCGCACTTTGGGGCTATAGAACTTCGACCTGGATGTTTATAGAGGCAACTCCATATTCTCTTGTCTATGGGATGGAAGTCGTTTTGCCAATTGAAATAGAAGTCCCATCACTGCGAGTTATGGCTGAGTGTTAGATAGCGGAGGCAGACTGGCAACAGAGCAAATTTGAGGACTTCATGCTATTTGATGAGAGAAGGCTGAAAGCATTGTATCATGTTCAAGGCTACCAACGTAGAATTGCCAGGGCTTTTAATAAGAAAGGTAAGTCCCAGAATCTCAAAGAGGGGGATATGGTGCTAAAAGACAATCGAGCTCCCATTCATGACCCTAGGGGCAAGTTCAAACCCAATTGGACTGGTCCTTACATCATCAAAGCTATCTGGTAGGGTGGAGCTATTATTCTCACGGACATAGATGGCCTGGAATTTTCACAACCGATCAACATGGACAAGTCGAAGAAATACTATCCCTGAGAGGCTCGCTAGGCCAAAAACCCGAAAAGACGACCTAGGCAAAAGTTGAAGCATGCAAAATTAGAAATAAAGAAAAATTGAGCTTGCAAGGTTGAAACCCTTGAAGGGTGACTTTGGCAAAAGTTAGAGCGCAAAAGGAGAGAGTTAATACTCAAGTGAACCTGAACCAAACTATGTAAGGCTTGATTCCCATCTTTGGGATACGTAGGTAACTTCATACTGAAGTTCGGTCGTAATCACCTCCAGTTCAATTGTCCTATCGATGTGTCTGATCAGGTCATCTTTGTCTGTTCTTTATCTAAGAGTTTGGTTGTGATCTTCATTCTGAGAAGAAAAGTTGGTTACAATGCAAAGCACACTACAACAAAAATAGTCTTTAGAGACGAAAACTAATACCGGGTACTTTTAGTGACGACGAATTGGTGACGAACGTGGTGACGAAATTATTTCGTCACGGATCAATTTGGTGACGAAAATTTCACTATTGGAGACGAAGTGATTTTGTCATTAAAGTACCATTTTGTTGTAGTGGCAGTGGTGTTCAATCAAGGGGCAGTTTATGATCTTTTGATTTGGGGTTGTACACCTTAAGGATTGATTTTGTGTGTTAGGTGGTGATCCTTTTCGAAAATGATTTTGGAAAGTTTTAATAAAAGTTAATTTTGTTCAAAATTTTACCTTTTATAAGTTAGACCGTTTTCGAACCAAAAGGAAAATTTTTAGTGCTCACGACTTTAATTCCATTGATTTCAACATAAAGTTCTCCAACTCTATGATACAAATCACAGTTGCTTTTATTACATCATAAAAACTTGAAAAGAAAGGTCAAAGCAATAAACTGGGGGCATAGGTGAGTCAAGTGCTCCTGCATCCTCTGCTCGTACTTGCGGAAGCTTCTAAAGCCAAAGTGGGCCCAGTTTGTGCGTCATCCTCGAACCGAGCCAAACATTCACCAGAAAGGGCATAATTGAAACAAGGGGCATTGGCCAGAAGTTTCCCCGTCCTCCAGGCAGTGTGGTACATAGCCAAGTGTGAACCACAAGTAGAGAATGAAACTGGGTATTCTACTCCCTTCTTTGGGCAGGTCTGATCGTGCCTGAACTGGCATCGAAACCAGAAGAGAAGTAGAACACGTAGTACGTGAGGCCAATCAACTGTATGCCAGGTTGCCGAGCCATGCTATAACTCATCTCGGTCAGATTAAGCAAGGGGCAATGCCAAGCTATGTCGGTGAGAGACCTGCTGCACATCCAATTGCACCACCATCCCTCGTTGGGAAAATCCACTAATCGGTGGCGGAAGAAATAACCTCAAGCTGAGTACTCGGTGCAAGAGTTCACTACCTTTAGCTTATCCATGAGCTATACCTAGGAAGGGACAAAAAATAAGAGTGGTTAAAGAAAAGAGAGATGTACGTTGAGAGAAAAGTAAGAAAAAGGGCTTCAAGAGAAAAATAGAGCATGCGTGCCGAGTGATGTCAGAAACACATATGAGAAAGAGTGGGAAACAATACCTAAAGAAGTAGTGGACTCCCTACAAATCTGGTAGTCTCTTACTGATGAAAGGAATCCAAGCCCATCAAGGTCTCAGTCAACGCCAAACCAATGTACATCTTCCCTTCTTTTAGACTTTGGGCCACTTCGATCAACTGAATGCTGGACCCACCGAAACTAGGCGCAAGAAGCAAATGAGCAAGCATACATAAGCAGAGGGCATGTTGTCGAAAACCTTGCCAAAGAAGGTCTCCTCTGTCATCGATGTCGGAAAATCGATGAATCAAGCTGGGTATGTCTAGCTCTCCGTTGTGGGCCAAAGATTGAGCCTCGTGCAAAGTGAGCCAACACATCCGTCCCAAAGCTTAGGCGTGGCCAAAATGGGGCTGAGGCATGATTTCCTCATCGCGCTGTGTTTCCATCAAAGCCTGAAATTCTTCAAGAGTCTGGCACATTTCTTGTGTTTCGAACCGAAATACATACGTAATCTGGTCCTAGCATTGGGCCGTAGAGGAATGGAAAACAAAGTGTAGTATGGCTCAACGAAAAAAGTGCATTTATGTTGAAACCCAAGAAGTTAAAATGAGGTTCTGGAGGCGAAATCACGAAGCATAACCTTTTGTAGAAGATAAGGCTGTGAGTGGAAGCCAGTTGTCAACAATCTGGAGGTTCCTCACACTGGTAGCCAGCAGGCCACTCCCTCTGGCCGGCAACTTCTCTTTGTGGCCGGCAGTCCCTCTTTTTGGCCTACCGTCCACATGTGTGCTGGGCAGTGTTAGCAGCATGTGTTTTGTCATAATCTTTATGTATTTTGAGGTCTTGTTTTGAGTCTTTTGGTTTTAGCAAGTGTGTTTATTTGTATTCGAGTTGTATTTTGTATTTTGGTTGTTGGTTGGTTCATTACCTGACTAAGAACATTGTTTCAATCAAGCTCTCTCTTGGCAAATTCAATTCCATGTCCATTTCATGCAAATATGGTGCTTATGATGCAAAAATGGCAACACATTTCATAAAAACCGCAACGTTTTATTCCGATCATTTTTTTTTTATAAACAAAAGAGGAGTGCAAGTTTCAAAAGCAAAAATAAACCTATCTGAAGCTATACATGTGCTAATGCTACTAAAAAAAAAGAAACTAGGCAAAAAGTACAAAAAATCAGTGCCGGTCATCTTAAGCTCAGAAGGCCCTCTTCGTCCTTTTCGTTTTTTTCAATGGGGACTCGAGAGCACTATCTCCATGGGCACCACTGTCAAAATCAGACTCTAAGCCAGAGATGGTATCATCTTTGTTCCCTGCCTCAGAGCTCGTCTCGGTATCACCTCCACTTCCAAACCCCGAGCTAACATCATTATCTCCACTCTCGGAGGACTCAGAATGCTGACTCACTGCATCCTCCGAGTCACTAGTCTCAACATCATCGTCGCTCAAAATGGGCTCTGAGGGACTGCTCTGCCCTCAGGTGCCCCTATCTTTGCCTCGACCGCGGTTCACATCTCGGCCACGAGTTGGGGCCTCTCTCTCTCTCCTCCCTGTTGCTGGAGGAGGTGCTGCAGGTACTGGTGTTACTGCTACTGCTGGTGCCATCGGTGTAGATGAAATCTGGAAAAAAAACAGTTACCAATATATCAACCATAGTGTGTGTGTCAGATACAGGCATGGTATGCAAAAATCAGATACAGTATGAGTATAGTATGTAAATGCAGTGCGCCAATGCAGTGTATCACTGCAGTTTAGGAAAGACTACGGTTGAAATACGGATATATTAGTGAAAATATGATAGCGTGATGCACAACAGAGTTAGTAATGAAATGAATGTTGAATTGAAGGAAATTACTAGGATACCATAGAGACCAAGCAGCATCTCCCTCCTCTGCACCATACCCATTAGAGAAGCCACCAGCTCAAGGAGGCTCCCTGTATACTCTACAGATGCCTGCAAGTGCCTTTGGATGATCAATGTCTGGGATAAACATATTTGAAATGGAAATGTGGGGTGCAAATTGTAAAGTGTGGTCCATACCTGAGATGTGCCTCGAACTCCAACATACTCGTGCCCTACCTTGGCCGGCTTGATCGGAATCTGATAAGCAGTCATAGTCGGCCGCCAACACGTGAGCATAGTGCGAAGCTCTGGCCAATGGGTAGTTTCCTCAACTGGGGAAGCCCCTCTAGTATGGGCCTTGGTCGCTCGAGTTGTCTCGCCTGCCGCAGGAGTCCCTGCTCCCTCGCCTGCATGCGCGCCCGTCAGAGGAGGCATAAGGTGTATCTGAATAAATGTCGTGTAGTCGCCCTCTCCTCTGAAGAAATTAGCGTTTAGGCCTACCATGAACTGAATGACTGTATCAACTGGTAGGCTATTCGCTGTCCTCATAGACGCTGGGGGTGGCATCAGAATGATTGGATCATGTAAGCGCATAGTTTGGCGTACAAATCTCTCACTCAAAAACCAAGCCCGGTAGACTGGGCCCTACAACCGAATCCGAAAGCGCGATGTTTCCCAAGCTCCCGCATACTGGTCTCTCACCTTGATCAGCATCTTGGCCAAGGGCTGCCATGCGATGTGCAAACAGAGAATGTATAGATTGTTAGTTGCCGTCAGTTGCCAAAGTGTGAATCAGAGCAGCATTAAAGAAAAAATGACTGTGAGTTTCGGGTTACCTCGTGGGCGACCACTGTATCAAAGTAGTGGCGAAAGAAGGCAAAGGTCTCACGACTCCAGCACTAACACCAACCATCGTATCGTCGCGAGTAAGGGACAACAAGGGGTAGCTCCTCCATAGGCCCTAGAGCGAGTGTTAGAAAATATGTGTAAACCCATAGCTGCAAGGAAAGGGCAGCGATGTTAGCAACAACATGAACAAATATAGAAAGTGCAAAGTAGAAAGCACAGGGCATGAACATATATAGAAAGTGCAAAGAAGAAAGCACAGGTGTTGAACAGATATAAAGTAGAAAATGTGAAATAGAAATTGTAAAGTGTAAAAAAGTGCAAAGAGGAAACTGAAATGCATGCCTCCCAGGCGCGCCAATAGCCTCTGATCCGCTCTCCCCTCATGCTGGAGGTGGAGCTCATATAGCTGTAAAGGGTAGCGAAGCAACACCGCCCCAATCATAGAACCACACCCGGGGCAGTGTCACCAGGGCGCTCAGTAGGTATAAACCCACGATGTTCCACCTGTTCGAAAACACGGTAGTACAGAGGACAAACATCAAGAAGCCTCGGGCATACTGCTCCATCTCATCCAGTGTCTTGGGCTCGCAACTGCAGAACTGCTTTGTGAACCAACTGTATCTCACCATGACCAGCTAGTACAGAGATGGGCGCGCTCCCAACAAGTCGATTAAAGCAACCTCCCACTCGCCCATGTCTGTAACAAAAGGGATCGGATCACCCCTTACTCCTAAGCTAGTGATCATGGTGAAGTCATAGAGAGTCAGCATCATCTCCCCAGTAGTAGAAAGGTGAAAGGCGTTGGTGGTGTCCCACCACCCCTTCACTAGTGCTCCGAGAAAGGGGCGGCTTGCTATGACGCGTGTCAATCCAGAGCAGAAAAGGCCGAAGCTAGCCTCATCAACGATATCGTGGACAGCGGCAGTGAGTTCATCATACCAGTCCCTTGTCGTCGTTGCTTCACACCCCCTATAGGCCCGGGAGTCGCCCTGTGGCAAAGAATAGGTGGATCAGCTGAAAGGCAGTGATGAAAGAACACTCAGATGAAAGGCAGTGTAAGAAATGCAGTTAAAGGAAAGGCTGGAATGCATGAAAACAGAGTTCATACCTAAATAGTGCTAGAAGAAAGGTGGGAGCCCGGCTCCCTCAGCAGGAGGTCCTCTGGTACGCCACGAGCAAAATCGCTGACAAGCCTAATGCCTCCAAGCGGTAATATGTGTGTGCAGGTGTAGACGTCCCCGAACGCCGCGGGCGGATGAGTCCCGTTCTGTTCATATTGGGTTCACTACAGTTTCAGACTCTCAAATTGTCATGGTTCTTAATCTGAACCAAAGAGTCCAAATCCGGCAAATCGTTTTGGAAAACCGATTTTTAGAAAAGAAGTGCCAAACATGGACTGCTTTGCCAGATACAAAGTCGCCACCTAAATATTTTATTTTGGGAAATTTAGGGAACCCTGACTCGGTGCCAAAGGCCACGTGCCCGTCATCACCAAAGTTGTCTCGACTTGGGAACTTGGGTACGATTGGGGAAGGTCAGCTATGAGCACCCCCTCTCGCCCGATCAAAGATCGGCCACTACTAACGGTGATATCTTGTTTTGAAAGCATTATGTGTTCCTATCCCGGTTATTAGCCTAGAATTACTATGTTATGTGCACAGCAAACAAGTATAGATCAAATCGCCTAATTTGAAACAAAACATTGCATGCTTGTTCTGAAAATGGTTTGCTACTCGTAAGTAGTCTAAAATGCAGGTTTTGCCACCCTCGGGTGGGCTTAGAAAACATGGTTTTGCCACTATCTAGTGGGCATAAAACTCACAGTTTTAATGCATTATTCCAATTTAGGTAATTTAACCTCCATCCACAGGCATTCAAGCAGTTATATCACATAAGCAAATAGCCTCATGGCAAGCATGATGTCATGGCAACACTCACAAGCATGCAAAGATGCTAAAGCATAAGAACTCACTGAGTACTCCGAGCCAAAATGGAAACTAGTTAGTAATCACATGCATGATCCTAGTTCATGTTAAGATGGCTAATGCAACACATGCGAAACACAACTAAGATAGGCTCGGCTAATCTACAATGACATGTGAAATGCTATAATTAGCACGTATTCAATTTGGATTTGAAATACAAATGCAGTTAGAATGATGGGTGAAATGCTACAACTAACACATATTCAATTTGGAATTGAAATACAAATGCAGTTAGAATGATGCGCCGAGCCCAGTGCATGCAAAACGAATGAATGGATGCAAACATGCTATCATACTGTATGCTAATCGAAACATGCCCTAGACTAACCATCGAAAGCTAGTAAATAAAAGATAAGAAAGACGTGGGGTTGGGAGACATACACACACTCACGCACACTTATTACACAATTGCCCTCACTCGGAGGGTCTGAATAAATATTACACAACTAAATGAATACCGCTAAATTAATTATTACAGAATTCCTAACTAATTAACGAATTAAATGCAGAAGAAAGGTGGCCGCAGCCCTGCCTCGGAATGTGTGAATGATGCATGCTTGACTCGTCTCGCCCGAAAACTCGCTGTCATAGCACTGTTGCCTCTATTTTCACTGCCTTGCTCCTCTGAAAATTATGAAAGTCTCTAGACCCCTTTTGGATCATCCTCTGAGTGCTCTGGGATGTCACCGGCCAGAACTAAAGTTCACCGGCCATGGTAATGGAATTATCGGCCAACTTTTGTACCACCGGCCAGCCACTGATGGTCGGTCGGCACTGTTGGTGGCCAGCCGACCATTGCTTCCTGCAAAATCCCTTGAAGAACACCTCAAGAACAGCAAGTCTAGCCACCTTCTTCTGATCAAAACCAGCTCAAAACCTCAAGAATAAACCCTCAAGACCTCCGAAGTCAAAGTATGGTGTAATGGTGTGTGTCTTAGTGCAAAACTAAGAAGGAAACACACCTTTAGGCTCTCAAACCCACACAAATGAAGAGAATGAGGGAGATATAGAGAGAGAAAGTTTATATCAGATATATATGTGTAGTTTTCTCTGGTTTTTGCTGAACCTAACAAAGAGGAGGGTTGGGGCTCTTATATAGACAAAGCAAAGACTAAGCTTCCAAGGGAAGCTATTCAAAAAGGGCCAAGTTTTCCTTAAAAAGCCAAGGCAAAGGGGCCAAGGCTTCCTTAGGAAGCTGGGACAGGTGTCCAAGCTTCTTAAGGAAGCTAAGACAAAGGTCCAAGCTTCCTCAAGAAGCTAGACCAAAAGGGTGCAAAAGGGGCAAAACAGCCACAGATATGCACGGGGGCAGGGTTTGTGCATTCCAGCTGGCACAACTGGCATGCACCATGTCTGAAAAAGGCTAAAAGGTGGTACCGGCCAGAAAAGGAGGCCATCGTCCAAACAGGTGGTCAGCCGGCCACACAAAGTGCCGACCGGCCAATGGACTATTTCACCAATGGCCGATAACCTGAAAACACGGCCGGTGGCCTCAAGCCATGGCCGGTGGGTATCAGGGGTAAGCTAGCATGCTACTCTCTACCCTCAGGTGCAAAAACAAACAAGTCCTTGGGGTAAAACCAAACACAAAACAAGCAAGTCGAGAGATCCTGAGGCAAGGTGCATAGCCAAGACCTCCGGGAACTCAAAGCAAACACGAACATGGATGATCACCGAGTGCTCAAGCGGTGACGTCCAAGTCTTGAGGACGGTCAAAAATGGGGTGTCTACAGTTGCCCCTTTTTGATAGAACTCGAAAGTCATAACAATGACGGGAGTGAGCGTCAAAGCGCAGAGACGACCCATTTTTGACAAGGCCAAAGACTTAGACAAACATACAAGCTACAGATAAGATATGCGCCCGAGGGCAGGGGCAAAATACAACTGACGATGCAAGAAGCCGAACATAACTTATGATCATGCAAAGAAAGCCGTAACGAAGCATATCATGCAACAGTTTTAAGCAATCAAACACAAATCCAACTACATTTCAATGCAGAAGGGATGTAAGAGACTTATGCAATTCTCGCTATGTTTCACGCGGAGAATACAATACCCGTGCGGTTCATCTGGTTGCGCCAGCCTCAAATGAACCGTACATACAAATCGTGCCTGTAAAAGAGAGAAGCTTAGCAGGTACAATGTCGTTAGCAATATGTATGACAATGCAATTGAAAGTGCGTCACAACGTAAATCGAGTGGGAAGCATAACGATACGACTGGAGGCAAGCATAACAATGCTATGAAGGCCTAAACACATGTAAGTAAAGAACACGTGGCAACGTGTGCAATGTGTATAAAAAGGAACTTGAACACATGTAAGTAAAGCGATGCGACAACGCATGCAATATGTATAAAAAAGAACTTGAACACATGTAAGTAAAGCATAACGCGACAACGTATGCAATGCGTATAGAAAGGAACTTGAACACATGTAAGTAAAGCATAACGCGACAACATATGCAATGTGTATAGAAAGGAATTTGAACACATGTAAGTAAAGCATAACGCGACAACGTATGCAATGTGTATAGAAAGGAACTTGAGCACATGTAAGTAAAGCATAATGCGACAACGTATGCAATGTGTATAGAAAGGAACTTGAACACATGTAAGTAAACCATAACGCGACAACGTATGTGTAGACACCCCATTTTTGACCGACCTTAAGACTCAGACGTCACTGATTGAGCACTTGGTGATGTTGCATAATGTGCTTGTTCAGAAGTTTCGGAGTTGCGGCCATGAGCCCTACCTCCGGACTCCCGAACCCTTTTCTGTGCCTTGTCTCGGTTTGCGAACCAGACTCGGTTTTCTCTGTTTCTTTTCCTGAGGGGAGGGAGAGGTCCCGTAGACCATCTCTCAATGTCCTTAGGCTACATTTGGTGGCCGTAGGCCATTTTTCCCATTCCGGAGTCCGGTTCTCGGTTTTCGGGACCGCTGGCCGTGTGCCTCGGTTCGGGACCGCCTAACCGTCTCCGTTTGCTCCGGTTTTTGGCATACTTCCTATTTTCTCCCTTTTTGGCATACTTCATATCTGTGATCTACACACATGAGAGGCCACTAAAAGTTGGTGGCCGGCCGTTAAGGTTACCTGACCCTTTTGACCCCTAACTTCCGGGCTAATGTTGAACCCCTTGGGCCCACATTCTTGAACTTTCGACCACATATCTGTGATCTACACACATGAGAGGCCCCTAAAAGTTCATGGCCGGCCAGTAATTCAACTTGACCCTTTTGACCCCCTCTTTCCGGGCTAATGTTGAACCCCTTGGACCTTTTTCCTCGAACTTTCAACCACATATCTGTGATCTTTAACCACATGGTTGTGTTGTACACACATAGGAGTACCTCCCCAGTTGCTGGCCGGCCAGAAAATCTCATTGAACCTTTTGCCCCCTAGCCGGCCGGCTAGGTGGTGTGGCCGGCCGGCCACCTCCAACAAAAGTGAGAGGCCGGCCGTGTTCCTTGCACTGTGCACTTTACAGCTGTGGGGCAATATCCCCCAGACAAGATATTTATCCGGGGGATATTTTGTGGGGGAGTTTTACTCTCCTTTTCCCCCACCTCTACACCCCCATTTGAACTCATATAACCAGCTGGTGGCCTCACTTACAAGGGTTAGAAAAACTCTCATTCAAGCTTCCATAGCCAACTCCATCTTCTTCCTCCTCAATTCTTCAAAAAACCCTAAGTCCCTAACCTTCATTCCTTCTACACCACCAAGCTCTACCACCACCATCTCATTTCCAGCAACAAGGAAGGTTTCCCAAAGGGCAAAGAAGCTTCAAATTCATCCAAGAAGCAATAAAAGTTTGAGTCTTCAAGGGTAAGCAATACTTTTACCCTTTTGACCCTTTTTCTTGATCTATTTCTAAGTCCTCCATGCTTTTTGTTTCAAGCTCCGGCCCTAACTGAAAAGGGGCCTCTTTTGAGCTCATCTTCACTTTTCATTAAGGGCTCAACCCTGTTTCAGCCCTCCATGACACACTTGCTTCATTGACCCTCTTGTATGTCATGATTTTGCATGCTATTTTTGACCCATGAGAAATTTATTTTCGAGCATGTTGTAAACTAATATGAGGCTTATTTTGAGCCCCTCTTCAACATTGAAGAAGGGCTCAACACCATTTGGGACTTCCATGATATACCTACCTTTATACTCCTCTTTTCTTCCCCATTCTTGCATGCAATGGCAGCCTACCATGCTTTCTGTTTTGGCCATTTTAAAGTTCTGAAAAAGTGTTTATTTTAGTCCATTCTTCATGTTTTGTTTAGGGTCTTTCATGGTTTGAGACCTCCATAAACCACTTCATGTTATATCTCACTTTCGGTTCGTTTTCTTGCATGTTTAGTTAGCCTACCATGCTTTTGTTTTCGGCCATTTTACAGGCCTAGAGATAGTCTTATTTTGGCCTATACTTCATGTTTCATTAACATTTTTTTTCTGTTTGGTGATTATTTTGTATACTTCATGTTATAGCACCTTTTGAGCCTAATTTTGCATCACATTTTTATCATGTTTGTGTACTGATTTGAGGCTTGTCATATACTGTGAATATTCATATTTTTGGTCCCTCTTCAGTGTTGTAGAAGGAAATTTTTCAGTTTGGGTTTTGGTTATATCACTTGCTTCATTACCCCTATCTTGGCCCCTATTCTTGCATGCTATTTTTGCCATACCTATGTTTGCCGTTTGGCCATGTTTATAACTGTGAAAGTGCATATTTTGGGACTGTCTAGCTTCTGCCTTTGCATTGCATGTCCATATTGTGCATGTTTAGCATAGCTATAGCTATTTCGGGACATTTCCTTGCATTTCATGTCATTTCGCTTCATTTCGGGACTGTTTTCCCCCATATTTTAATGCTGAAATTCCATTAGTATGCTTGCATATCATTTTCGCCATGTTTCATCACATTTTATCACCGCCTCAGTTTGCGTGCCCGTGTGCATACATTTCGAGGCACCTCATTTTTATCCGCCGGCATCCCATGTGAGTGTGGCTGAGGCTCACTTATGTTGGTATAAGCCCTTTTGTCATTTCCATGTCATTTTATCGCATTTTATCACCGCCTCGGTTTGCGTGCCCGTGTGCACGCATTTCGAGGCACCCCATTTTTATCCGCCGGCATCCCATGTGAGTGTGGCTGAGGCTCACTCATGTTGGTATAAGCCCATTTGTCATTTCCATGTCATTTCATCATATTTTATCATCGCCTTTGTTTGCGTGCCCGTGTGCACGCATTTCGAGACACATATCATCGCCTTGGTTTGCATGCCCGTGTGCACGTATTTCGAGACACATATCATTGCCTCGGTTCGCGTGCCTGTGTGCACGTATTTTGAGACACATATCATTGCCTCAGTTCGCATGCCTGTGTGCACGCATTTCGAGACATATCATTTTCTCGATTTGCGTGCCCGCGTGCACGTATTTCGAGGCATCTCATTTTCATGTCATTCGTATTGTTTCTGCCATTGCCTCGGTTTGCGTCCCCGTGTGCACGCATTTCGAGGCATCTCATTTTCATGTCATTCGCATTGTTTCTGCCATTGCCTCGGTTTGCGTGCCCGTGTGCACGCATTTTGAGGCAACTCATTTTCATAGCATTTTGCCATTTTCTCAGTTTGCGTGCTCCTGTGCACGCATTTCGAGGCATCTCATTTCCATAGCATTGTGTATGTTAGGATTATATCTTAGTTGCATTTCATGCATATCATGCATATTGCATCGTGTTCGGAATAGGAGTTAGTCCGGGCGCGGGAAACGAGGTACATTTCGTACTCCGAGTGACGGAATGTGTCTCAATTCCCCAGTCACCGATACTCCGGATTATCCATGATGGAGTTTGGTTTTAGCTGTAGTTTCATGTACATTCATCCTATATTGAGTTGTGCATTTCGACTCCTCGGCCATCATGCCTCGGTATGCGTGATTGGTGGCACGAGGATCGAGACATGCATATATCTGTGCAAATACATTGTTGTGCCCCTTTCCTGCTCTCTGTTGCAGCAAAATCAGGAATCGGTAATTTTTCGGGACTTGACGCGCATTTCAAGAATAACTGCTAAACAGAGGCTAATTGGGGCATTTCGATGGATTTCCGCGCAAGACAATCCGGACATGCATCATCCATCAGAAGCAAGGCAGTCCCTGGCCTGCACGCCAGTTTTATTTGCTTTCTTAGTTAATTCTTTAATTAATTAGAATTTTGTAATATTTCGGACTGTAATATTCTTTTATTTGGGGACTGTAATATTTGGACTGTATATTTATTTGGACCCTCTGCGCGAGGGCAAAACTGTAATAAGTATGCGTGAGTGTGATGTATGTCTTCCAACCCCACGTCTTTCTCCCTTTTATTTATCCGCTTATGATGGTTAGATTAGGGCATATTTAAATTAGCATACAGTATGACAGCATGTTTGCATCATTCATCTGTATCGCACCTCATTTCGGGACTGTTTTCCCCCATATTTTACTGCTGAAATTCCATTAG